>OY759177.1:0-5000 GCA_963662085.1 Eupithecia inturbata
CCTAGGGACCTAACCTAACCTACCTAACCCTAACCTAACCTAACCTAACCTAACCTAACCTAACCTAACCTAACCTAACCTAACCTATAACCTAACCTAACCTAACCTAACCTAACCTAACCTAACCTAACCTAACCTAACCTAACCTAACCTAACCTAACCTAACCTAACCTAACCTAACCTAACCTAACCTAACCTAACCTAACCTAACCTAACCTACTAACCTAACCTAACCTAACCTAACCTAACCTAACCTAACCTAACCTAACCTAACCTAACCTAACCTAACCTAACCTAACCTAACCTAACCTAACCTAACCTAACCTAACCTAACCTAACCTAACCTAACCTAACCTAACCTAACCTAACCTAACCTAACCTAACCTAACCTAACCTAACCTAACCTAACCTAACCTAACCTAACCTAACCTAACCTAACCTAACCTAACCTAACCTAACCTAACCTAACCTAACCTAACCTAACCTAACCTAACCTAACCTAACCTAACCTAACCTCTAACCTAACCTAACCTAACCTAACCTAACCTAACCTAACCTAACCTAACCTAACCTAACCTAACCTAACCTAACCTAACCTAACCTAACCTAACCTAACCTAACCTAACCTAACCTAACCTAACCTAACCTAACCTAACCTAACCTAACCTAACCTAACCTAACCTAACCTAACCTAACCTAACCTAACCTAACCTAACCTAACCTAACCTAACCTAACCTAACCTAACCTAACCTAACCTAACCTAACCTAACCTAACCTAACCTAACCTAACCTAACCTAACCTAACCTAACCTAACCTAACCTAACCTAACCTAACCTAACCTAACCTAACCTAACCTAACCTAACCTAACCTAACCTAACCTAACCTAACCTAACCTAACCTAACCTAACCTAACCTAACCTAACCTAACCTAACCTAACCTAACCTAACCTAACCTAACCTAACCTAACCTAACCTAACCTAACCTAACCTAACCTAACCTAACCTAACCTAACCTAACCTAACCTAACCTAACCTAACCTAACCTAACCTAACCTAACCTAACCTAACCTAACCTAACCTAACCTAACCTAACCTAACCTAACCTAACCTAACCTAACCTAACCTAACCTAACCTAACCTAACCTAACCTAACCTAACCTAACCTAACCTAACCTAACCTAACCTAACCTAACCTAACCTAACCTAACCTAACCTAACCTAACCTAACCTAACCTAACTTAACCTAACTTTAAAAAAAAAAGCTAACCTAACTTTAAAAATTTATCAAATTAACCCAAGTTAACCTACAAAAATTTAACAAGTTAATCCAAGTTAACCTAACATTTTTTAGGTTAATTATATTTTGGGAATTTATTTTAAACACATTTTTATTTCCATTACCTTTATTGTATATATCACTGATTACACATTTAACCTATGATTATACATCTTAACCTATACATATAAATCATATTCTGCCCAACTCTTTTCCCAAATATGTGGGCTAATTTTCAAGAAAAATGGCGATTTTACCTTCAAATCAAATTTGATCGTTCTCGACTTTACCGCTTCGTTAGCCATCGGTACGTTACAATACATTTCTATGGGGTAATTACTGCACGTGTACAATACCGTGTCTTTTACATCACACCTATCTTTATATTTAACATCTGTTGACATCGGTAATCCCGAAGCCAACAGTTTCCATTGTTCGAATTGATTGTCCGTTAATTTACATTCGTCCATAAAACAAGCATTTGTGTGAAGCAATCCGCTAAAGTTGAAACTTGAATTTGAAATCAATCCAGTCAATCTACAAAAGTTGTAATGACACTCCACCAGACTGTTCATTATCATCGTTTTTCCCGTCGATGGTGGTCCAAAGAAAAATAAGTTATTTTTCTTTTTACTTTGTTTTGTAAAATGTTCGTAAGTTTTTGTAAAAAACTCTTGCAAGTTAATCTTATTCAACATCAATATTTCATTAAACATCATTCTCGTTTCTTCCTGATTATTCATCTCTGTTTCGTTTTCATTTTCAAATTTATTCTTCGCTCGTTCGAACCTCTGCTTTATCGATTCTTGAAATACCAAAACTCGGGCGATGTGAACCCAGTTCCTGATTTTCTCGTTATACTGCTTTGTGCACATAAGGTTAATCCCTTCACTTGACGTTGCAAATGCTCCCATAGCTTCGCTTTCTGTGAAAGCACCTCTGTTGCATAAAAGGATAATAATATTAGTGTTTCCACTGTCAGCAATGTTATTCTCTCTTGAGTCATTGTTGTTTGAACTGTTTTTCCATCCATCCAAAACTTTCCATTTTTTGAATTGAATTTGATTTCTGGATTCTCCATTCTGATCACCATCGGTTTCATCAGCTGCATCCACCATTCCGTAGTTCCTTTTTTCAGATGTTGAGCCTTCATATCCAAGTATTGAATTTCCCCTCTCGGCACAATCAATTTCGTACAGCGATTTTTTCCATGGATTTTTGCTACCCATTCCACATTTATGTTCTGCACACTCACAAGCTTTAAGATGTTCCGTGCTGAGAACGTCTTGTAATATCTGACGACCATTGCCGGAATAAAGATACTCGCGTACACAAGACAGGCAGTCAATTGATTTATTCTTGTAGGTTCCCTTTCGAATAGTTCTTCCCAATCGAGAGTTAACTCCCCACTGTTTATTGTAACTGTAGTAGATGAGATGCCAGTGGAGTCTTCTTGTTCCGTAATGGACAGCGATGAGTTTATAAGGTCCGTCATAAAGTTTCTTAATTGTACCTTCTGTGCTTGCTGCATACGTACCGACTGGGCATATACCGTCTCCCATTTTTCCATCGTAATTTCCAATTCTCTCTCCGCTTCCTCCGCCCGTGGAGTATCTTCGTAATCTGTCATTTCTCCATCTGATTCTGCATCCGCTTTCGTCTTCAAGTTCGATAATCCCATTTGGTCCAGGACATAATTCTGGATTACGTCTTTCCGGAACTTCTCCCAGTTCTTCTCCCTCGGCGGCGATGTCTCCTCTCGTTTCATTTTCGGTGGTGGTGATGGTGGTGGTGACGGCGTCGGTGTCAGCATCCTTTGACTGTCCTCCAGCAGCTTCATGTCCATTTTCTTTTGCACATTTTGTTTTACACGTTTCATTTTTAAAGTGAACAATAGGGTATGTATGATAAGTTGTAATTAACTCACTGATATCTGTATTGGTGATGATGTGGTAGATGTAGAGTTGCTTGTGGCTGTCCATGCCTGACTGTGACTGTTCGTTCCGAGCCTCGGTTTATATTTGCTTTACTCGGCCCTTTCTAAACCACTTTCAAATCCGCGGTCAGCGAACGTTACCTAGCTTTCGAAAACAACTTTCAAAGCCTAGATTCTAGATTTCTCAACGAGTACTAGATTTCTAATTATTCTGTATATAAGGTACGGTAGGCGAAATTATACGAAATAATTTATTCATGTTTTATTTAAATCCATCATCATGTCTATAATATTCATAATTATTTACAATTAGTATTTCACTTACTTTTATTTCAATGTTTGTTAAAAATTTTAAATTATATAATACATTCCATACTTCTCTTGGTGATCTTATATTATAATCTTCATTTATTTTCATATATTTAGGTATTTTATAATTTATTCTTATTGACCTTTTTTTGTCATAGTTAATGTACTTTTCGTCGTGATAAAATATTAATTTATCGTGATATCCCTTATAATTATATGTAAATTCTATAATAACCGGTTCTGTAGACTCCGGTTTTTTTTCCGGTTTTTCAGTTTTGTGTTCCGTTTTTTCACTTTTTTCCGGTTTTTTTTCCGGTTTTACCTGCTTTTGTTCGCCTGGTCGGTCCGCATCTTTTCCGGTTTCCGGTTTTACCGGTTTTTGTTCCGGTTTTTCCGGCTTTTGTTGTGCTGCTTGTTCCGGTTCTTTTTGGTTTACCGGTTTTACCGGTTTTACCGGTTTTTGTTGTGCTGGTTCGTTCAAATCTTTTTCAATTTCTTCGATTTCTTTGTTCACTTTTAACACTGTTTCTACTCCTCTTTTTACTTCTTCAGCTTCTGTTTGAATCTTTGTTACTGTTTCTTGTATTGTTTGTCCTACTGCCATTATTGCTGCTTTATGTTCTTCTGATTCGTTATATTCTCCGTTTCCCGGTATTCCCATTGGAGTATTTTTACCCCAATATGCAATTATTATTCCTTGTTCCGCCAATTTTTTTTGTTCATTTATTCTTTTTTGTTTGTTTGTTAATGCAATGTTTAGTTTTTCTTCGTTTGACATTTTTCCGTTTATTCTTCGCTGTCCCGGTACCGAGTCTGCTTTTACAAACCGTCCGGTACGTCCATCTGATAATGTTGTTTCTTCTCCAATTTCGTACCATTGTTTTGTTTTTTTTCCAGAATTGTCTGATGGTTCTTCATTTTTTCGTTTTGCACCTCTTCTTGTATCTGTAACTGCCGGTCTGGTTGGTCCTGTGTTGACTCCTGATGGTCCTGGTTTTGGAGAAGGTGGTCTTGGTTGTGGAGAAGGTGGTCCTGGTTCAGGTGTTCTCGGTTGTGTAGTGGTAATTCGGTTCGTAGGTGTAGTTCGTCTAGCCTCTGGTACCTTTTCATTCGTTCTTGGTTCTGCATGTCTTGATCTGAAACAATTATTTTATAAATATTTTTCTTTTTTTAAATTTAAATTTTATATTATTTTCATACCTACTGTTCCATTGATGCATGTCCTCCTACTGTATATCTATTTGCCCATTTGTATTTATCTACCGATAGTCCTGCATAGTTAGTGTTTGGTTGCGGTTTATCGTAACTGCTCATCAACAGGTTCGTGCCGTGCGAGACGCATTCCAAGTTTATCGATGTTTCTACTAATATGTTCAATACAGAGTCTTCCAGTGTTCCGTCTACGTTTAGTAATGGAATTATTCCTATACCTATGCTTCCCATAAAGTTTGTTCCCGCGTTTGTCATCAGTCCTCC
>OY759177.1:1212500-1548039 GCA_963662085.1 Eupithecia inturbata
GCTTTGAACGTCTTGTGGCGTTAAACTTAAAACAAGTTGGCTCCGTTTCCTGATTACTTTAGTGTAACTATTAACAGTAAGCAGCCATGAAATCATTACTGTTATTGTAACTGTCAAGTGCCATCTGACGTACCTACATAAAAACAATTAGTGTTCTAAAAACAACAAGTAAATACTGTATGTTTCGTAGAAATAAAAATCTTACCAAAAGGTTCGTCGACTTCTTTCATATGAGCTACCGTCGCGGGCTCAATCCCATCGTTCTCTTGGACACCAACAGCAGGAGGTGCGTAGCCACCTACGTCAATATTTAATGGGAAACTCGTCGACGGGCTATCATTTACACCGAGCTCCCTGATACAAGGTGAGGAGGTAGCGGCGTCGTTGGACTTTAGTATAGACTCCGTAGGTCGCAAGATACGGCTTGGATCAGGTGGTTCCATTACTGTTGCACAGGGAATGCTGAAGCGCTGTCTGACTGTCCTTGACTTCGCTTCTACGAGTACGTCCCGCGCGTAATCTTTTATTATTGATGCGTTCTTAGGGGACAGCAAAAGTCGTGGTTGGCGATCAAACGGTATAGTTTCTTTACTGCTATTATCGAGCGACATTCTTGCCGCCTTATTAGATGTGCTTGGTTTTGTACTCAATGGATCATTGCTTTTTTTAACTGGTCTTTCTCCGTCGTCGGTAATACTGATCCTCATCAACTTATCGTCAAAACTCTGCCTAGCTGCAAGGTCGCAGAACGGTTTACTTATATTATTCTCGGACGACTGCGGAAAACTTATTCTATTCGGGGGTTCGCTGAACGTTTTTCTTATTTTTTCCGACTTTTCTTCTAAACTTCTTTTTCTCAGACTTTCTCCGTAAGAGTCTTTCCTATTTGCTGATTTCTCATCGATTATAGTCTTTAATGGACTTTCGCTGATAGAACCAACTTGTTTGCTTTTTTCAACATAAGACATTTTCTTGGGGCTCTTTCTATACGAGTCTGCAATTATTTCAGGAGCATCATCAATACTTTTTGTTACTTCTCTACTGTCTCTGCTTACTTCTCTTTTCTGGTCCTTTAAGTCACCGGGGATGGGGCCAGGTATTTGGTAACGAGCATCATCATCACTCGGTAATTTTTGAATTGTTTTGCTCATTAACTCTTGTCCAATAGTACTGACTAAGCTTAGATTTTCACTAAAACAAAATATCCAAATTTTATTTCCAAAAGGTCAAATAAAGATGCACGATAAGCTACTTTTTGCAAGTCGCTTAGCTACAGACGAAAACAGAACGTAGAACGTAGGCGACGAAACTCGAATGACAAAGTCACTACTCGTGAACGCCTAACTGGCTGTGAAGAGGATTTGGGTGGTTATATTAAGTACTAAGGGCAAAGCCTTAAATAAAAGCTAATAAAATAATGCAATATTGGTCTTACATGCTTTGTTGCCTTGAGTCAAACTCGTTTATTGGAATAGTCGGATAGCTGATCCGCTTCTGCTCCGTATCTCGGGTCATTCCTTTTACTTCATATGTTGATGCTGGCTCTTGGATTTTGAATTTATTACGCTACAAAAAAAAGTTATGCTTGGTAACTGGATTCAAGGAATAAGCAGGCTTATACGGCTAAATTCACAGCTCATAGTTATATCGGTTAGACGTGAAAATCTAACAAAAATATAATTATTTCGACAACAAAATGCCCAAAACGATAAGATACAATTTCTATATAATTAATTTTGCTTACGTAACTATTTGTGCAACTAGTTTTAATGACCGTAAAGTAAACCAACGTATTAAATAAAATGTGATTCATAAACTGAATTATTAAAACCGACTGAACAATTTGGTTTTTTAAATGACGATGAGGAATAAGATAACTGTTTTATTTTACCTCGTTAGGTGACTTCACTTCCATAATACATTCTATCGTATCATTGGGACTTAAAATATCGACAAATTCTTTAGTTTCCAAGTCATAAGATTCATGTTTTGGTGCATTCGCATTGCTTATTTCACTCAAAATATTATCAGCCTCCTTAGTTGTTACGGCGATAGATTCATACTCCGCTAGTTGTTTTTTCATTTGACTTTTAATATCTTCCTTGGATTCAACATAATTAGATCCATTTATCGTTGGTTTATCTTTATTTTTCTCAAATAAAGATTCATCAACCTCTTTTTTCACATCACAAGATTCAAATTTAATTTTTTTGTCTTTACCAAACCGAATGGAAATAATGTCGGTTGCTTCAGTTTTACCATCATACGATTCGTATTGATTTACTTTTTCTTTATTTATTTGACTTGAAATAATGTCAGTTTTTTTTTTGTAATTTATCAAAGTCGGAGAGGAGATGTCCTTTGGTTTGTTTGTTTTAACATCATACGGCTTATATTGAGATGGCTTTTGCGTAGTCATCTTATGTGAAACAGGGTCAGCATTTTTAGGGTTCGTATGTATGTATGATTTTAATTGCATTGGTTTCTCTTTCTTAGCCTGACTTGAAGTATTGTCTGTTTCTATAGTTTTAACATCGTACGATTTCTGATTTAGTTTTTGCTTATTTACCGGAGAGGAAATAGCTTCAGGTTTTTTAGTTTTAACGTAGTGCCGTTTGAATTCCGTTGGCTTCTCTTTTACTATCTTACCCGTAACTGTATAAGCTTCACTGGCCTATGACATAATTAATAGAAGTCCTTTAATATTTATAAACAAATAACCAACAGAGGTTTGCAGAACTTATCGACATTTTGTCACAAAATAGTAAGCCTAAGTAGTGATCACAATACAAGCAATTTAACGTGAATTTTGTATATGAGGCGCGGGCGGACTCTGGTGGATTTAGAATAATGTTCAAAATGCAATTCGCCGGTATATTCTCAAGAGATGTTACACTATAATAATTATTTTGGTACTCCTTGAAATACGTGCAAAATACTTACTGCAGTTATCTTTAACATTTCTAGTTGTGATACTAATTCTGATAGTTTATTTATTAGTTCTTGATTTAATTTTATGTTCTGTTGATCTTTTTCTGTTGCGATGTTTTTATTTAGATCCTGTTGTTCTCTGTATCCAGTGTGGTCATTCACGTCGTTCTTCAATGATTTTTCTTCGTCTTTTGTATCATCTAGTTCGTTTCTTGTCACATTTGCCTCTTCTTTTGTCAATCTTGTGTCGTCTGCTACCGTATAGTTTTGGGTTCCTGCCATAAAATCGCCCCAATGATATTCTACGTTATCAGGTACTGCATTCACATCGTTTTTTGTCATTTTGATTACCTCAGCCCATACAAATACTGTGTCGTCCGGTGCCATACTATCTTCATTTCTTGCCATTTCCTCGCCCTTTGTTAATGTGATGCCAGTTGGTACTTTATCGACTTCGTTTCTTGTCACATTGTTATCGACCCTATTGGTTTCGTTTCTGGCAATATTCACCTCGTCTTTAGTCAATATTTTACCGCCCGCTACTGTATCTACTTCGGTTCTTGTCGTCAAATCACCCGAATTAGATTCTTCGTTGTCAGGTACTCTAGTTACTTCATTTCTTGTCACATTTATAAGCTCGTCCCTTTTAAATTGTAAGTCATCTGGCGCTGTGCTATCTTCGTTTCTTGCCACATGTTCCTCCCCCCTTGTTAATTTTATGCCGCTTGGTAACATATTAACTTCGTTTCTTGCCACATTTACCTCGTCATTATTCAATCTTGTATCGTTCGCTACCGTATCTACTTGGGTTCCAGCCATGAAATCACCCCAATTATATTCGACGTCATCAGGTACCCTATTCACTTCGTTTCTTGTCACATTTATTAGCTCGCCCCTTATTAATTGTAAGTCATCTGGGGCTCTAATATCCTCGTTTCTTGCCACATCTTTCTCGCGCCTAGTCAATATTGTGACGTCCGGTTCAGTATCCATTTCGGTTCCGGGCATCGCATCGTCCCAATTATATTCTACGTCATCCGGAACCCTATTCATTTCATTTTTTCCTACATTTATTACCTTGCCTCTTATGAATGTTACTTTGTCTGGTGCCCGATGAACTTCATCGCTTGCCACATTTACCTCACCACTAATCAATTTTGCTTCGTCTCTTGACGCATTTGCTGCGCCCTTCACCTTAGGAGATGACACAATATTTTGATTAGATATTTTTACTTAGCTCTACGCCTACATTTTACGCATTAATTTTAGACTCAGGCCATAGGATGTGGTCTTATAATTCAACGTCAAATCTAACAAGTTGTTTATGCTACTATCTTATATACTATCTAATCAACCAACCAATCAATCTTAACTTATCTTTTTATTTCAATTATTTCTTTAACCATGACATGGACTTTTTATTTTTTATGAGATAGCTTCAAAACAGTACTTAAACATAGATGCAATTGATATATTGATTATTTTTGATTTGACATAATTTGTATTGGTTTTATTGGATTGAAAACTAAATTTTATCCAATTCAATTTAGATCTACTTTTTTATTCTTGCCTTGAATTACCAATTCTTATTATAAACACACATGACATTTCTTAATTAATTAATGTCATAAATAATTTCAAACTTATCAATCTAACAATAAGTGCGAACCCAAAGTAATTGTTGCGCCCTGACAGGATTTCTATGCATTGTGTACCCACTAAAAGAACACAGAATAAACTACACTCATGGTACGTCCATTACTTTAAAAGAACGGTTCATCAATCGAAAAAAAAGAGACTGAAATAAAAAAAGTTCTTTGTATAAAGGTATACCTTAACATTTAATTTAAAAAAATAATTACTTCAATAGTCTTTTGTTTCAGGTTTTCGTTTATTTACTATTTCACTAGTCTATTGGAATAACTTTTCTGACGTATGCTTATCCATTTCATAAAATTCCGTCATTTTTAAATTTTTTTTTTCACTAAAACGTATCCCAATGGTGGTGGTGTTCAGCTCACATTTCAACGAATACCTAAAGGGACAATGCCGGATCTTACCGTAGCTCAGGTTTCCAAAGCTGTTACTTTAATTGAAAAAGGTCACAGTTTTAAAGAAGTGGCACAGACATTACGAGTTTCAAAAACCGTCATCTTTCGAAATGTTAGACGTTATCAGCAGAAGTGTGAGTACACGATACGTGCAGAGCAAGGTCGCAAGAGAGTCACTTTAGCGAGAGACGATCGATTTATGGTGACAGTGTCCCGAGAAACCGCACTTTGACTTCTTCTGAGGTCAGATCTATGCTCCAGGACGTTTGACATGTGACAGTTAGCACTAAAACAGTTAGAAGAAGAGTTAAAGAAGCTGGAATAAAGACGTACGTGCCAGCCAGAGGACCCTTACTTACCACAGATCATCGAGTAGTTCGGGTTAACTTTGCTCGCTCACACCAAAACTGGAATGATGATGACGGGGGGAAAAAAATATCAATGACGAGTCTAGGTTTTGTCTACAGCCAGATGATAGAAGGGTTAAAGTTTGAAGACGACCTGGAGAAAGATACGCTCAGTGTAACATTGTCGGAAGAGAGTCATATGGTGGAGTGTCAGTATATGGGGCGGTACTTGCATAGGGGCACGTAAGGAGTTGCACATCGTAGATAATGGATACCTGACTGCGGCTCGGTACGTAAATGACATCTTAGAACCAATTGGCATGCCCTTTGCTCCATACATCGAAGATAATTTTAAATTAATGCAGCACAATGCCCGGCCCCACACCGAAACGATAGTTTGGGGGTATCTTTGAGAGGTTGAAATTGACGTTTTGCCGTGACCAGCACGCTCGCCAGACTTAAACCCCATCGAACATGTTTAGGATGAGCTCGAAAAACAAATAAAATAGCGGGATCCAGCACCAACAAACATAGGAGATCTCAAAAGGACACTGGAAGAAGAGTGGAATCGAATACCACAATATTTCATTGATAACTAACCAAAAGCATGTCAAGTAGTTTGCGGGCAGTTTTAAAAGCTAGAGGGGTTAACACGAAATACTGAATGTGCCCAAACACTCAACAAAAATCCCCGTAATGGCAAAACACAATGATATTTTCAATGTGGTGATTGAAGAATTAATTCTTCAAAACATCATTTTGGAGATTTCTGTTATTAGCCTTCTGTTTTTTACTGAAGTTAGTTTTATTTTCATAAAAATGTTATAATGAATAAAGTGCTTAATATAATTTTTATACTTACATACAAAATCAATATTTTAACTTCCGATATTGTCTCTTTTTTCTACCGTTCCTCTAATTATGTCCATGAGTGTATTTGAGAAACCCCACATGTCACAATTTTGTTGAAATTGGTGTATGGAAATTCATTCCTTAGGGGTAAATACACAAGTCACAAAGAAATCATACAAATCCTGCTTCATTCGTACAATTTATAGCCAGTCGAATTTTAGATGTATTTCGAAGTCAAGTAACGAACATAACGTTCTAATAAATACGACTCACCTTTTTCAGCTCTGTCCCTTCAATGGTTTTGGCGGTAAACATAAAATTTCCGATATATTCGGCCAATTTCAGTTCTGTCTCTAGTTCTGCAAGTTTTTTCTTTTCTATCGTCAATTCCATGTTCATATCGTCTGCAACAATATTTTATGACTTCATTCAAAAGCAAATAATACGGTATATCATAACTACCATGCCACCGTCTTTCATGCCAACAGTAACCATGACATGGTATGGTAACCTCAGTCTGGTCATGCAGACTAGATAGATAGATATAAAATTATTTATTGCACACACAAAACAATTATAAAACAAAATAAAATAATAAATTAGAAAATATGTGACAATTGGCGGTCTTATCTCTCAAGAGCATTCCTCAACCAGATACAGTGAAGACTAAATAACACCAATGTGAAATTAAAAGTGGAAGCAAGAGGTTAAAATCTAACTAAAATGAAAACAAAAGAGATGTATATACAAGGTGCCACGTAATTTGTGTACTAAGCGGAGAGGGTGGTATCTACGCCCCTCCCACGAAAATTTTTTGTTCTAGCACTTTCCGGGTTTCAAGGTTTTTTACTGAAAAAAGACCTCGAAATTTTCATCGCAACTAGCCCATGTAACAACCCTAACATCAGCTGTTCATCAGTAAGGTGTTTGACCTTCCAATCTCTTTTGTTTAGCCAATGCCGTCAATTTTACGGTGGTTCCGTACATTATTCTTCTAAGCGATTATTTTAACTTACAATGTTTAATGTTTATCTGTAGGTAGGTACGTTTGTTTCGTGGTAGGTACGTCTACGTAGGCACCTAATAAAGACTATTTATCAATATTTTAATGAAAGTTACGCGATAAATACGTGATAAATAATCTTCATTAGGTAGGTACGTTAAAAAAATCGACAAATTTTAAAAAAGTGCTACGTACGTGCCTGGTTATATTTTAGCATGAATGAATGTGTTCCTTATTTACACATGAAAAAGGAACCCTAAAATTTTGTCGGTTTTGCATTAGTGATGGGGTTGTCATTTTTCTAAGCGTATACATAAAGTTATTTTTTACTATGAAAATTTAAATCAATGTATTTCTGAAAATCAACCATGCAGACCAGTTCGGTATAGGGTGCACAACAACCCAGTTTCGGCTTGGTACATGAGTAACGTGGCACCTTGTATACAACAGTAGTAACATAATTACAATAAGCCTGGTGTGTGCCACTGCAGGGCGAAGCGCGAAGGCCTCTCCTTGGTTACTCAACTCATCTCGGTCCTTTTTCTAATTGGTTGTGGAAATACCGTTGCACTGCCCCTCCGGAGGTGCCGTAGGGGATGTGTGAGGCTTGAACCCACTAAAACCCACCCGTGAACAGTCCTCCGCCGTAGTCGGATCGCGCTCGCATTTACAATCTTGCTAGATGATGCTGTGTAAGCATTACTCATTTATTAATTTATCGTAGTAGGTATACTTACTGACTTTAGCTTCAGCACACCTCAGTTTCTCTTTGAGGTCCTTAAGTTGTGTGTCCTGTTGCTGTAACGCGTGTTCGCTGGCGGCGCGCTCGGCGCGAACGGCCTGGTTCTCGCCTTGCAGCCGCATCACCAGGGCCTCAAGCTTTTCTATACGCTGCCGCGAAGCTTGGAGCTCCTGCGGAAAATATGTGAGCAACGCTCAACGGGATTTTATGTGGCTGATGCGAATGCAGCCTATCGGTCGGGTAAAGGCGTGCTTCGCCTCGAACGCGACTGCTGAACCAGGTTGCTTATTTGTATTTAAGACAAATAACGGTAGGGCTGGTCCACCAGTCAGTTCAAATTCGCTTAGTGAGCTATGGAAAGAGCTAAGCTCAGAGTTTCTCTTAAGGACAGGATTCGTAATGGATATACTTATCCGATAGAGAACCATGTTATCGACATCAAAGAATTAGCAAGCTGAAGTGGCAGTAGGCTAGCTATAGGTATCTCGTGAAGAACCTATAACCACTAATATGTACCAGTAGACTAATATGGGCTGATGATGATAAACCAATTTGTAAAAATGGTCATGATCGGTAGATTTAAAAGTTTTGATATTTACTTTGATCACCATCCAATATTAGGATAACAACAATACAATGCAACAATTCAATACAATAATCGATTTACTGAAAAACACATTACATTTCGGACATAAACAAGGATGAAAAAATATTTAGTAATAATTCCGAATTTAATCGCAGAAATGGGTAGTAGGGAACCCCTTGGTAAGGGGTAACCGAAGGGTAACCCTCGGAAAAGGTCAAAGGAAATTTTTATTAAAAGGTAAAAGAAGAAGAGTTTAATACCCAAGATCAAGGGTTTGGTAATATACCCGGGGTAAAGGGTCCGAAGAGTTTGACACCATATATTATTATTAAATAAATAACGTATTATATAAAAAAAAATGTGTAATTACATATTATAATATTATGTTGTTACTCTAGTTTAGCATTATTTTTTGATTAATGCAAACACAAACGAACACAGGCGATGGGGCAACACTGTGCGCGCGCTAAGCCATTTGTGACTATATGGGGGTATTGCGGGCAATGCTTCACTTGAGCTCGGAGCTCGGAGAGGCAACAAAACTGGCAGGACTCTGCGGAGGTCTGTTTTTTACCTTCTCTGATTGCATGGCACAATTTTTTTTTTGTGCCGCCTCGTTTCTTTTTCTACATACATACCTCTTGCAAATTATTGATTTTCTCATTCAATTCATTTATGGTAGGTTTACATTTAATGTCACAGCTTGAGTTCGAATATCTAGAAAAAGCAATAAGTAAGTTAGTCCTCTAATTTGATATTTGGCACGAGGAAGTGGAACCTTAACTCTGCGAACCTACTACGCAAATTCCATACAAAAAGGAGACGTCACTATCATGTCTCGTTACTAACGTCAAATGGACTCGCCCCTCTGGTTGGGTGAAATAAATCAATATTGCTGGACAATCCCACATCATTATCTAGCTCCAAGCATATGTGAAATGTCCAGCGTGATGAATATTACATAGTTTAGGTAAGTAGGTAGGCAACTTATAACTTACTTTTCTGCAAAGTAATCTGTTTCAGTTCCAACAGATATTTTTTTTACTTGTGAGGGCCCAGCTCTGAAAAAAGACATTGTTATAATAGTAAATAAATTAGTTCCCACATCTGAAATATCTGCTTAATACCTACTTATGTAAGTACCTATAAAAAAACCAAGTGTTTACATAAAAAAACACCTGCCTGCCTACTTACCTACTTTCGCTTCAAGTATATTTAAAAAAAATATATGATAAATCATTAATTTGAATAGTAGAACTATTTTAAAATTTACTTACGTTACCAGGTTTGCACAGGAAGAGGTACATATGCTTTTGGTGTTTGAACTACTCAAGGTTGCATTGCTGGTTGCATTGCTGAAAGAATACAAAAAACCGAAATTGCGGGTTGCAGTCTGCAAGCGAAGCTAACTTAGCTTTGGCTTAGCATGCGTAGCTAGCTCAGTTTTACGTACATACTCGTGTGCAGTACAGACCGGTACTTGGTATTATCATCATACGTATGTATGTCTCTACAGAAGGCCGACCTAACTCTCCACACAAGTATAACTAAGTTAGCTTAGCTTTCGGTCTACAACCCGGTTAAAGCTTGGGGATCATGTCAACCGCTAAAGGACAGAAATCGGGATACAATATCTTTTATTTCTTTCAGCTTAGCAAGCTGTAGCTTACAAAATAAGCTCTTAGACAAGTCAACTTTTTAACTATAGTACATTTTTATGAATAGGAAATAAAGTGTTAATTGAATTTCTCTTCATTAAATTGATTGTTTACAAGTGGAACAACAGGCAGATTTGCGGGTAGATACAAAAACCAGATTTCTTGTACTCACTTGGGGTTGTTTGTTCTATTTTTCCCCACAAACTGCTTGAATGAGCACAGTTTCATGTTGAGTACACGGATCTTCTCTGCCATGCGCTCATTTGCTTTCTTTAACTGTATGATGCTGAGAAGATATTATTCAAAAAAAATTACTACGTTATTGCTATATGCACAAACACATTAGAAAATGAAAAAAGGTCCAAACAAGTTATTTTATTAGAATTGTATAGAAATGATGGCTTATAATAATAAGGGATTTCCACTGAGGAGCGGGCAGCAGTGCCCCCACAGAATAGATCTACCATCAAACTGTGATCCCCAACCCATACTTGGGCATGGGGATTGTGCCATTAGCCCCTAATGATAAGAACTAATAAGATCCATATCAGAGGAGTAGATTATATCTGATGGCTTATTTATTAAATAAGCCATAACATTTAGTTTAATGTTATTGTAATTTGCTGTTTTACCTATGTTTCTGTTCATTGACAACGGCTGTTGTTACAGGTGAGTCCTTTCCCGCTCCATTAACATTTCTTGGATAGCTCAACCTCTGGACTTTAACAGAAAGTGTCTTGATCTTTTCTTGCTGCAAGTTCAGATTTTTCTTCAAATCTACATTATTCTCCAGAAGAGTAAAATATAAATTTTCCAGCTCGCGCCTGCTTAATTTTGAAGGGCATATCCGATATAAATCTGTGGAACAAAAGTCAAGTAAGAGTCCGCAAGGAGTTATAACATGATTGAACATACCAATAGAACTTATATCTATAGGCGTTACTGGACACCGCTAATAGATATGAGGAGGAAGTTCCAAATCTGGCGAGATATGTACCTACATAGCTCGCTAGATAAGTAGGTACTTATACCTACCAGGTAGCTAATGAATATGATGATCTGCAGGTGGTAGATGAGATCATGTCATTGTGCTTTAGGTTTTAGTACCTTATTTATGTAGCTACATTACTTACCTCGATCAGTTCTTGTACAAGTCGCCTGATGGCGGTTCCCGCTGTTCGTACACTCCATATGTGCTCTATTATTCATTTTAAATTTTTTTGACCTATACCTACTTCACAATATCACACGTAATAGCAAATTACCAATTAACTTCAATAATAATTTTTGGAGTTCTTTCAACATTTTACACTGTGGGTACACTTCATTGCCTGCATTTTGTCATGATTCGAGTTAGTTAAAACGCTTTTCCATAATTATTATTCTTACTTTTTAGTTTTACCCATTACAAATCAATTTTCAATACTTTCATCTTCAACCAGTCTACATTCGTTGTTTTCACAAACTCTTTATGGATTTAAGTTTGTTTTGTTTTGTTTGTAATGGCGCCATCTTCATGGCAACGGCCATAGACAAGACGAAGCCACATATAAACAAATGTAGAGTAGATAGGTCTTAGAAAAAGAAGTCAATCCATCTAAGGGGTAGGTAGAGGCCTTGCTTATGGCCTTGCATGAGATGTAAAGCAGCGGGTAAACACCTGTGTACATCAGTAGCTAGTAATATTCGGTAGTAACCCGACTGTAGAACGAGGAAAGGTGGTTTATGTTATGTATGACTTAATGACATTCGTTCTGGAATGGGTTTTTACGCATACTAGGCGGTGAATGAAAAAGCTATGGGAACCTTTTTTCAAGGAAAATATGCCCGGAACATGGCACACAAACAAACCTACGTATCAAAACTCCTTCGCTGATAAGCCAACGACTCGACACGCACAATTCAAAGTCAGCTTAATTCCCTCGTTGTGCGAGATTCAATTGTCGTTTAACGTGTAGGTCACTTACGTCATTTTCTACAACTCCCTCCAGTCGCCACGCCACCCCCCCCCCGGGATGATTCATGTAACATGGTTCAATTCAAATAATGAATTCGTATTATGATGGTGATTGTGGTGAATCATCACAATATTTTCATAAGTTGTTAAACAGTTGCACCTTTGAAGGTTCGCATAAGGAATAGTTAGATTTGAAGGGCTTATTAGGTTTGTAGGTATAATAAATTAAACAAGATCCTTTAAGTGCGAGTTGGCTCGCGCGCCGAGGGTTTCGAACGTCTGTCAAGTATATCATTATGTAATATAGGTATCGGTTAGAGACTTTGCTATTTAATGAATACCTAAAATTAAGTATCCAATAAATAAGGTTATAGGGTAATTGTAAAATTTTCGAGCTTTTTCAAATATTTCGAAAAGTATGCAACCTACAGGAATTTAAAAAACTGTTTTGAAATGTACAGACCAATACCTTTTATTAGATACCCCACTCGGTGAGGTAAAACCTAAAAGTGGGTAGGTATGGGTAAGAAGGTTCTAGTTATAAAATAAAACATTTTATTTATCATTTATTAACATTGTAACGATCATACAAGCATCTTACATACAACGCTCAGTTATTTTGCATGGGCTCTTTGAGCCATTAAAGATACCAACCTACTTACTTACGCTCACTTATAATATTGGTGGAATGTAACTAAGACTCGATCAATTTCTGCATTATAATGTATATCAATCGGAAATATCTGCGGATCTGTCTGTGTAGAGCGCACAAACATACGAGGTCCGCAGATATATCCGACAGGTTATACCTACTAGATAGGTATCGTAAATAGTTTATCTATATGCATACTAAAAAATCTTGTACTGCATTCTACATATAGACCTATTCTAGAAACTAACACTGTGTAATCAGGTTGGTATATAGTGTTCAACAACAATGCTATAGAGGTACTTAATGCTTTATTTTAATTTTTTTTTGTGGGTAATTTGTGTTTATTTTTCTTTACAATTTTTTTCTCCTAAGTATTGATATGTTTGGTTAAATATTGAGTGTTTTAGTAACCTTTAAATTTTAGCTTGAACTTTTTTGTATCTCTTATTAATTTATTATGTTTGCTTATTTGGGTAAAATCTAGTTCGTAACAATAATGTTGTATGTCCCTACTGTATTTTTTATGGATTTTCTCTGTTGTGTAAGTTAATAAAATAAATAAATTAGGCCTCATCAGTATTAGTACCTAGGTACTAGGTAGAAACAGATTTGTAGGTAACCTAACCTAACACAACATTTAATAATTTACTGGAACGCTACCTAACAATAATTAGAACTATATAATTGGTTTTGCAACTAGTAAGTAGCTTTTAATTAAAATAACTAAATTGAATACTGGGTAAATCACAATTTATACCACACTTGGCAGTTACGTAAGCTTTATATCTGTATATGATCCGTCAAGTGCGAGTGTGACTCGCGCGCCGAGGGTTTCGAACTGTTGGAACATGAGGAATGAGTATTTATTCAAAGAGAGTTTTTCAAAATATTTCAAAAAGTATTAAAACTACTGAAATTTTTAAAACTGTTTTGAGATGTAGAAACCGATACATTTCCTTTGATACTCATTTTTGAAAATTATTTCCCCCCCCTTTTGTAAATTTTTCCTTGCAGAGTTTTCTATATTATTCCTGTAAATATAGATCCATATCTACAAACGCTACATACATTTCACTGTAGTGGGGGGGAATAATTTTCAAAAATGAGGGAATAATTTTCAAAAATTATTTCCCCCCCCCCCCCCCCACACAGTTTCACTGTGTGGGGGGGGGGGGGGAATGAGTATTTTTTCGAGTTTTTTCCAAATATTTCAAAATGTATTAAACCTACAGAAATTTTAAAACTGTTTTGAAATGTACCGATTGCTACCTTTCATTTGATATCTCACTTGACATTGTAGGTCTCTTAAAATTTCGTCTTCCCAATATGTACTAAAAATGTTCGTTTTAATTATTCATTTATTTTTATAAATTTTTCTTTTAATCTGTACACGCGCACGAAATGTATTATTATTTTAAATTTTACGTTATTTGCTGCAGTAGTTGCTGAGATATTAAAGACGGAAAAAGGACAGGAAAAGCGATGCCATAAGGGTTTCGAAACTGATCTCCGATCTTCGAAACCCTAAAAAGCGCATGGAGCTTCACGACGATATCTAAAATGACTAAACCTTACATTAATGGATAAAGACTACCATTAGCTACACCCGCCCTCACTTCACTTGCATTTATTTTATATAAAGTATATAATTTTTGGATATAAAGTAACATAATAGTATGTTCATCTAAATAGGTCAAGATCAGGGGTGGGCAAACTTTTTATACCTCTATAGCGGGCCAAATAAAACTCATGAAATATTAGGCAGGTCAGATGTTGTTACATATGTAACTGTTGTCTCCCGACTGCGCAAGAAGGGTTATTTTAACCATAAAAATTTGACTCCATCCCTGGTCTAGGACGACATTTCTTACTTTATCTTGTACATTTTAAAATAATTAGTATAAGGCTATTGTCGAAACAGTCACAAACAAAATTACATATTATTTATTAAAAATATCTACAAAATACAACAATTATTCGGTATTTATTGGTATAAACAATCATCAATTTATAAACAACATACCTATCCACTGGAACTTTTCACTAAACATACTTAACCAACAAAAAAATATTAGAAAAAATATATATAATATGAGAAAAATAAATAAATAAAAACTTGTTCGCTTATTTCTTGCTACCGATTAGAATCTAAAATACTTACACACAACAACATAACGTTTAAACGTTTAAATCCTAAAGTTAAGTTCTACATCAAATTTTATACTCCCAATAGTTTGGCAAAATACATAGACCTAAAATATTTTTCTTCTACTCACAATTATTGTCACGATTACCTCTTAATGTTCCTAATAATATTTCAGACAAAAACTACATTGTATTCATACAATCGTCCATTTTTATCGCATTTATTATTTTCTACTGCCTTACTCTTAGTAACGGTCAAAAATGTTTCCGATTCCTACCACTACCTGACCTGGCTGCCGGCTCCTCTAATTTATATGCGTCAACGGGAGTGACCGGAGTAAAGGGAGGCCCAGCAGTAGAACTGGAATGGCTTAAAAAATTATAATGAGAGATGTAGAGTAGTTACCTATGTCACTTAGGTATCTACTCCCCTGTGTACATTAATATTATTTGTGGTACCTATTTTTCGTAATGGTATTGTTTAAGACGACACGTCAATGTCTGCCTTGATTGGCAAGTCTGTAATAATTACGTACTTGATAGAATTCTGTGAATGAATGCGCTCTAATAGCAAACAAATACAGGATTACAAACTTTACATAGCATACTGTTACTAGGCTAGGTACGTTTATTGGTTATTTATCCCTTGGTCTGTGCGGCTTGGCGTCGAAGGTCGGAGCCGATGCCAGCAGTGATGATAGTTCCTGTAGCCAGGATCGCGCACAGAGTGAGATTCGACCAGCGGTCGCCGACAGCGCCCAGCATCGCTTCGTATAACAGAGTAGTGGTGATGCCGAAAATCTGGAAAATGAAAATTATTTCTGAACTCTACACCTTCACCTCAATTTTCGATTAAGCAGGTATCAATTTCCTGAACTAAAGTGCATATCACAGACATCTAAACTAATGTGGTCTACTTACACGGCGTCCTACAATACATAATATTATCAGTTTATTGTTGCCCGGACTCTTGTGAGACCGGAGTCCTCAGGAGCCACACACTCTCACATACGTACTCACACACGTAAAGCGGTAACTCCTGTTGCCCGGAGTCTTATAAGTCCGTGTCCTCAGGAGTACCACTCTCACATGCACACAGCGCTCACGCATATATACAATAGACATTAACATCCCTATACATTAAGTTCTGTTCCTAATAAAGATTTTTGTTTGTTTTTTTTGTTATTTATCTTGCATTATTTGATTATTTGATTTTCCAAAATCAGGGTAAAACATCACAAACCTACATAAAATATGTAATAAATAAGTTACCTGAACAACAGCATTGAGTATTCCAGAGGTGGTGCCCTCAGGCTCAGGGTATGTGACCTCGGACGCGAATTCAAAACCAACGGGCAAATATCCAGTCATGAAGAATCTGGAAACACACATAAACAAGGTATCTAGTTGTAAATTTGAGATCAAAAAAAGTTAACGTTAAACATACATAATTGTTTAATTCAACGACAATTTATTAGCGCATTTGTATTTTTTTATTTCCATGGCAAGCAAATAAAAATAAAGAAAAGCTCTTACCCAAGTACAATGCTGCTCAGATACACAACCCCGATGTAGCCGCAGTTCAGAGTGAAGGTGAATATGAGCATGCCGACGACAGACGCCGCGTAGACTGCTAAGGTAGTCTCTTTGAACTTATGCGTCTTGTCCAGTACCAGGCCGCATACAACAGAGCCACACATGCCGGCTACTACTATCACCAGACCAATCCGACCAGCATCAGCGTTGTGACCCTGAAAAACAAAGAAGTATCGTATTAACTATAGATTACTTATCTCATTTTTGTCCCAGCAGCTACAAATCAACCTACCAACGAAAGATAACACCATCATTGTCACCGCCATCTCTAATGAATGACCATTCCTACGCTATGGCATCCAGCGGTTTCTTACGGTCATCGGTCCTTGAATTCAAATACTTACTTTGCTACTCATCTATCCCCCCAATTATGGTAAATACCGCTTAGTGATACACAATAAGATAATGTAGGTAATACTTTAATAATTATTTATTTAGTTACTGGTTGATTTCCTTACCGGATAATAGGTGAGTATGACTTGATTCAACAAAGTCGAGATAGCGTAGAAGACCCCAACGTTCAAACCATAGGACAAGAGTAGCAGGATGTAGTTCCGGTTCATCATCAGCTTCTTGATGGATAGAAAGAAGTTGGAGTCCAGGCTCGCACCCTGGTCCGCGGCGGCTGATGGTGGCGTGGGCGGAGCTTTCTTGAAGACTGAATATTAAATTAAATCACAGTTAATGTATGGAAAATTTATAAAGAGATAGAATAATAAGACAAAAAGATAGATTTTTGCATATTTAAGTTGTCACATTATGTAGGTTAGGTATCTGTCGTGGACACGACGAGCCTTCATAGTTTGTAGGAACGATAACTTTGTGCGGACTGAATAGGGCATAGATTGTGTAATAGTTGTCGGCACCCGACTCGCAGGTACCTGCCTATTTATAGATTGATTTCTCGAATGAATGGAAACAAAAGACAAGGACAATAAAAATGTTCGAGAATAAAGAAAGAGATAGGTAGGTCAGGATGTTAGGCGAATTTTCTCGTAGGTTTTGAAGGACAAAATTGGGTATAAAAGCCGAGCCTTTTCGAACTTTATTTAAGTTCAGATCTAAGCAAACACACGGTGGTAATAAGAGTGCAAAGTGGGAAATAAAGGAAAAATACAGAAAAAGGAGTTTTATTTGGAAAAAAGCAAATACAGTCCATCACAGTATCTAATAATAGGTTAAATAATTTACACGAAATTTAGGAACGTACCTAGGAAAAGTAGGAAGGTTGAGACGTGTAGGTTAAATTGATATGCCCACTTAATACCTATGAAGTACCAGCTCACGACAAATAACGACATATTATGTAGAAAAATAGACTTACAAAGAAGTATGAAGACGAAGAGCACGCTGGTGAAGCCAGCCACTAAATAGAACATCAACCGGAAGTCAGCCTCCATCTCCTGCGTTGTGCCGTTCGCATCTACCAGTATTGGTGGGAGAACGAACCCGAGAGCGACGCCAAGCTGAAACAATAATTGAATAAACAATTAAATAATTGAATAATTTATCATATCTAAATAACCCTGGAATAATAAGTTAAAAATATTTAAAATTTCGGTAGGTATTGGAAAGTAAGTAGTACCTACTTTTCAATACGAAATCCCAGTAATAATTTTGGGGTTCTAAATTGTAGGACTTACAAATAAGAAAAAAGTTTTTTAAGTAGGTACCCAAACTTAACATACTACTTCAATCAATTTCCACTTCGTCGTGCGAGGCCCTCATGTCGTGTTTTTTCGATGTCTATGGTTTATGGAATAGTTCATTCAGCTGCTCCCCGAGGTCCTGCAGCACACGCCTTTTGGTCTCACATTGTTTTTTCTCTTTAATTATTTATTATTGTATTTTCTTGTGTTTTGTGAACCCATAAAAATTATCTTAACTTAACTTAAGTGGGAGCAGCTATAATCTGAATAAATCGTTTAAATTTTCGTAAGGAGAGCCAAATCTCGGTAATTAATCACCAGTTTCATGTTCTGATGGCCGCGGACAAAAGGGCGCTTGAACAATTTATGAGGGCTTTGTCTGGCGCCAATAACAAAATTTAAAATTCATTCATCATTAACAACTTGAAAAAAAAACAATAGCCTGCTTTTGGAAACGATCTTGAATAGAATAAAACACTTTGGTATGCTCTAGTACCTATATCGTTCTTGTGTGTATGTGTGCAGCAAGTAGCTAAGGTACCTACGTACGTACTACCTACTTACCATAATATACTTATGGAATGTTGGTAGGAATTGATGGTCTCGCTCGAACGAATGGCATTTATTACCTATAACTACGAGGTAAATATAGGTAGATTCTTATCTATCTTCGTAGGAACTTATCTCATGCCTAACTAACCGTTATAAGCAGGCATATCTAAGTGGTAGTGGCGATTGAAACCGCTGGGCGCACCCAGCGGTTTCAATCGCCACTACCAGCACTACCAGGGTAGCGCAGGACCAGTCATTGTGGCGACATTTTTGGAGGCCTATCTCCAGCTGTAGACGTCTTTCGGCTTATGCAGACCTATTATTATGTACCTAGGTACGTAGACCTACCTACTCACATAAGACTACTGTTATGGGTCCACCCACAATAGATCACTCTCAAACTCAATGGTAATCTTATAATATCCAGCTCCATTACCCACATGCAATCACGGACCCCTCTGTCTAGCGCCAAGTGGATAATAGCATCCGAGACCTCGGCTCCCGCCTCGAACAATCAGAACGCATCGTGTTAAATAAACTCTACGTACTCTACATATATGTAGCTAGGGTACCTGGCAAAGAAGTGGTGCTCTTCGCTGAGGATATGTCACTGCTTTCCAAGATCAAAGAGGTACATCGAACCTACCTCATGTCAATGAAAGCTTAGATTTAGTGTGGTTTGGATTTAGGTGGTTCTCTGCCAAAATTTAGTAGGTACTTAATAAATCTTACAAAAACTAACATTACTAAATATACGGGCGTCAAAGCCGAATGTAGCAATAATGGGTAAGATTATTGACACCATAGAGTTTACGAAGTTTTTAATATATAGTTTAAGATAACAAACTACAGTGGAATTCGCAGAATTCCACGTTAAAAGCTAAGCGCTGCTTGTTTGCAATCCGGGAGGTTAGAAAGTTAACGGACAAAAAAACCGCCAGACTTTGTATACTTTGCATATTTCCATAGCTCAGTATGTTGTGTGTTAGTATCTCGGTAGTTTTTTCTCGTAGACTCGTACTTTCATTGTGAAGCATTGCGGCCTACATAGGTAACCTACTCAAATACCCACACAAAAAGAAAAATGGTTGATTTTCTTTAAAATGAAAGTTCATTGTATCAAAAACAATCTAAGATTAAGATCGTCGGAAGTTCACCTGAACAAAAGCTGCATGAACAGTCAGAGGTTCCATTGTTTTAACTCTCCGAAGCCATTATCTGAGATCCGTAGCAGTATTTTTGAAGTTAATCGTTCGATTATATCTTCCTTGCCTCGGCCTTCAAGGACAGAAGTGTTATTGTTGTTGACAAGGGATTTTTTTCGAGGAAAATGTTTATGAACCAATAATTTTAACTCTGTTACGTTACCTACTAACTAAATACCTACCTACTAACTAAATACCTAATCTTGATTTTGATTGATGCAAAAGATAAGCTGTCAAATTTCAGCTTTCAAGGGTTGTTCCTAAATAAGTTACCTATCTATTTGCTTCCAGGCATGGAATCTACAATCCTACGTACATTATTTTCTGATCACTTGCCTCATCTCATGCCTGGTAGCGTATTGAACGCTCAAAAGTTTTAGAGTCATTTATTTGCGAACATGGGTCACGAAGATTTTAAGGTAATTTAGTATTAATAAGCACAGCATGTTCTACCTACCTAAATCTAGATAACCAACAAAAATGTCTTGTGTTTTCTGTTCGATAGAACAAGACGAACACGAAGATGGTTGAAAGCTTTGAACCTTTACCCTGCTGTGGAACTAAATAAAGCTCAAATACATTTTAAGACACTGAAAGGAGAATAATGGAGCGTAAGGCTTTGACGCATAAATTCAGTGTTTTTACCTGGTTCCCGAAGACACCGATGCTGCAAGCCGAGGAGACCTGGTCATGACCAAACCAGACCGCCGCCAGCCTCGGTGGCACGTTCAGAATGAACACCTGAAACCACACCATATCTTGATGATGAGCTCTCATCTCTTTTATTTAATTCTGTAGAGTATTGTAGAGCCAATGACAATATTGCGGTGCTGTCAGTCAAAACTTAAATACCTATGCATCTCCTCATGTTTTTGGAAAGTAGACCATGTTCTGCCATTTTTCTCGTTGTTGTTGCATAGAAATATGAAGATATCTATAAAATATTTGACAGAAGGCAGATTTGCTATTTTTTGTAAATTGTAATAAACCAAAACAATCTAATAGACTGCACAGTTTTTCAAGACCTTGCTCCCTGGAGAGGCCAGCTAGATAGAGCAGTGGCAACAAGAAAAGCAGACCTCACCAATGTAATTATTGCATATGAGAGAATAAATTTAAAATTGAAACATCAGGTGTGTCAGGTAGTATATCTACCTCGACCCACTGTTCCTGTTTTTGGTCACGATCATAGGGATACCAAACGCTTAGAATATATAAGCTCACCTGACTGATCGCGACCACCGTCTGTCCTAAGAAGCCGAGCCAGAACATGTCCTGAGGCACGGAGAATACCTTCAGCCAGGCGCCGAGGCAAGTGCCAGCTGCGCCGATTATTGTTGTCACTCGCAGGCCCTGGAGAATATAGAGAATATAAAGTTGATTGAAGTGTTATTCATTCAATATTCATTATAGAGGTAGGTAGGTAGTCTACTAAGCTCTCTGATTCACATAATGAAAATAATATCAGAAGTTGAAGTTGCAAAAGAATATCTTAGATTCTAGATCCGAGTACCTAAATCTAAGTTTTCCCTGTTAGTATGAGTCCTCTATGCCTACCCTATCCTACCACAGCCCAACCAGACAAGTTACAATACACGTTTCTTACGTTTAAACCCACATCATGGCAAACTTCACCATCTCCAATAACTGCGTGTAGCAAAAATGTTGAAAACTTATTTTCCAGGAATGTTATGCTCGTTTCATTACGGAAGATGTTTTTATTAAGCTCGAAATATGCCGACTTTTTGCAAAAAATACTTTACGGTCTTAGCAGTGAAATATTGTATTCCGCAATGTTATTATTTCCTGGTGAAACCTCGTGGTTGACTTTAGGTGGGGACCACATAACAACCTGGTAACGGATCATCACCGACTCGACTCGAGCCGTTTAGTTATTCTTTATATGAATATAAAAAAGTAGCCTATGCCCTCGCTGCCGAATTTCATTAAGGTCCATTGCAGTTACGGCGGCGTGAAAAGGTAACCGACAGACTGACGAAAGTATGGATTACAACGCACAATAAAGCCGTGTTTTCATCGCGAGTGGAGCGGATCCATTCAGAGCTCCGTTTAACTTGCAAAAGTAAACTGCATACTTGTATTTCCACCAACAAATAGTCGAGCGGAAAGGACTAAGCGAGCAAAAAGTTTTGAAATTAACTCCGCTCACTCATCTCTCATTTCCCGATCATTACCCTTTCGCGGTGGAAACCCGGCTTAAGAACTTCGACTCTTTTATAATTTTTGCCTGTGCCTTGACGGGCGCGGAGCGGGGCGGGGCGGCGACTACCGACGACGAGACGGCGCGCGGCGATGTGATACTGAACCGTTTCCGAGTTTATAAGTGCACCACAACCTTTTTACTGAAGCCAACTGCAATTTTCATATTTTTTGAAGTGAACCATTATATCTCCAAGGGTAGTGGGACATATGGGAAATATGGAAATACGACTCCGCGACACAGAAAACTAGTATTTCAAGTCTCGTGATAAATAACCTTTTGAACCCCTTTTATGGTTAATATGACCAAATAAGATAACTTGCAGCTGTTAAGCTTATCCTGGCTGTGCCCATTTTATATTTTAATTGCCAACCCTGTAAACCATGCTTCGGAAAATAAATGAAATTTAATTGAAATTGAACCTCTATAGGTTCAACTTACTATGTAAGTATGATTTACTGTCTATACAATTGTACATCTACACACTCATGTAATTGCGGACCAAAATTCAAACAAATAAGTGCACTTCTTTTTTTTTCATGGTACTTTAGTTAGTATTTGCTTAGTACGTATAGAAGAATACTGCTCTATCTAATTAATTTAGCCCAGATTCAACTAACGTTCGTCAGAAATTCAAAAACCATATTAAGTGCACATTTTATTCAAGTCTTTTAAATTCTTCATTTCACTATCAGTTGGATTTGAAACCCGTCCATACGTTTACGTTTTCGTCCTCGTTCCAAGCAATAAAAAACTTTTCAAGGCGAACTCAAATCAAATAATGTTTATATGCCATTTTAGTGGTCTGCTAACTCGCTCTGGGAACCTATGTAGGTAATCTAACAATTTATATAAGGAAATGTCAACAAAAGTTTGCAAACACATTTTATAAACCAAGGCCGAACTGATTTCACAGATTATTTTAAGATCAAGCGTAGAATTCCATCGTATTTAACATAAAATCCAGCATCTGCTTGCAGTATTTGGCAGGTAGTCATCCCACCTAGCCAGAGGGCGTCCTACACTACGTTTGCCAAGTCGCGGTCTCCATTCAAGAACACGTTTATCCCAGCGGTTGTCGGTTCTTTGCGAGATATGGCCGGCCCAGGAGATATGCCACTTCATCTTGCTAATTCTTTGAGCTATATCGATAACTTTTAGTAACCTGCCAACCGTTAAATCGTATTAGGGCTCGCGTGTACCTATTGTACCTAATGTACCTATTATGGGATTTTTATTTATTTATTTATTTGGCATACAAAATGTACCAAAATCAAAACATACAAAAATAGAAAGACACAATAATTATGATTTAGATGGTATGTGTACACAGCATGATTTATAAAGAGCAGTACTATGTAAACAAATATTGGAGATATATGTATATAATAAATGTTTCAAGCATGCATTCAAATTAAATTACAACAATCAATAAGTAAAACAATAAATTAAATGACTCGATATGACTATGTACCTATCTAGCTCTAAAATTTAGAATAAATATAAAAAAAAATGATGTCCATATTGTCACTATTAATAATTACAAGATCGTTGTACTGACGATACATTCTAACCATAGGCTCCTTTTGCCTCCTGAAACACAGTTTTTAACTAGTTCAGAACTCATATTGTCT
Organism: Eupithecia inturbata; assembly: GCA_963662085.1. NCBI lineage: Eukaryota > Metazoa > Arthropoda > Insecta > Lepidoptera > Geometridae > Eupithecia > Eupithecia inturbata. The sequence goes on from OY759177.1 coordinate 1,236,282, forward strand.
GTTATGCTAGCTTTTATGTCAATAAACAATTTGTTATTATTATTATAGGGTAGTAAGAGGTATTATTGGTATGGCCTTGTAGGGCTAAAGTATGTAGAGAGGGATGTCGAGATCTCGGCCTGGTATTCAAACTGATAGAAGATATAGGAGAATCGATTGCCAAGTGAATCATTTTGAAAAAAAGTGACCATGGCGAGGTATTGACGACGGCTTTCAAGAGACATGAATCTGAATTTAATTAGTTTTTCCTACAAAATTCGGGTGCTCATGGCCACTATCTGTTTAAAGATAAAACCGTAGCCAAAAATTTATTGCGGGAGTGTGTTCGCCACCATTGCCCGGAGCCCTTAACTTTAAAGACGAGCGGAGCGGAATCTAATGGTCTAACACACCAAAGTCGGCGACACAGCCCGGTACAGGTTAATACGTCATTTCAGTGTATGAATACTGATGGTACCCAACAGTATTTCGTCAACTTGTCGACGGCCAGGCAACTCTAGTTTGTAGATTTCTTAAGGGGGGCTGGCTCTAACCTAAAACAAGATCCGTCAAGTGCGAGTGTGACTCGCGCGCCGAGGGTTTCGAACGTTTGTCAAGTATACCAATGTGTACTATAGGTACCGGTTAGATATATAATGAATACCTAAAAATTAAAGGTACCTACATTTCAGATGTATCGGTTTACAAACTTTGGAGTATAGAGGGTAATAGTAAAATGTTCGAGTTTTTTCAAATTATTTCGATAAGTAGGTACATTATGTAACCTACAGGAATTTCCGAAACTATTTTGTGGTGTACAAACCAATACCTTATATTTTAAATGCCATTCGCTGTGGTAGCCTTTTGAAAGTTATTCCCCCCCCCTCCCCCCACTGTTGACCACTTTTCTAAAAGCGTACTAACAGACTTCTCTATATTTTTCCTGTAAAATATAGATCCATTATCTACAAACGCTACATATATTTTCGAGATTTATCAAAACTTTTAAAAATTATGAACCACTTTCAAAAACTGTTTTGAGATGTACAAACTGACCTTTCGTTTAATACCCCACTCGGTAAGGTAGCACCCCTTTTAAAAAAATATCCCCCCCTTTTTAATAGACGGAAAAAAGGACAGAAAAAGCAAGACTTATGATCTTGCTTTTTCTGTCTGTTTGGGTTTCGAAACCGATCTCCGATCTTCGAAACCCTAAAAAGAAGATAACACCTATGTACCTCAAACTATCAGTAAGTGGATATTTTTATTACATTTTGCTAACATGATGAAGCAAAAGACTTGGTTATCGGCAAGCGGAGCAAGCCACGAAAAAATATGTTTTTGTATAGTTTTTGCAAACTATAATAATAAAAGATTGAAAAGGACCGGGTCACAAAAAATAACTTGTTGCTTTCGGGTGGAATTGAATACAATAAAAAGAGCGCAACTTTTTTATCACGGTTGGGGACCATTCACTGCCGCGCTGCGCCGCTATTCGACCGCGCCACCGCCGCCGGCCGCCGTCGCCCCGTGACTATGTATCAACCGCCGCGCCGTACAAACTAGATAATCTATTTTATCAAAACTCTCTAGCTTTGTTTCTGAATCTGAAAAGAGTGTTGGGCATTTTTGGCAACCGCAACCACAGAAAACCTTGAAGGAGACAGCATTCTTAAGTACTGGAGAGATACGTTTCTTGGAGAGTTTTGAACAGATTCTCAAGTCTGGTCGCTACTCGACGTGCCGACTGATAGAGACGGGCGGCGGGGCAACGCGAGCCAAGACCGGCGCGGCGCGCACGTCTACTTAAAAGGTAATCAAAATTTCCAAAAAGTTCACCCTTCTTGCTTGCTCGACAATCACAGAATCAATACCTATACAAAAGAGAAGTGTAAGGTAATTATTTTACATGTTTTGATGGATCTTTACATGGGTATGTTAAGAATAATTAAACAAACCAGTTTGCAAATGAAATAATTTTCTAGTTGCCGACCTTTCTATTGCGGAATTGAAAAATATTGGTTGGGGAAAAAGTCTTTTCGCATTATTAGTATGTATGAACTTGTAATAAAATCTCTTTGGCTATACTATTTGTATCTGGCTGGTTATAGTATCATTAAAAATTTAAATTTTAAAGAAGATAATTCCCAATTCAAATTGGGAAAATGTGTGATTTTTATTTGTTTTTTGTTCTGTCAAGATGAGTGAATCTAATGAAGAAATTCGATACCTTTTAAAATTTTACCCCAAAAAAGGTAATGGATGCCATTTTTGAAAAAGTGGAGCAAGATCTTCATGTCAGTAGTTACGACGTAGCTGAAGAACTGGAAATTGACCACAAAACAGTTTTGGCTCATTTGAAAAAGACTGGGTACACAAAAAAGCTCGATATTTGGTTACCTCACGAGCTCACTGAAAGAAACCTAATGAACCGTGTACCCATTTGTGATTCTTTATTAAGACGTAATGAAACCGAACTATTTTTGAAGAGGCTGATAACTGGTGATGAAAGGTGGATCACGTACGACAAGAACGTGCGAAAAAGGTCGTGGTCAAAGGCCGGTCAGGCTTCACAGACTGTGGCGAAGCAAATGTTGTATGTACATATGTAGTATGGGATAGAGCATGACGTCATCTCCCCCTCAGTTCTAATTCTATCGAATCGTCCCAGATTCGATGAGAGATGACGTCATTAATAATCTCTCTCTGTAAGTACGTGGGCTTTACCTACCTTGGCTTGTTAAATCAAAAAGTGCCTATTTACAGGCGGACGAAAACTTCCTCAAGCTAATGCTTGCAATAATGACTGCTTACGTAATCATAAGCAGTCATTATGACATGTAATCTCTTCTCATGCGCATAATATACGCTCTTCAAGGCGTATTGTCAGAGCCTGTACACGGGTAATCTTTGGGTTAACTACACTCGAAAATCGCTGGACGCCCTACGGGTACAGTATAATAACATTTTTAGGATGCTGTTGAGACTCCCCCGTTTTTGTAGTGCCTCAGAGATGTTTGCTCAGCATCGAACTGACGGCTTTCACGCCGTCATTCGGAAGAAAACAGCATCTCTGATGAGCAGGACGAGGGCGAGTCACAACAGCATCCTACAAACTGTGGCAGGGCGTACGTCCCCGATATGGACACATTTTGTCCAATGTGTTGCTCCAGTGTGTAAATACAACAAATGATTATATTCTAATTATTATTTTATTTTACTGTAATCTAATTTATTCTAATATAATCTTTTGTAATATTGTAAATTTAGCTAGTAATTTAGTTTTAATTTTAATTTGTATCACATTTGTATTTTAATTTTAATTTAATTTTAATGTTTATTTTAATTTTAATTCTCATGTGAGGCTATGGATTTTATTATCTGAATTAAATGAATACAATACAATAATATCTACTCAAGCGCAGAATCTCTACTCAAGTAAATCTGTATTATAAAACGTAACTCAGACCTCGTTCTGGTTGCACTCGCTAAATCTCTGCTTGAGTAAATAGGGTCTTGTCTTAAACGTAACATAATTATATAGTCAATTTCAGGCCAATAGTAATTTTATTTTGTTCTTACTTCATTATTTCCGGCATCAGTTGACCAGCTGAAATGTAGAAATACCTACACACGTGGGAAAAGTACGAAACATTTTGTTATCAATTTCGCGCTGTTTTTCTTTGTTTTTTCTTTTTTTTTTAGTTATTTGAGGGCTTTATCGCTAGCGATAACATCGCCCGTAGAAAAATTTGATTTATGTTGTATACATACAAAAAAATATATAACAAAATTAAAGTTATTGCTTATCTAAACCTAACTCTAATAACTTAATCAAAAACACAATATCTTCACAAAAAGGGCCGGATAATAGGCTAAAATCGCGCGATGGATATAGGATATGTGAACATATCCTATATCCATCGCGCGATTTTCAATAAAGCAGGTCGATCTGAAAGTTGCATTCCGAACACATTCCACTAATATATGATGAATGTCCTCGATAACGCCACACTCCTCACAATTTTCAAAGTTACTTTTTTTATAAGAAAAGCAAATTAATTGTTGGAAGGAATATGTCCGGAGCGCAATCTAAGTATAGATTTTTTGTTTTTTCATTTTGTTTCTTGCGTATCGATTCTCACTAAACATCAATATTTTTTATGAACTAATAAAAACTAGAAAAACTTATTGAGGCAGTAAGATTTTGAAAGTAAAGGAACGTTTGGTAGTTATTTCAAAACAGACCATAGATAAGACTAAGGGCTAGAGTTACGTTCTGTAATAAAGATTTACTTGAGCAGAGATTCTACGCTTGAGTAGAGCTTACGTAATTACTGCTTATGTAATGCTTGAGTAAGCTTTCATAATCCGGGCCAGTCTTTAAAGCAACAAGGTAAGTATGTACCTTTTTAAGAGTAAATCTTATTTGTAAACAGCTGCATTAAGGATCATCTTAGATGATCCTTAGATGATCCTTAATGCAGTTGTTTACATTTAAGTTTTAGCGTAGCTGTTTACTCTCTCAGTCTTTTCCAAGTGTACCTACATCTTTTCTGTTTATATAAAATACTTTTTACTTCATAAGTTTGCCGACAGCCCTTATTTTAAACATTTTACTCGCAAATTGAATTACTCTAAGTACCAGGCAATGAGTTTGATTAGGGTTCCCATTTCATACGAAACTTATAACTTTCATCTTTGAACTATTCCGTTTCAGTTCAGAGACTTTGGTATTGTAACTTAAATAATCAGCTTGTCATAATCAGCTGATCTTTCAGAAGTCGTAAGTTCGTAATTAATTTGTTGAATTATTCAACCAGGTATTTAATATATATTAAGCCTGTTTCAATAAACTTAATCGCGGAATCATGATCTTGTGATTCTGTGGTTGAGACTTTATGAAGTTATTTCATTGTATTCAGAACCCTAACTACCGCTACCAGCACTAGCAGGTATAGATACAGTTAGTTGAATGAATATAAACAGTTACACAGAGTACCTACTTAAAACTTATTAGATTATCTCTTAATGCACGTACCTACTCTGACAGAGCGCCTGAATTTTAATGAAATCGTTCATAGTTCGTTGTTTCAATCCAACATAGTGTTTCCGGTTTTATTGAGAGCGAGGGAAATGAAATTACTTAGTTTGAGAGTTGACAACATTCATGCATCAGGGCTGTGGGAGGTAGTCCCTCTTCATTCGTTTGTGATATGGATTTTCTCTGGCAGCTACATTTATATTACTTCGCAGAATTTGGGTATTACGCGTTAATGTAGGTTAGGTACCTAGGTAGGAAATGTGGTAAATGTAAACAATTGAATTCACGAGAGTTATTTTTTTCAGCAATTCTTAAAAATTTCGTGATTCTAATAAATATATAATGACATGACAGGGAAAACTAAAAACATCTCGTTAGCTGGACCTATGCTAATACTTACGATACTCGTACTAAGTAGGTATGCTTGTATCGACTGGCTTGACTTGCCAAAAGTAATTTTCAATGGAACGCAATAGAAATCAGCGATCTAGAGTTACTTGTGGACAGGCAGTTATCATGGGCCCTCAGCTAGCAGCGGTATCCAAGAAGACTTTTGGTACAGGTGCTTCTTTAAAGCGATTGCGTAACTTCCTTACTACTTGCACCAAAATTGCGCTCGCACAATCCTTATTGCTCCCCCTCCTAGACTCCGCAGACGCCAATTATCCCGACTTAACTGAAGTCCAGCTCAATAAGCTTGAGCATCTTCTGAGCTACTTTAGTAGATTAATTTTTGGCCTGCGTAAATTTAACCACTTCTCTGAGTACCATAACAGGTTCAAGTGGCTACACATTCGTCTTTGCCGGAATGCTTATTTTCTAAATCTCCTTTACTCTGTACTTTTCCTTCCATTAACACCGTCTTATCTAAAGTACTGTTTTTAGTTTCTTCATCTGTCCCATTCACGATTCATTTAAAAATTCCATCGCACACTTCCCTGTTCTATTGTGATTATTACTTCACGTTGCTGGCCACCAGACTCTGGGACGCCCGTCCTGTTTTTATCCGACAAGCTAAATCCTTTCCTAACATCAAAAGTATGGTTCATCAACACTGTCTGTTCACTCTTGATAAGTCGTCCTCGTATTCCTGTTTTTTTGTCTTATTGCTCTCTTTTTATATCTTACAGTTTCATAGTTGGTTTCTGTTTTTATTTAAGTACTTTTATTTAGTAAAAATATTTGTTTTTAATTCGTCATCTGTTACACCACCATCAGTTTTAATACGTACCAATCATATCCATCCAAAGGTTGACTGGAAGAAATCGCTTTTAGCCATAAGGCCGCCGATTGTACCACACTAGATTATAGTTAGTATTAAGTTCTTGTTTGTTTGTTTTTATGTATTGATTGATGATACAATAAAGTTATAATCTATCAATCTATCTACGCACTTTCTTCTTAGCTTTCATAGGACAGTACGAAATCAGAGATCCAGCACAAGGCAATAAGGTAAGTATTATTACGCCGTCCACGAATTTATTTTCTGCTTGGTATATGCACGACAATGAAGTTGTTGTAGGTGAATGAATAAAGACTGTATGGCAAAATGAAGTATTTCATAGACACAGTAACTTTTGACAGATCTGTCGACTCGAAAAATATGGGGAATACGAAAGTTTATATTTTTATCGAGCCGACATAGTATGTAACGAAGATTATTCTAGATGATTTTTCTATGAAAAAGTATAGAAAATAGTAAACAAATTATAGTTTACCACAGTAACTTAATCTGTCTTACTTTTTATTACTGAAAACGCGTGTAACGCCGCGGGCAGAAGCAGAAGCAAGTAAAAATAACAAAAATCAATAACAAAATCGATTACAATTTCTTCTACAAAAGAGGTTTTTATAAAAAATCGAATCATTAAAGCATTAGGACATGACTTTTTGATTGTCGGTCAAACTACAAAAAAAAATATTTTATGGAATACTTAAAAATTTTAACCATTGACTCCACACACAAAATCTACAACAATGTGCCTACCTACTAAATATAGATAAACGATCAAGTTGTATCCCGGGATTTACCGGCTATTCCACTATGCCCGGGTAAATATTCACCAGCTATTCCACTATTCCCGGGTAAATCCTGTCGCTGTTCAGCAGCGGGAAAGGATTTATTGGAAATTGAATTTAACTTTGCAATTGGTTTCCGAGATCCGATGGTTTCTTGATTGCTTTAAATAAGGGTGTGTCGGAAATTTTTGCATATACTTTATTCCTTTATTTTTGTACATTTTTTCTGTCAAGATCTAGAAGAAGGATTAAATCTTTACATACATCAAGCTGAAAACCCGTAGTATCTTCAAAATAAATTTCATTATTTAGTTAAAAATATAAAAAACGTGCTAATTGATTCTCTCTACTTAGATTTTGACCACAATCGGTAGATCACGGATCACACAAAATCAGACGAGGTATGCAGATAGGTGCCTACTTTTTTCGAACTAACTTTTCCTCCCATAAGGCAAGAAAAGGCACGTGCCTTACATCAAGGTCACGAATTTAATAAACGCGTGTCAACAACTACGAAATTGAAACATTTCAATAAATTTTTAACCTTCAACAACAACACAACGCAAAAAACAAGCACCAATTTGGATAAATATTGCCAGATTTTTTATGAAAAAGCGGCAGTGATTTACTGCTCGTACCGACACCTGGCATTTTTATAGCCATAGTTGCAAACTCACGCGAATTCATTACGCTGCTGTTACGGCAGAGCAGAGCAGAGCAGGTATCTGCTAGTGCTGGGCTTGTTCACAGGTAGAGTAGGAGACATTTTAACAGGTGGATTGAGAAAAGTAGAGCAAGGTAGTAGGTCTCCGTTAAGGGTGAAATGTTGGTGTTCTTCCAAAACTAACAAGATTCGTAGTAACGCTTACATTCATAATGAAAAAGTAAAGTACAGGGTGTCCGGGAGGAACAATTTTGATTTCAAATTTGAATATTTCAAAAACTGTTGCCCTGATAAGCTGGAAAGAGATATCATTCGTTGCGGATTTTACGATTTTAATTTCGCAGTGGTCTAGTGAACTATGAACACCCTGTGTACAGTAGAAACATTTGTTCAACCAGTAATTTGTACGCCATCATTTTGTAAGATTTTGTAGGTACACTTTTCGGCGAAACAAATTTCTATAAAAATGAAATTGTTTATAGACATTGCTGCCAGTATTGGTGACTCGAAAGATAAAACCCATTATGATAATAAAGTTAGGAAGGTAGAGAAAGAGAAATTGCCTCATGCTGGTGTAAATTAGAGAAATTGAGTTGAACAGCTAGAGATTGGGACGAGTATGAGAAATTGAGAATAGGTATTGAAATAAAGACCAATAAAAGGACAGTAGTAAAGCTTTTTACTTTATCTGGAAAAAGAGGTAGCTACTCACAAAAAAATTGCCACCGTTAGTTTTACACCTTGTCACAGAATAACGATAAAGTACACCTTGTACTATTACGAACTATAATATTTTTTAACATGTAGGGTAGACAAATATTTTGGTTTTGCTTAGTTATTAAATATGAACAAAGACTGACTAAAGATGTGTTGCAGGCAAGAAATTGTTATTTCCCAACTCTACATAACAAATACAAAGTTATAAGATTAATCGGCAGCTTCGCACGGGAGTTTCCACTTGAATCACAACTTGCATTAAGTTCCAGAAGGGTCGAAAACTTGCACAGAGCTAATTAAACAACTCATCGATGTCAGCTGTTTCATTTTCAAGAAGCTGACTGCAGATTTAGGTCAAGAGCTCGATATTTTGTCAAATATTCCAAACTAGTCATAAAATATTAAAGATTATTTATTGGGTATTTATCGCGTACCTTTTGTTTTATTTTCCCCTACGTTTCCATCGCGTTGCAGCGATCGTGACACCCCGTGACCACGATCATGACACCCCGTGACCACGATGGTTCTACCTACTATTTTTAGGTATTCATTAAATAGCGAAATCTAACCGGTGCCTTTAGTACATATTTGTATATTTGACAAACGTTTGAAACCCACGGCGCGCGAGTCACACTCGCACTTGACAGATCTTGTTTTTACGTTTGCGGTACGGAGGGTAACCTCAAAATTTTTGAATTTGCAATTTTTTGACTAATGTTTCATGGTCTAGTCTGGATCTGTCGCGATAGAATAGAATAGTTCTATTGTGAAATGGTATTACATGAAGATCTTAAAATCAAATAAACGTTAAACTACGTACTTTATCCGTTTCGAACGTACAATAAGAATATTAACATTTATAAAGATTGTACAAATACAAATCAAATTATTTCTTTACTTACTACGTAGGTCTTATTTTAAATGCCGTCATCACTCATCAGTCATAGTGCATAATGATGACACCCATTAGGTACGGGTATTATTTTACTTATTTTTGTACCCTAATTCCTAAGTTCCTCGATTATTTTTCCATCTTGTCTGTTTTATGGCTTTGAATTACCAATTTAAGCAACATTTACTGTAACCTATAATGTAACCTATAATGTATAGGCGAACTACTCGAGAAAAAGGAGACTAATGTTATTTTTTTTTTATTATTTTATGTACTTATCTAGTTAGACTTTTTAATAATTTATTACTTTTTAATGTTTATTAAATCAAAAATTCTGTATTATCCCTGTGTGTAATTCGAATTATTTAAGAACTTGTATACGCTTTGTATAGGTACTTATAAAAAGTTATTGACATGTAAATCAGCTATATAAATAAAATAAATTGTATTTCTGTAATTTGTCGTCTCCAAGTGTGCCTAGTGCTACGGCGAATATATGAGTATGAGTACGAACCTAGGTTACCCAAAACTAACGAAGGCAAGTAGATGTTTTATCAACAATACCACGTGTCGAACTGCTTATATAAAGTGACTAGGTAGGTAAAAACACGCTGATAACAAAAATATCTACACTAGTAAAACAAATAATGGATAAGGTGCGCAATTCGTTATTCCCGTAGTCTTAGAGAGGAATTACTTATTAAAACAGATTAAAAGTTCCTTAGTAAACATACAGAAACAAGTAGGAAGCATACGTCTAGTTCAGAAAACGAAATCTTATAATCGACTAAATAGCTAGAAGGGTTTTCTCGCAATGCCTCAACGTGACAGCTTGAGAACATCGCTTGAAAGAGTTACGTTTCTGTGCTCTACCATTACCAATTTTAAAGTAATAAATTAGTATAATGACCGATTGTTGTGTGAATAACACGGAAGTGGAAAGAACAATGAACTAAAGTAATTATCAGTGTCAATAGATTCATGTTTTATAGCGCCTTACTAATCTAGAGTTCTTAGAAACCCAGACGATCGTAAACGCCAAGTCAGTGAGTTTGATGATTATGTGCGTCAAACATGGATTTGTAGATTTCACAATCACTGAAAAAAACTAGATTGAATTTTTTCATCAATTATCTGAATTTCTTTTAAACTCTCTTTATACAAGAATGACTAGGTGTCTTCTAGATCTTTGTCATACATCGTCATCACCAAAATTTGAATATCAGGCGAGATTGTGGAAAAACAAGGGTTTAGTCGTCGTTAAGGTTGATCCTGTTCAACATTTAAGACGTTGACTACATGTGTGCTGTAACGTATTGAATGGCATGATTCCGTCATGCTCAATCGTAATATTAGAAGCTAAATAACATAAATTTGGACCTGTGCCAACTGACCCCAAACTCAGCCGAGCCTAAGTGCCGTGACGACAAGTTACAATACTTCTATCCTTTTAGGGATTGTACACAAGGGAATTATAATCTGCCTCTCTGGAACCCAACGCCTAATAATCGACATTCTACTGTGGATGGAATATAAAGACAAACTTGAGAAAGGTCAAAAGAGTCACGCATGTGACCAAGTAACTTAAAAGTACATGACAGAACTACGAAAAGTATTGTGAAATAAAAACTTTATAAATTTGGTAAATTCCGTTGCGTAATTCTGGATTTAAGCAACTTTACATAAACCACAATATAGCTGGCAGCATACATTGATAAAAATATTGCAAAAGGAAAATCTAATACAAATGTTTTAGATCGCTCATAAAAGACCATTCTTGGCATGAATGCGAATGCAACTATGCAACGTATAGTGCAGAAAACTAGACACATTGTAGACTGGCAGTATTGTTAAGTGTTCACAACCGGTACGGATATTCGGATAGGCACTCGCGTGGAAATGCTGACTAGCTTAGTCTAAATAACTTCTACTTGTAACTTAGAGCATTAAACCAGAACGGAGGCGACACTCATAGGCGTACCCCCTCTGCCAAAGGTACGAGAGCGGCGGTCATACCCGTTATATAAAACTAGTTGCCGCGCGTCGGCCGCCAGTTGTCGGATTGCAATGCGCGCAGAATAAGCTCCGGTGAAAATGCCGAGTTGCAGTGTTTTTTGGTTCAAAAATAGGTCAGAAACTTCAAACCTACAAAAGGATAATATTACATTTCATCTGTAAGTATTATTTTGTCCAAATACAATTAAATAATGCACTTATTTAGCAAAAATAGAAAAATATTCGTCTGTACTAAGGTGTTGCCAGTAAGTTATACAGTGTAATATTCTAGAGCAAGTTTCGTAGTTGAGTTAACACTAAAACTGAATATTTTATTTTACAATCATTAATAAAATTTTCCTATTGTAATGAACCAATAATGATTATTATAGATTCGTGTGATTTTTAGGGAAATACTGCAATATCACCGCATTATATGGGTACATTTCAAAATAGCAAAGATTTTTAGAAAATACTTTTATTAGTTAATTTATTATGCATGTTTTAGATTATTATTACACTTTCTAGTTGAATTATATTTTCAGTCGACATTTTACCAAAAAATATCAGTTTCAACTTAAAGAATCTGGCAGCACCTCAACAAATTTTGTGATGGGACTGCACAATCAGAAATATCGATATTCTTTTTGTTTTAATTTATAATTTTTAATGATAGCACAATCGCGAATATCGATATCATTTTCTTATACAGGGTGATTTTTATTAGTGGATGATAATTTGAGAAATGAATTTACCTATGAAATTGAAACTTCCCCCAAGAAATTTAGGTTGAAATAATACAAATATTTTATGAAATATGAGAAATATTTTTGGACATACCATGATAAATTACTTTTGTAAGGGTATGAGAGATCTAAACACTGTCACCTATATTATATTATGACCTGTCTTTTAGACAAAGTAGTTCAGTTTCGTACTATCATCCCACAAAATATCAATCACTTATAAAATTTCGTTATTCTTTTTCTTACAGATTTCCAAAGGATATTGGGATTCGATCTAAGTGGGTTAAAGCATGTGGGAACCATGAACCATGGACTCCTAAACGAACGAGCACCATTTGCTCCGCACATTTCATAACTTCCTTTTTCATCACACAGTCAAATAACAAGAGAAGATTGAAACAGGACTCCATCCCAACTAAACCATATATCTTGTTTCTATGTTTGCTTTGCATTCCTAACAATCTTCTAATAGCTAATATATTACTTTTAATATTAATTAATTTTAATTTTAATAGGTAATGAGAGGTTATCTTAGAATAGCTTAGCAAGCTTTATAAAACGAGGAGAACAAATAAATAGCTATTAAGGTAAACTTTATTCGACCACAAAATACCAAATAAAAGCATGTTGTCCTTTATGTGTATAACGCTGCTGCATCCAGTAGTGTCTGATTGTCTGACACTGTATTTTTACAGGATTTCTCAATATTCAGGTTTTTTTCTAAAATAGGCATCAAGTAGTAGATTGCTTAAAAAATGTCAAGCAGTAATTTTGTATACGTAGTTAATTAGCCCCTGTCAAATAACAATGTACGTTAGGAAAACGACAACCTAACTGTAGAATTTTACTTTCCAATTTGTCTTTTTAAAATTACGTTTAAACATACATGTAGTGTATTTGTTATTAAAATCCTTTATTCTGACACCCTACTTGATGGGTTGTTTATGACGAAATGAAATTCTACTACACATATATTAGTAAAATATTATGGCTTTCGAGACTCTACAGATAAAGAGAAATCCAATGATTCCTTATATTTAAAGTCTGTCCAGCCGTTAAGACTACAGGTGAAACCAATGAATGATACATAAACACATTCAAAAATTATTACCACCCGCTCTTTTGGCAATTGGGTAAAAATAATCAAGTGTTCCTGGTAAACTTTAGAATTCATCGATAGTCGAATATCGATAATGTCAAGCACTAGCATATTTAATTATTGCTGCAATTGTGTTGTATACTGACAGACATCATTACGTGTGCGACTGTGTGAGTATGCGATTGTGTGCGTGTAGTTTAAGATTGTGTGCGGTAATAATGTTGTGTGCGTTTATAGCGACGTGATTGAAAAGTCTATGTGTGTTACCTCACCCCCCGCTGAAAGCGGCAGAATTTTTTGGGTATATATTGTTGCGCGTGACTTCTCCGTTCTGGTTTAATGCTCTAAGACTTGTAAAGACAAGTTTTTTTTTTTTTTCAAATAAAATAAATTAACGAAAAATTCAGGAGTTGTTTAAAATGTGAGCCTGGGAATACTCCTACGCTCACGTCCCAATTATAAACTGAAAGTTGTTCGTTCATATCTCAACAAACCATTATCAATAAACAATTCTTTTTATCTTTTAAAAGTGGAAAATGTCACATCGGCGGCTCCCAAACACCCGATGTAGCTAAATACGGTCCAGGTACACATTTCCTCGATGGTTTTCACCTTGAAACGTATGATCTCTTGGGAAGCTTTTTCGTGTTCCAGACAGTCGGAAAGGAGATTTTAACAGTTAAAAAGGGGGGAGGGGGGGTGTTAAAGTGGCTTTTTAACAGTTTTCAACGGCAGGTTTGTTTGCCGCGCTTGCTAGATATTTGCGTCGCAGGATATACAGTTTTTAACACCTTCATTGCCCATGACACACTTCTCCATGTTCGAGCTGGTAGAGCTGTGGCGCCACCGCGCCGGTGCGCCCCTTCTCGGCTCGCATCTCAAAGGCTGGGCAGTGAATGGGTTAAGATGAAGTCTCTTAAAGTGAAAATCTTCCACATAGGCAATCTTCATATGATCATGTAGGAAAAAATAAGTATTGTAGCGTGTTCGCTGAGTCCACTTACCCGCAGAACTACTATATCTCACAGATTTCACAGTCGCTCGTAAATGCGATAGCCGGGGAAATAACCAGCGTCCTTTGCCATCACGGCAAAGGACGCTGGGCTCTCTAAATCTCGCCGCACTTAAATGGGGCATTTGTTATGAGTGTGTTGACAAATGTTTTATAGGGAACTGTGTTGGAAGACCTAACTAGCATTTGCAAATATATATTTTTTTGTTTCTCAAACGTAAGTTTGGTTATTTTCAGTCTTAATATTACATAGCATCTTATTTACAACTAAAAGTAAAATGAAATAAGCCAAACGTTATTTGAATCCTTAATACTTATTTTAAAATCTACAGGTTGTCCCCCGGGCATGGGACATGGATGGCAAGGCCGCCGGTGATCGAACCCACTAAAATTTAAAAAATATCATTCTGTATTCTGAAAACATATTAAAGTTAAGTATATTAAATAAAGCTTCGAGGAGCCAAACAATGTTTGTTACCTACCTACTTATGTAGGTTACAGTTCAGTAGGTTAATATTGCAATTTAATTGAAAAAACACCATGAAATCTGCTAACAACTAAGACGAGACTAAGCACTTTGACTAGCTCGTTTACACCAGTTAGACCAATCTGTTCCATGTAGTCGATTGATGGAGACCATCAATATTAAATCAATCACTGGTTTTGGCGGTGTAAGAGAACGCGTGTGCACTTTGGCACGGGGTGCGCGGCATGCGGTGCGGCGAAGGCGGTGATTGAGGACTTATTGACAAACTGGTGATTTGATATGGTATCCCCTATCCGAATTTCGGCTGCAGCGGCCGTCTCATCTGAGACTATCCATGTGCGCAGGACATTATTATAGTGCACAAGTGTGTGCGCAAACGCTGGTACACTATCTATTCGCTCACTCTCATAATCCAATGGGATAGCAGACTGACACGACTGGCGTCCGAAGAGGGTCCGAATGAAAGGGGCCGCTGGACCAGCGCCTGACCTCTACCAACTGGTCATAAAAAAGGCTTGTCTCCCCGTTCTTGGCAGATTTCATGGTGTTCCTCTTATTGGATGTGCAATGTTTGTTAGACAGATTTTATTCATATGATTTCCTCTACCGGTCAGTGTCATAAAAAATACAGGGTGTTTTGAAAAGGGGCTCGATTATCGGATAAAGGAAGTTATTTTTTAACATTCTGTTACACCTACTATTTAAAAAATTAAATTTAAGTTCCTTTCAGTAAAATTTCCTATTTCTTCAATATGTCTGGTACTTGCCCTCTATGTCCCATTGCTGTGGGACACCCTGTATACATGATTTCATTCCGATTGTTCTATCTATTCTTGACAGAAAGTCCAGTTTATTTTTAAAATGTTCTGTTAGTATTTTGTCCAATTTTAAGGTTATAAAGAAATCTGAAAAAAATATTACAAAATATACCTTTATAGCCTCTGGCAAAACGAAGATCTGCGGAATTATCCCAGACCGGAAGTTATTTCTTCAGACAAACGTTTGTAAGTAGAACATTAACCATCTACTTTTAGGTATTAAAAGTGAGCCTTTTTAAAATTTCAAACAATTTCTGAATATGTAAAAGATAAAGAGATACCAGACAATACCGTCAAGGTCGCATCTAACCATTTACAATCCGTCTCCGAAACCAGAAGTAACAAACTATACGCGCCGCATCCTAACGAAAGATTCTGTCTTATGTGGAGGTGTGGAAGTAATGAGCTCCTCGGGGGCGGATTGTATTGATCACTGAGGGCTACAGAGCACGGATTTATTTCATTATACTCTTGTTCAATTATTATTTGGGTTTTTTGATCGGATCTCAGTGTAAATGGAATGCTCGCTTTGGGTATTGCTTAAAGAAATTCAAATGAAAAATTTTAAAATAAGAGCAGAGTCACGGTAGGATAAGAAAATTTTCATTGATCACTGTTATTTGGTTGGCAAAACTAAAAAATTAAAATTAACCATTCTTCATCCTTTGGTATTTCATTAAGCTCAACACACAGCACTCGAACCCAGTCCTGTTTCCTCCCGTGATATATTGGGCAGCTCGAAAGTTGTATGATGTACGCGTGAAACGTACGGCCCACCTGTCACTGTCACACTTACGCATTGCTGATTTATCTCGCAGGCTCTGGCACATGAAAGTCAAGGTTGTTTTAAATAGGTATATATTAATTTATTCAGAACAACCTACACAAAGGATCGTAATTACATAATGAAACGATGACACTACCGAAGCTTAAAACTGTGTGGCAGTGTCAACGCCCAACTCCGTGACAGGTTGATTTCTAAATAATTTAAGTTAACATTTTAACCAACAAAAATCTTCATATGGTTTTTACATTGTTAAAGGTGTGACGAAGACGTAGCGTTTTCTACACGTAACTTGTATCTGTTATGACAAAATAACAATAAGTTATTTCCCGCAAACGGTGAGGTGCAGCCTTGTTTGTTGGTTGTATTACAAAATGTAGAACAAAGTCATATAGTAATCTGTTACCTACTCATAAAACAAGATCTGCTAACCTTGGGCTAGATGATGCATGTTCAGGGATGAATTAAAAAATTAATAATGGTGAAAAAATGGTAAGATTTATTAATAATGAAAAAATTAACTTATAGAGTCTACAGGTGATCGGAAAGCTGGCTGAGGTTTCAGTCAACGAATTAGCGCTGCCATTCAACGTGGCAATGCTGCCAACGTTCTGGGCACACTGCCTTCTAATGACTGCTTAGATTTTTAGGAAATTGTTAGAAGTGTAAATGCTAATTGAAACTGTTTTATTCTGTTATTGTTATTTTCTATTAATAAATCATTGTTTCATTTATAATGACATAAAAAAATTGTAAGAGATAGTTCTAGATTTAATTTTAAAGCATGCCACGCCACTATCGACGTCGTTCGCCAAAATTCCATTTTCAGCAGAGTGAATTTACGCACGAATTGTCACGAACTGAAGTGTCATCCAAGTGCCGAGTGCTTGGGAAATAAACACTTAGCGGACCCTTTATCTGTCACTGCTGAGAGCCTCGCAGTTCAACTCAAGGGAAGGTTATAGCTATCAATGAGAAAGTGGGTTATTAAGACAATTAAGCATATTTTTGTGAATAAAAATGATTTTTCTACTTCAATTTCATTGAACGTTTTAGACGTGACCAACAAAAGAAAAATGGTGACAAAAAGGTTTCCACAACACAAGCTCTGCATACTTTGGGCTCTTCTTTCTGCTTACTCAGTTATTTAGTATTTTGTTTATTATGTTTGTCTTGTAATTAGGAATAGAAGGGACAACAATAGATTAGCCAGACACGAATCAAAAACTACTATATTGAGAAAGAGTGTAGTGTGCATGGCACCTGTAATCTATAATAAAATACCTAAGACCTACAAAGACTTCAATGTATATATTTAAGACTAAATGATGTAATCTTATTTTATGCTAAAATATGCTATGATAAATTAATAATCTAATAAATCTTCTTATGTACAATTAAATTTAGACCTGCATGCCATACTACTTTGCACACCAATGTATATTGGTCAAACACGTTGACTCAAAAAAAACTATTTGTCATCTTTTTTTACACGTGTTTTTGCAAATAAATGACTTTTACTTTTTTATTTTTTATGTTTTTTACGACAACCGTGAACATTACTTGAACCATAATTAAAATAGGTTATAGGAATATTCCCTTAGCCAAATTTCGGCCACGGCAGCCAGTCTCAAAATAAAATACCTCTGTGCGTACGACATATTATTCTGCGCAAACACATGTGAACTCTCTATTCGATCACTCTCATTAAAACAGGTATCGTAACAACCAAAGCACATAATTCAAATCCCTTTCAATTATGTAAAGTGTCGAATCACCAAATAGAAAATGTAGCCGTCCCGTCGTCGTAGCATAGTGCTACGAGGCCTCTACGGATGTACTAACGGCGCGCGTTCAAGTCTTTTGTAGAAAATGTACAAAAAGTATATTTTAAGCTCAAGCTTATCGGATTAATTTCGTGAAATCTACAAAGCGTTAAGTTGCTCCGTAGTATTGCACGACCTCTTGCGGGTAGTTTACCGTGTTCATTAAAAAGGTACTTTTTTAGCTTTGAAACTTGGAACTCCAAACTACTTGTAGAAAGTTCTTAACCGATATGTTCACGTAGTTTTTAATTGTTTGTTTGTATTATGCGAGCTCAAATAATTCTCCATCTAAACAGTCAAGCTTTATGTACACTTTAGTTAATGAATAAATAAAATGATTACTAAAATAATGAATAACGGGATATTTACCACGATAAGTGCCAATAAGACTGACTCGCAGTGACTTCAGACATTCCGTGATCATAGCGCATGCAACTGTGCCGAATTATTGAAAAACTCAAAGTAACTCATGTAATGGTAAATATCCCGTTATTCATGAGTTTAATATTTGTAACCATGATTATTTTAATATACTATCACCTTTTTACGGTCCTGACATTGGAAGTTCCCTACAAGCTTTAGGTACCTACATAAATATTTTGTAACCACTGAATATAAACTAGTCACGAATACCTGTGTTGGCCGCTAGACACGTTAAACACGCTATTCACTCCCTCCCAATAACCTGGGGTTTCAGTGACAAGGGTCATGAACATCCAGTGGATGAGCCATCGTGTCAGCTAACCGCAAGGTAAAGCTGCCTTTCCACTGGAGATATGCTACGTAGCTAAGCGGAATGTGTCAAAACTAACCAATATACAATACATACAAATATTCTTTATTGCACACCAAATAATCAAAATAATCACAGAACACAAAAACAAATATAGATAATGCACAATGGGCGGCCTTATCACTAAGAGCGATCTATACAATACATACAAATATTATTTATTGCACACCAAATAATCAAAATAATCACAGAACACAAAAGCAAATATAGATAATGCACAATGGGCGGCCTTATCACTAAGAGCGATCTATACAATACATACAAATATTATTTATTGCACACCAAATAATCAAAATAATCACAGAACACAAAAGCAAATATAGATAATGCACAATGGGCGGCCTTTTCACTAAGAGCGATCTCTTCCAGGCAACCTTAGGATGGACAAGAAGTGATTGAAAAAGTATAGACGGTAGCGTGTAAACTGAAATAATGTTTAGGTAGTAGGAAGAAATAAATATACTTGGATATATATAAATACTAATGTACTTAACATAAATATACTAGTATATATTACACAACATAAAATAAATATAATAAATATATAAAACTACTTATCAATTTGTTAACCTTTCCTGAAATAAAAACTTTTTTATTAGTATTTATTAATTAGATGTTGAGGTGAGGAAATGTTCATATTTACAACATATTTTTCAACATATTTTTCAATATAGGGAGAGACTTAGCATGTCTAATAGAATATAGCCCGCTCGATATCCTGGATATATTGGAATTATGAGGATGATTATAATCTATGGTGATATTGTGGTTTCACAAATGCATTAATTAATATGGTAACAAAACTGCTGCGTAGACTCCAGAGAGGTCATTCCCAAACAAATTTGTTCAAAGTTGACAAATTTGTTCGCTACAAAAATGATTCTTAGTCAGAAATCAATAACGTTTATTTCTTTCGGGTTACAAATTAAGCTCATTGACAAGTTAAATCGAGAAAAGGGTTCCCGGTGGTGGTCGTCTACTCGATTTGGCAAGGCCACTACGCCCCACCCCCTCCTTGATTTCGTAAAAATTAAAGTACCTGTGTCAAAAAGAATTTGCTATATGATTATCACAATTTGCCGTATCATTATCACGTATTCATATTAGCACACATCTCTAATGAAAAATAACCTTTACATGCGCCAATCGAGAACAGGTGGGCTCTTGACCCAAAGGTAGAATAAAATATGATTTACAGGCGTTCATAATGAATGAGTCAGGTTCCTACCTACACTTGTGGTGACCAAGCCTTTCATCACTCTGTAAGGGTCATTCATTTAATCGATTTTGACTTTGAATGAGTACGCAAAGTTATCTTGTTAATGGGAAAGGTACCGGTTGTGTTCCTTGATGAAAGGTTACTGGTGATACCGGTGTATTTAAAAAACCCTTACTATTATAGTTACCTACCACAGAATCGCATAAGGATAGATTAGTGCGCCTCGTCTATACGTGCCTATACAAAAACCCGTTGCCCGTAGAACCCACTGGTGGGCTAGGCCTCCTTTTTTTGCTTCCATCCATCCTTTTTATGCCAGCAGTCCTGTGCGAACCTTATCCACAAACTTATTTTTCCTACCAAGATGGATAGAGTATTTATATAAGAGAATATTTCATTGCCCACGAAACACATTCCCAGCAGGCCCTGCAGGCAGCGGCGGCGCACAGTGGGCCAAGACTGAAAAAAGTTACTTGTTTACGCATGATTTAAAAAAAAAATCTGGATTTTCTTATGCCAATCGATAGAACTCAATAACTAAGATAAAGAAAGATAGCTAACGCCCTTGCAATATATAACCACTATTAGCAGCAAAGGGTTATTGTCAATTTCCAGGAAAACGGATTATCGTGTTCTATTACAATTGTGAGTTGATAGTTTAGTTTTGTGAACAAAGTTAAAAACATATTTACGAAAAAAAACATCTTATTGCCTATGTCAGTAAGTTCAAAACATTATTAGTTCTTTTTAAATCTCCAAGTACGTGTTACAATTTTTTTTTGTTGTGGGGTAATTAATTCATATTCTCATTGTCAGGTAATAGGTGCTATTACCTGACAAGGTTGCGAATGGATGCACTTGTGTCACACCTAGGCGTTTCAAAGCTAAATCGGCTAAGACTTCGCAGATAACGAGCTTGATAGATGTCATTCCATACAAATTATTTGAATTCAATTTTTTTCTAGGTAAGGATTAGTTTTATGACTAAATATTACGTAATAGTTTCTAATGCGATCATTAAGCTCTATAGGATGGCATAAGAAAATCTAAAAAATTTGTAAAAATAAGTCCCATTTTTTCAGTATTTGCCCACTGTGCGGCGCGCGCTTGCGGGTCGCACAGCCAAGACTGGGCATTAAATGCGTTAATGCTATTTCTACCAACATCGATCGAATATCGATCGTGATAACAACAAATAAATCAATAAAACTGATAACTTTCCCATGGAAAACATAAAAATAAATCTCTTCACCCCGAGTAAAATCCATAACAAGATAATTAACGCCTTGATTGGCACGAACCACACCACATGTAACATGTGGTCGTATAGTATATTAGCAATTAATTTCCTTGTATAACTAACTACTGGTAGCGATGGCGATGGCGATGACGATGGCGCCAAATGACGATGCTACTCTCATATCTCTTGAGAGTAAGCATCCACCAGCAGGGGTCAATATGCAACTCCCCGATCCACCGGAAGAGAGTGATGTCGCTATGAACACGACCAGCCACGACGTGCTTAAAGCTGTCATGTCTTTCCAGAGTGGCTCTGCCGGCGGTCTGGATGCTGTGACTCCACAGCATCTAAAAGATCTTCTGTCTGGCGGGTCCGGCCATTCAGGTGAAGTCCTTCTGGAGGACTTGACAGTTCTAATCAACCTGATGTTGTCAGGCTGAGTTAGCAGCGAAATCATAGAACTCCTATACGGTGCAAACCTTTGCGCCCTAAAAAAGAAGGAAGGCGGTATAAGACCCATAGCTGTGGGCACCACATACCGCCGCCTTGCGGCTAAAGTCTGCCTTTTGAAAAGAAGCCGACTATCTAGGCGACTATTTCCGACCAGTTCAGCTAGGCTTTGGTTCGCGAGGCGGATGTGAGGCCACAGTACATTCCCTTCGTACATTTTCAACAGACAGGGGCGCCTTGCTAAAAGAAATTAAAGACAACATTCCAGAAATTTACCCTTTAGCTCTGGCAATGTTACGGTCACCGTCAAAATTAATTTACAGGAACAAAATAATTTTGTCCGCTGTTGGATGTCAGCAGGGCGACCCTCTTGGACTGGCCATATTTAGCCTTACAGTCCAACCGAAACATTACAGTTATAGATAAAAGTTCACTTCGCTTCCTTGGTTCACCAATTCTTGATGAGTCTTTTCAGTCCTTTGCAGATGAAACAATTCTAAATTTCAACAAAACTTCGGAAAGACTGCTCAAAATTAATAGCCATATGCTTTGGCTTTTACAATAATTCGGTTTTGTATTTTTGTACCTAAATTTACGAATTCTTTGAGATGTAGTCAACTGTGGAAACTTAGCGAGCTCTTGGAAGGCTTAGACAACATAATAAAGAATAATCTATCATCTGTTTTGAATGTAGATTTAGATGACAAGGCATGGTCGCAGGCCTCCCTGCCTGTCAAATTAGGAGGCTTTGGTATACGCAAAATTTCAAGTGTAGCCCATCCAGCGTTCGTGTCTTCCGTCTACGGCACTAGTTCTTTAGTTGAAAAATTTCTAAAGTCATCTTGTTTGAAATTTTGAATGAAATTCCAGGAGGGACTCCTGGAATTCAAAATTTTTCATTCAAAATTTCATTTTTAGACGACGATCAAACAGCTCGGCATAATGCTTGCCCTACGGCAATGGGACGGGTCTCTGTGTGAGTTGACACGGAATTGTTTGTAACAATCGTGCTCCAGCTCTGTGGATCGTGCCCGTCTCCTGGCCGTTTCTAAATGGGAGTCAGGACATTGGTTGCAAGCATTTCCTTCATTTAACACTGCCACTTTATTGGATCCCGTAACTTTCCGTATGGATTGATTGGGTGCAATGTGTTGCGCGCCTCATCAATGCCAGTGCGGTACTGCTGTCGAACAGCTTGATCATCACGGATTATCGTGTACTAGGGCCGCCGGTCGGATGTCTCGTCATGCCAGCCTTAACGACGTCATCCGGCGGGCCTTTGTCACCGCTAACGTACCATGCAGCTATTCTCGAACCGAATGGTCTGTTGCGTGACGATGGTAAGAGGCCCGACGGCATGACACTAGTCCCATGGGAGTTGGGGAGGCCCATTGTGTGGGACGCTACATGCGTCGACACACTTGCGCCTTCCCATCTTCCGAGGACATCCGTGAGGGCTGGTGCGGCGGCAGATTTGGCCGAGGATCTCAAGAGACGCAAATATGCAGGTCTCGACAGAGCCTACTCATTTGCTCCCTTTGGGGTCGAGACCCTGGGTCCGTGGGGTACCGAGGCTCTCCGGGTTTTCAAAAAGTTATCTGAGCGTCTGGGCGACGCGACGCAAGACCCGAGAGCGGGCGGGTATCTGACGCAGCGCATCAGCATTGCCATACAGCGGGGCAATGCAGCCAGCGTCTTGGGGACGCCTCCGACTGGTATTGATCAGTTGAGCTACCTGTAGATTGTTTGCAACAGTCTGCAGTTAGCTTAATTGTTTCATTTGTAAATACTAGTTCTAATTTGTTTTTATTTTTGAATTGTAATTTTCTTTGTCAATAAAGATACTAACTACTCACAAACAATATTAGCTTGAGACATGATTATGTCGAACAACTGCGAGTCTTGTTACTGGTTACCTACTTACCTACTTTGAATAAAATAGGTAATAACAATTTTATTATAGTCGTGTATGGAGACCACTTCCAGCCTTATCTAAGGTCAGTTCATCAACTAATAGTCTTGTTGATCAACAAACTCTGTTAATTTTCAACCTAGGTACTAATTATAGCAGTTTACGTCAAAAGAAAGAATAAATATTTTTAAACTTACGCGATATGAACACATTTCTAAAAAAGAAAGAAAGAAAGATAAAATACATTTCTTCCTTACTAAGGCTACTGTAGTACACAAGGCGGGAAAAGAAAGTAGTGTAGGTACAGTAGATTTTATAAATAATCAAAAAGTGTTGAGTCTAGAATGAATAAACAAATGACTTTGCATATTAAAATACCTACCTAATTTAAATCTAGGAACAACAAAATGTGTATAGAACATTTTGACAGCTCTCTGTTGTCATACCGATTTATTACGCCACTTATCCCCCATAGACGTAGTTACACCTGCTATATATTATATTTACTAAGCCTGACGCTAAAGGAAAGGCATAAGCATTATATAATAAGGCAGCGTTGCGATGCTTCTATCAAATCAAACTCGTTTGTGTGTGTTTTATAAATCACCACAATATCCGTGCGGATACCAAACAAACGTTAGTACCTACACGTTTTGATTGCAGGTTACTATACCAACAACATTAGTTTTGCAGTTTACTAACACTAAAATTCCCAAAGCATTTTATCATTTAGCAAAAGGGCTCATCAATTGCATACAATAGCGAGCCTGAGCTGTACGACCACAGAAATCTAATTATTATTTAGATTTCTGTGCGTACGACGATATAAAACAACTTAAAGTGGTTAGGACATTAGCTGACCCGACATTGTTGAAACAAATCTCACCAAAATTATAGAGAACACTAACTTTGCCCAATTTTTTCAACATTTTCCGGATAAACTTTTCCAATTTTCAGTTCATAAAAGCGCAGATTACGATGAAAACTTTATAGATAGAAGAGAACTAAGTAAATAGTAGATAAATTAAATTCATTTATTGATTCAGACATCACAAAGATCCATAGATTAGAGTAGTTTAAGTCACACAGTTTCAGATAAACAAAAAGGTAAACATAACAGAACTCATTTAAATAATATATACGAGTATGTTTGGCACAAGGGTTGATCAGGCTTGACATCCAGTGCCTTTGCAGTTTACTGCAATGTCTGTCCGATAAAAGACCATCGATCTTTCATAAGTAAAAATTACTATCGAAGTCGGGTAAAAACCTGTTAATTATTAAGCCTGCGAAACCGTTAGCGGAAACCGCCTTTATAAAAACTCGCAATGATCATCAAAAAAGGTACTTAAGCGTTTTTAAAAGATTTCCAGCTGAAATATTTATTTACTTCCTTCAATGAAACCTTCGTCGTAAGAACTTTTAATTGAAACTGGGGAAACCAATTTAGAAGTCTTCACTAACATGGAGCTGACGCGGATCCTTCAGTCGACTACGCAGAATTTCCTTTGATCATTAACGGATTTACGAATACTTTATTTATAATTGATACTACTCCGTTAAATAATTTAAATAATAAATCTAAACTATATACGGATAAATAAATTTGGAATCGTACGTTAACCTACAAAAGTTTGATTATACATAAGCTAGGCTAGGTAGGAACTTAATCAGTTTTGTTGTGATTTTAGATATGCTATGTTTTAAGGTTAACATGATTTATGATTCGGCCTGATCTTAATACCAAGCACATGCTGAATTAGGTTGTAGGTATTCTTGAATGCCAACATCATTATTTAAACTTTTTACCTGTTACAAACAGGTTTCGCTTCGAAATGTTATTTGCCTCTTGAAATGTTGCTCGTGTTGCACTTGGTAAAATGCATAAAGCAGAAACTATGGTGATTTAACGGGCTATAAACTATAATGGATCAACGATGATGTGAGTAACTCCACTATTTTTAACCGACTTCGAAAAAAGGAGGAGGGTCTAATATGTTCGGCTGTATAAATGTTTTTAGAGTTTTGAAGATCGGAGATCGGGTTCGAAACCCTTGGTCTCGCTTTTTCTGTCCTTTATTCCATCATTAATATCTCAGCAACTACAGCAGCAAATAACTTGAAATTTAAAATAATAACACATATCGTGCGCCTGTACAGATACAAAAAAAAATAAAAAATAAACGAAAAATGAAAATGAGTATTTTCTGTAGAAAAATTTTAAAAGAGTCCTACTACATATGTCAAGTGGGCCATCAAATGAAAGGTATCAGTTTGTACATTTTAAAACAGTTTATGAAATTTCTGTAGGTTTCATACTTTTATAAATATTTTGAACTATGTCAAGAAATTACCCATTCCCTTGCACTTTACGAAACTTGTTTTAATGTAGGTATGTTCGTCGATTTCAACGTTATTATACTTATCCTTTAAGCAGTAGGTATTTCGTTGAAATTTATTATTACCAGCCTGTCTAGAAATATGATTTTAAATTACATTTATAATGAGACATCCAATTTAAAAATTAAACGAGTAAAATTATTTTAATTTAACAGTCTAACAAAGTACAACTTATCTCTCACCACTTTGTCCAAGAGCCAGCTCGCGGGAAATATCAACGGTATGTAAGTGATCATGTAAACCATCGAGGTCCAATACACCATGATGCTGGACACCCCATAGTGCTTCACCACAGCGTCCTGGATGATGCTGTACTGCACCCACTGCAGACTGTTGGTCGCTGAGTGGAACACAAACACGACGAGCACCAGCCAACGGATCGGATACACCGTATATTCCGTCGGATCCTTCTTAGTAGGTGATTCCACCATCCCTTTCTCGGCCACTCCATCCATAACGCTTCCGCAAACCTCTATATTCTTCTCCCCCATTGTAAATTATTGTCGTTATTACTAGTTTGGCAAATGCTTTCGAAGCTATGAATATTCTTAGTCTAAGTTATTGTCGGTTTTCCCGCGCGGTTTGTTTTACTTGTGTAGGCAGCGTGTGTCCCGCGCGGCGGCCAGCCCACGACTGGTCGTTTTCCTCTGGCGTTTTCCTCGATAGGCCGAGCGAGGATCTACGAGTATGAATGGGTGAGTTCCGGTCCACCCTGATTGCCGACACCAGCGAGTCTAGTAATACTGGTGCATGTACTGCGCGCTAGTGATATGTCAACAACGTAATCAAGTCATTGTGATACGCGTTAGTCATCAGTTCATCAGACGATTCGTTGTTTACGTTTCTGGGCTTTACCTACCGTAGGTAAGTGTACTTTGGCGTCTGCCACTTTTGATTTACAATTATAATGAATAATGCTAGATAATTCACACAGCATCTTCTAGCTTCTAGCTGTTGAAAACATTTAATCACAAATAGATTTTCCTATACCATTTTAATTATTAAGACACAAGAAGTAGACTGTCGAATAAAGACCAGCTTGTTAACATACCTACATTAATTTAACGTAAAACTCGAATGTAATATAAAATGTAGCCGGACGTAATTTAAAAAGCATGAGTTTATTTCCTGTTCAAATAAACGATAGACGATTTGATTTCACACAACTTACGACCTTCTTACTTCTAAACTGTAAATATTCCATTGTTAAACGCATCGTCATTGAAATGTTATCTAATGATACTTAATGAAAATGATGCTCTTCAGCGAGGGGGAAGCAATGATGTCAGCAAGGTACCTGAGTATGCCACGTTCCTACAAAGATAAGGAATGACGACGCTTCCGAGTAAAACGTAGAAACAAAGTAGTCTGCCGTCAAAGTAATGAGCAAAAGATATCCAGTCATAATTTACCTACTAATACTATAAACGTAAATCCTTTTCACGACTGAGGCATGTGTTCTTCATAGAAATAATCGGGAAATTATTTATTTTAATTGACACACAGAAGTTTTCAGAAATTAAACGTCAAAGTTAACCGACGAAGCAGCCTAGTTGGATTACCTTTTGGTGAACACCAGCGCAAGCGGCTGAACCTTTATTCATAATAAAAATTTGACAAAAACAAAGATTGTATCCTGGGAAGGATAGGGAAAACGCTTGCGGAGAGCCACAAGCAAGCGTGTTATATTTCTTGTGTCCTTGAAACACTTTTAGGATCATAATGTGAGCGAAAAAAAAACATGTCAAAACATAAATTGTAAAGTTAATCAGTGTTGCCTAACAACAAACCATAAAGTATATATCAGTATTTATCAGTTGTTTTATGGACAGCTATAAAGGGATACTTTGAAATACGTTTTACGGTACATTGACTTATGCACGTTACCGTTTTTAAAGTACTCATTAAAACACGAAAATAACAATTCGTTTTCCGTAATTATACCAACTCGTAACGGACACACCCGACAGGGAACCAAACTTATTGACATACATAGCTCAAAGAATAAAGCTGAAGTGGCAGTGGGCCGGCCATATCTCGCGAAGAAGCGACAACCGCTGAGGTAAACGTGTTCTTGAGTGGAGACCGTGACTCGTCAAACGTAGTGTAGGATAAGCGACGACCTGCGAAAGACTGCAGGCAGGTACTGGATGCGGCAAGCTGAAGACAGAGCGCTATGGCGCTCATTAAGGGAGGCCTATGTCCAGCAGTGAATGCTCTAAGGTTGATGATGATGATGATGAATTATACCAAAGAAGACAGTTCTATTGTATTGCGTTCGCTTTTATAATATTCGCAAGGACATCATGCGAATATTATAAAAGCGAACACAATACAATAGAACTATCCTTTATTGTAATTCTCTTTGTTACCTTGGATCTTAATGATTGGCAGAAGGTAGATTGGTATCCGGGGCCTTCCCCGGATTACTGTCTACCTTCCTGCCAATATAAAAACTAAAAGTTTATTTCAAAAATAAAATAATCATTAAAGAATCCCTTTAAAGTTAAAGGCTACAATAACAGCCTACATTTAATCCCAGAAAAGCGCTAGTATCATATAAAAAACGAGATTGTTTCTTCCTCGTATGTACCTTTCAAAAATTATTAATTTACCTATACGTTTAGTTGGTAGTCTTTGTGATTTTTTTTTTAAATTAGTTGTATACTTAACAGTTGCACATGCGTACCACAATGGAGATTAAATTATTACTTTTGAATTTATTTATGGCATGTTATATAAAAAATAAGGGAAATCCAAAAAAAAAATACAGGTTCGTAATTAACAAAAACATTTGGATTTTAATTTAGAACATAATACAACACCAAACATGCTGTTCCTTTTTTAACCCTTAGGACTCTACTACATAGAGTCCTAAGAGTTTAAAAAGAAAAAAATGGTCTTTCCCTATGTGCGCGGCTAATCAGGTCCAGCCACAGCTTGTTGTCGTTATCCACAGAGGTCGATAACGACGCTGGTTTTCAGTCAGGACCTTAATTGGGTGACGTCGCGTCACGAGTAACGGTCCACAGATAAAAAGTAAAAAGTCTATCAAAACAACGGTGTGTAAGTAATGATAACAACAGAGAGTTGGACAAAAATCAATGTAAATAAATAGTAAATAGCACAAAAAACAAGTTAAAATACCGTGGTAAAATAGAGTAAAATATATAGATATAAAAATATATATAAACAAGATGCGTCGAGTGTGACTCGCGCGCCGAGGGTTTCGAACGGTTGTCAAGTATACCAATATGTACTAAGTACTGGTTAGAGACTTTGCTAGTTGATGAATACCAAAAAAAAGGTACATTTCAGATGTATCGGTTTGCAAACTTCGGTGTAGGTATAGGGTAATAGTAAAATTTTCGTCTTTTTTCTAAATATTTCAAAAAGTATAAAACGTACAGAAATTTTTAAAAATTATCCCTCCCTTTGTTGACCATTGTCCAAAAAACATTCTACTTATATATTACATTCTTAACTTACTATATTTTTCGTATAAAATATACATCAATATCTACAAACGCTACATACATTTCAGATGGATCGCCCTGTCAACTTCTAGTATAGTAGAATAGGTACTTTTTTGACCTTTTTCAAAATATTTCAAAAACTATGAAATTTACAGAAATTTTAAAAACTGTTTTGAAATGTGCAAACTGATACCTTTCATTTGATAGCCCACATGACATTGTAGATCTCTTTTAAAATTTCGACATCACAATTTGTACTGAAAATTTACATTTTCATAGTTAATTGTTCATTTACTTTTATTTATTTTTCTTTTAATCTGTACAAGCGCACGAAATGTATCATTATTTTAAATTTCACGTTAATTGCTGCTGTAGTTGCTGCGATATTAAAGACGGAAAAATGGACAGAAAAAGACCATAATTCGGGTTTCCAAACCGATTTCAATCTTCGAACCCCTACAGAACATGTTTGTACGGCGTACGCCTAGCTTGTAATAAATGCGCAGCCTACAAATATAATAACGCCAGCAAGTACACCTGCAGATCATTCCCAGCGATCCGGTTTTTATAACAAACTTAGGGAAAATCCGTTTGGGAAAATATTTCCTGAAAATGTTTATCAGTAGGTCTGATCGTCTAACTAAATAACAGAGAACACAAAAAAATAAAATTTTGTTCATTTTCAATAATATCCTTTTGATTTTGGGGAGAGATAATTTTTCAATTACAAAGAAATGGCAAGGCATTTTATTTATTTTGGTTTGAGGCTTATTTTGGTAACGTAGTGGACGTTCTTTTGTATTTTTTTGTAAATGTTGTGTAAAAACAATGATACAAAAGTAAAGCCTGATTATGTAACCTTAATTCAATAAAAATCATTTAAAAAAAAAAGAATCGTCAAACAAATTACTTTATCTATACAATATTGTTTACAACAGGCTTAAAAATTGTGTTTGTTCCAAATATGCATCCTGCTAGACACTAAATTATTGTGCCAAACACTATCATAAATACCAAATACCACACCAACTACTACCTACCTCAGTGACCAAACTGGAACAGGGCGAGCAACAACTACCGGGGCAGATGTAACCAAGCAAAAATAGACTCTCAATTAAAAGCGTAGAGCCCTCAGCACTCAGAACTTCTAAAGCAAACCTACAAGGTTTTCAAAGGGAACACACTTGCGGGTTTAGCTACTGAAAATAGAACTGGTCTAAATTGAAATAACTTGTTTACAGATCAAGCTTTAAACACAAAAATACAAAATAGTATAAAAATGCAAAGTTCCCAGCATGCCGCCAGCATTTTATACACATTGTATGTAGTGACAACCAACGGAGAACATACGTCACTGTTGCTAACTATAATAGCTACTCTGTTTTCTTTTCTAGATGAAATGACTATCAGGTTCAAAAAATATTTATATAAATGTAGCCTTGAGTGTTACGAAGTTATTTATTAATATACTACCTTCTACGTGCTCCTACTACGTGAGCGAAGGCGCCGCCGGCAGAATCCAGATTTTTCGTAAAATAATAACTTATATAAATACGGAAAAATAATTACCTGCCAATGTCATTGTAAGAAAAACCCTTTCTTTTCATTTGATTGATCAATAGGAAGTTAAGAAAACAATACTTATTCGTACCAAAGCAAGTCACCCAAGTTGATTGATCAGAGAAGTTGCTAACTACGGGAACCTTTTCTCGAAATACCTAAATACCTACTCTTGTTTCGTTTACTTTGTGGTCGATGTTTCAAACAGCGTTCATTAAGGCTGTAATGTAAACCTGAATAGGCAGTAATCAATTACAGAGCCGAAAGTGTCACTCACGTTCTATGTAGCTTAGGCAACACGAAAGCGAATAAACTAACTACCTACCTTGCTAGTTTTCTACCACCCTAGATGTAGATATATTAGATGACACAAAATGTCACCTAATATATCTACGTCTGTTACTGTTCATTTTTTCCGTTGGTTTGTGCTTTATGCTTAATGCAAAAAGCTTTAGGCTTTTTGTACTTGTGTTGAAATAAATGTTTATCTTTTTTATTATTTTCTATATTAAAGTTCAGTTTGATTTTTTTTTATAAATAGCAGTTGCAATCATGTCAAATGAATAGTTAAACACGCCAAGCCCTTGGTCCTGCACCCGACGGCAGAACGATACAGATTATGTATTGCACACACACGTGCACTAATAACATATCCTGCACACATGACTAGTTTCCGTTGAGATGGCCGCGGCTGAAATTTGGCTAGGAGGACACCATGATTTATGGCAACATTTTAGAAGCAAGCTCTGAATAATAAATGTGATGCTCGAGGTTAATCTGCCTATCAGCTCACCCACATGATCCAAGTTCGTAGTTCTTCCTTTTAACACGACACGCAATCACACATAGCCGTGTACCCTTCCTCGATTAATAAAATTACGATAATTATGTAGACTAGGTACCAACCAATCCATTTATTAGAAGTAGGTACCTATTCACTCACGGTGACGAATGGCCTGCAAAATCTACAAATGGGAACTGCTGGGAAACTGCACAGAACTGACCAAAATAGAGACTTCTCGTGGTGTAGGCCAAGACACACTTCGTAAGGTAATTAGGGAGAATTAACAATAACGAACGTTTAATCAGTAGGTTTCTTTTAATCAGTATTAAAAGACATACTCGTACAATCATTTTTGTAAGTTAACGGCTGAACGGATGTTTATAAGGTGTAGTAACAGACATACCGAAATACTTTTGCATTTATAATATTACAATAGATTTTTAAGTTTATTTCGGATGCATGTGGTCCATTATGCGTCCTTTGATAATCGCGACAGCAGCATAGTGGAGCGAGCCGCGTGTCTCTAACGATCTCGCCATCTTGCCGCACCGCGCCGCGCGCCGGATTCAACGACTTCTAATTACCAAGTCGTTTTGGATTTTGAGAGTCGATCTCGGTTTGAAATGGTAATTTTCATGGAATAATTAACTTGATTAGTTTTAACGAGATTATATCGCGTAGGCAAAGACGAGTTTTCATTTAGGTAAGTCTCTTTCATCATAGATTTATTTTATGTATGAGTAAATAAAAATATTCTATTAACCTCTCTACTGGCAGGGCCCGCGCGGGCTACCCCGTAATTTCTAGCGCATGCAGCATTCTTTTGCAGATTTCTTGATTATTTTGTAGGAATAACTAGTTACTTTTATCTTATAAAAGTTCCTACAAATTAGCATATAAATATTATGCAGTTGTATAAAAATATTTAAATGAGGTCCATGTAAAGTAAGAGGATTGGTAAAATTGTGGTGAAGGTTTGTTAAAGGAGGTAGAGTAATTGGAAATAATGAGGAAAAGTGAATCAATTTTCCTTGTAGGTAACCTACGTATCGAGTTTTATGGCGCTACCGTAAGGACATCCCCATTTTTAAAAACTGGTTTAGTTTGTTAATTGCAGTCTGTGTAATTATTTATTTTTTAACGCAGTTTTCCAAAGTGATCTTGTCAATACCAACTAAGGATATAGTTTATCAAATCGTGAGTTCAAATAATTACTACCTGGAAGACATGGCTTCTAGCGATAATACCAGCACCTAGTACGCAAGTGTTATTATTATTACTTACATTATCTGCTAATAGGTTCCTAACTTTACCTATAAGTACCTACTATACTTTTATGTGATTGTTACCAGTTCATAGAACTCTACAATATCTATAGATTTTTCACGAGGTAAGGTCACGGCAAAGCAAGAAGCGTACAAACCTTTACTTCGGTCGGTGGTTTAATATATAGATAGATAGAAGATTTTTTATTAAGTTCACACACAAACAGCACAGGAAAACATAACAAATCAACAAAAACAGTATTTAGGTATACATAAGGCAAAAAATAATTAAAGCAAAAACAAAACAACCAAAAATAAACACAATACCTACCTACCACCAGTGCACAAGCCCTAATAACAAGTAGGCAGTCACCGCCCACCCTGGGCGGAGGCTACTCACCCGTTCCTGCGCGGCCCATAGTGAACCCAAAAGGGTCAGTCTCAGCTTTATGCTGTTCTGCACCAGGATAGGTACAGAACAGCGCTGGTTTTCAGACTGGCCCACTTAGTGTGACACCAGAATTATAGGTAAAGAGCCTTCACCTAATTGAAGCTTGCCGTACCTACTGCTTACTGTACTACGAAATGACGCCGCCCGCGCCGTCAACTCTCAAGTGCTTCAAGCAGAGCCGTTTGCAAAAGCAAATTGAACCGTTGAATAAATCTCAAAGGGAGCGTGGAGTTTCCGTTCTTACGAGCGAGGATGGGATACGGAGGAGACCTCAATTTATATTTTCAATTTATAGCGACACTTTTTTAAGTTCCTGTCGAGTTTTAGGGTTCCGGTGCCAACTGGCAAAAACCGAGCCTTTTATTTTCGTTTCGTCCGTCTGTCCATATTGCACCGCTTTAGAAGATTCCTAGAACTTAGTCATTCAACGAAAATTATACGGAGACATTAGAAGGAAAATGTATTTGGCATGGAGATGTGTATGTGTGCATAATACGACATGCCCTTGTCAGTCTTACTTTATATAAAATAAATAAATAATTGTCAAGATACTTGTCTATTATTGATTTTAGTACGCAATAAACACGTTACGTTTACAGCATGCTACGAAAATGGTCTACCCAAACCAATAATTTTACTGTTTTGAAAATACTAAAAATCGACTCCAAATTCCTTAAATACTAATCCTTTGGGAATCAAATTATAAGACCATGTTGGTATCATTTTCTATACAACAGCAAAATAATCATCAAAATCGGTCCACAATGAACGGAGTCGTCGACGATCATATGTAACATAAAAAAAACATACATATTGCTGAATATAGAAACTCCTTTTTTTAAAATCGATTAAAAATTTTAATTGTTAGGGTATTTTTACATAATATAAAAATTTGGAACGTGCCAATCAGTAGAGCAGAAAATTCATCGAACTGTACCTCTATGTTTAGTTAATTAACGACAAAAGTCCGTTACATTAATAATAAATAAATAATTTATTTCAGGCAACATTAGTCTAGTACAAGATGTAAAATACTTAAAAACTACGGCCCATATAAAATATATACCTTAGTCTAACATACTTAAAATAAACTTATTTACTAGCACGTCGGCGACGACGGGTGTCTTACACAGACTCACTCTTTACGGAACACTAGACAAGGGCGTAGATTGTGCTCTCTTGATCAGTGTTATACGTTAATTATTTTGACGACCGATGTGGCGCGGCGGGCGAAGGTCCGCCTGCGACGCAAAAGATTGCGGGTTCGATTCCCGCCTTGGGACAAATGTTTTTAAGATCTGCAATTATTTGTTCCGGGTGTTCTGGGTATTTTCTATATATTTTAAAAAATATCCATCTATGTTATGTATTGTATTAAGTTTATCAGTCATCTAGTACCCATAACACCAAGCTCTGCTTACTTTGGGGTTAGATGATGCTGTGTGGATTGTCCAGCATTATTTATTATTATTATTGTATATAAGTAAGGTAGTATTAATTTCAAGTATGGCCTCTATAATTTATTTTGTAAGTGTTAAAATTATTGTTGCCTGAAATAATCGGCTTGAATTGCATTGATATTACCGGTACCGTTGACATATCTATAGAGTTTTGTCAGTAAGTACTAGGTAGGTAGGTAGGTACTCTGTCTTGGCTCTAATCCGCCCTTCGCCCAAACCGGCTGATAAATCAAGATAATTTAAGGGTACGCAAATGGACATTGGACCGCAGACGAAGGTCGACAGGATCAGCTGAGTTTGGGGTGGAAGACATAACTCAAAGCTAAAAAAAATGACTTTGATAAAAAGCAGTCTAAAATAGTGTTAAAAAAGTTCTGCAAACTCAGCAAAGTCATTAGGTACTTAGTATGGGGTAAGGCAGAAACATCAAGCACATAACATACCCAATAGAGACGAAATGACATTTATTTTGTTAAGACAACAATTCCGCCAAATCACTGCGGCGACCACTGCACTCCGATTGGCCGCCTCAAAGTAAAGCATCACACTCGAGTTCGGCAAGCAAATATTTTTATCGATATCAATGTTTATAAACAACAATCAAATCAAATACGTGTATTGAGTGTGCCATTGTTATATTAGATAGAAATAACGAATTTCATAGGAAGTTTATATAAAACCATTAATAAGAATCACGGGAGTACATAGCGCATCTTTATTATCGCTATGAGCAATCTCTTTCGATAATGGAAAATGAATGAGTATTGTAAAAAAAAATAAAGTTATTTTTTTTACTACATCGATGAAATAATATGCGTAATACCGGATAATACTTTTTTATAAAAGTTTCACGGATCAAATGACTTTGATAAATTTTAATTACTTCTTGTTATATCGGGAGTATCAATATATTATATAATTATGTCAGCACAACACGAGTATCGCGAGCGAGAGTTGACATTACTTGTCAACTTTGTTAGTGAAAAACACTGATTAATTTCAAAATTTCGTAAGACCATATTTCCTCACTTTACCCAATGTACTCGATGGGCAGAAAAGAATAGGTTAAAAGGTAAGGTTAGGTTTAAAGGTAAAATAAAAGAGATAGGTATCGAGAAAATAACCAAGTGATCGGGGTACCGGGTTCAGTCCTACGGACAACGAATAGCGATAAGAATTTTGCTGACTTTAGAATTGGCTTAACAGTGCATTGATTTACATTACGCGGGAGATTAAATTTTTGCAGCTGTAATTGTTTCTGCGTTCTATAAAAAATCAAGCTAGCGTAAAAGTAATTTGCCCCAAATCATAAACTATTATACGAACCCATGTTAAAACTTAACTTCGATTCAATGGTACTTTTGGAGCATGTACCTAAATCAAGCGCCTATAAACGACCAAGTAAACAAAACAGTTAAATGTTACTTCAGCAAACACAATGCCATCTGGTTCATGGCTCACAGACAGTCAAACTTTGAAAAGTACGCAATCTTCCCTACGATCCATTCAAAGAGCTCCGAATAAGCACGGGACCCGTATCATCAAGGTCGAAGGGTCTTGCAAGGTCGCTTTGACCCCCACTCAGCCCCTGTGCAGAACATTTGTCACAAAGGGTTCAGTTAATTGAGAAGTTCGTAATGGAGTAAATTGAAATTAAGTTATTATTACAAGTTTTATTCAATGGCTGTTTTGTGAAAAGTTTTCGCTCAAGGTTCACTGTGCTCCCTTTTACCACAGAATACATAAATGCAGGTACTCTTACTTTTACGACACTTTGAAAATGTAATTACTACAGGGCGAACTATTTATACAGGGCGTCCCACGGCTATGCCACATGGAAGGAAAGTACCTTGAATATTGTAGATGGAACATTTTACTGAAATAAGACATTACATAAATTTAAAAAACAATTTAATCTGCATTCATAGATTTTTAAATAATGACATGGTTGAACCAAGAATCGAACCCGCTACACGAGAAAAAACTTACCCAGTAGCTTTATCATATTGATCGAAAGGCTTCATCTTATGGATTATTTTTTGCTAAATAACATAGTGTCAGAAATAAAAGGAAGGCCACGAATTTTAACATTTGATGTGAAATTTTGTTCAGAAAAATGAAAAGCTGACATTGCCGTAACGATATACAACTGTGAGCCTGCAATGCGACTGGCTGATTTTAAAAAAATAATTCAAAAATGTGTTTCATTTTCATACTTTTATTCTTTTGTTTCTGTGATTTTCATTTTTGGATTTTTGCATTGTACCTATTTTGAATTTGATACATAACCATGGCGTATCAAAATAATTAAATTAATAATAATTATTAATTTAAAAATTTTAGAATTCATGGTCTTCCCTTTATTTCAGACACTATGTTACTGAGCAAAAAATAATCCTTATGATAAAGCCTTTCGATCGGTGTGATAAAGCTACAGGGTAATTTTATTTCTCGCGTTGCGGGTTCGATTCCCGGTTCAACCATGTATTTATTTAAAAATCTATGAATGCAGTTTAAATGGTTTTTTAAAATAAAATAATGTCTTCTTTCAGTATAGTTCTATCTACAATATTCAAGGTACTTTCCCTCCATGTGGCATAGCCGTGGGACGCCCTGTATAAAGAAGTAGAAATATTTAGGAGGAAGAAAGACACTTAGAATGCCAATGGTAGGTAATGATTTTATTTTATCAATGATAAACCTTCGTTTGACCAGATATTACATAAAATTATGTTTATGTTAAGTGACTATGTCCACGACCGAATAGATTGAATGCTTGCAGCCGCTTGTTAGTCTGCTGATCATCTAATAAGTTCGCCGTTGTACACGTCCTTTATTTGTTATTTTTTTATGTATGAATAATATGTGTACAATAAAGAATTTATGAATAGCTAATCAACGAACAAACCTTATGTCATTGTCAATTCGGCACGAGGAAGAATTTTGAATTTAAGAATCACGATTTGATCTTTGATTAGTTAATAATTAGCATACGAACACCCAGCTGTTAATCCGGGAATACACATTCCTGCAAAAGTGAACAGTAGCGTGCGTACAAGTTAACGGCATGTAGAAGTAACTGACACACAGTACCTAAATACTTTTGCAAGTTATACTTGCATGCAATTTGCGTCCTTGCATGCCTGTATTTCCAACATGTTATTAACATTTAAACACATAGCTGTAGCTGGCACACTTGCATTCTAGTTCATGTGTCAGTTTCACAATGGAAAACATTCGAAGTGAATTGTATAATTGTATTGTGTCGTATTGAATTGTATTGCTTCTAGCAATAGATTTCAATACATTAACAAAGCCATACGGCTTAGTTAATGAGAAAAAAAGAAGAGAAGAAGAAGGCAGATCATTAGCTATTGGCATGCCTGTAACTGTCACGTGCGTTCACACGTCATCGTGCAGGTTTTGCAGACCCTCATATTGCATGCCATTAAATCAAATCACTTGCAATCTACCTTCTTGCCAAATACAGGCATGCAATGAATACACATCACAATAAGTGGCACCAGCCACAAATAAACCAATTTCCATGGATCGATAACGTAAGTTTGTGCAGAAATGTTTTAAAGTCCGCACTTAAATTGCGTTCAGGGCACATTCCATCAAAGAAATTTGCATTTTTAATGAAGAAAATACCATCTCCTAAGTGTAACGATTGCGGTGTCATTGAAGATATAGAGGTACACCACATATTGATGGAAAGTGTCCGGGTTCTTCTGAGACTCTCAAGTCTCAGAAGAACCTGTTTCGGCAAGTACAGTACATTTCACATCGGCCGTATAAATAGCACTTTGGCTGACCCTTTGTCAGGTGAAGCCGAGATGCTGTATAAACTTGCAGAATTAGGTCTTAGCTCTTAGTTTGTTATTTTGTCTGCTTGTAGGTAGGTACATTTAGTTTTCTTTAGTTAAGTAATTTTTCCTTTATGTAGTGTGTAGTTATTTTATTATAGATAGTTGTTTTTATAATAAGTTAATTGTTAGTGTTGATTTTTATGGGACGGTGTGGTCGCTAAGCGACAAAATCCACCTTTAAAATTAAATTAAAAAATTAAACAATAATAAGTGTCACGTGCAAGGAGCTATTATTGCAAGTGCAAGTGTGCCTGTATGGCTTTAGCGTAAAAGATACATCCCACCAAAGACATAAATGTGAAAAACAGAGCCACGTTCAGTCGACGTTTTCCTCAATAACAAATTGTAATCTAAATGGAAGCCAAGTTATTATAGCAGTTCCATAAATCATAGATAAACTGGCAAGTTCAATAATTTATTTAGTTAGTAGAACAGACTAAGATGACCATATTTCTTAAATTTTTCAGAATCAATCCGTTCAAAATGACCAAGAGACCTTGATCCCCCCGAGAACCCTGAGTTTTCGTCAGCTCGATCAAGAGCTCGTCCACTTTTACTAGCGACATCTATACCACATATAGGCTGAATGTAGAATGTTTGCAAAACAAACCACGACACAAATAACCTAAAACTCACTTGCTCGGCGTCGAGTTTCAGATATAATTGTAATCAATATTTATTGAAGGACAGATCTTAAATCGAAAAGTAATGTAAATTGCGTATAAAAAGACGCGGCAACAGAGTGAATTTTAGGTTATGGGCGGTTTGTTTACAAACATTCTACATCGAGTTTGGCTAGTGTATAGTTATAAATTTAGTGAACTAATCAGATAGGGCGAGGCGTGAGTTCGGTGACCCCGCACGTATGCTATATTATATCTTTAACCCGAATTGCTCACAAAATTTTAACAATAATTCCGAAACTAGGTATTTTAAATAAATATAATTCAGTAGTTTTTTATGTGGAAGTTACGATTTTTTATTTGATACACTACGTTTTGGGTAAACGTGTTCTTGATTGGAGACCGCGACTCGTGAAACGTAGTGTAGGACACCCTGCAGCCAGGTGGGACGACGCCCTGCGAAAGACTGCAGGCAGATGCTGGATGCGGCAAGCTGAAGACAGGGCGCTATGGCGCTCATTAGGGGCGGCCTATGTCAAGCAGTGGACTAGTATAGGTTGATGATGATGATGATGATGGATACAATGAGATATGTACATATAACTGCACGAATATCACAATCGGCACCGATATTGATACCTCAAATTGTCTGTAGGTGTTTAATAATATCTGAGATACAAATGGGACCTAAAGCGTGCCCAATGGTTCGTGTAAAGATACTCACTATTGCGTCGCCCGTTTCTTTTTGAACTTGGCTAGACGCTCTATCGTGCATCTCAATAACTTTTTACTTTTCTACGAGTACCAATCACTGGTCAATAAAATTTAAATAATAAGAACCTGAAAACTGCAATTTATCTCCTCTGCCTCTGCCTCAAGATTATATAGCAGCTAAGAACTTTAACGAACGAGTTAGGTTTAGTTTATTGTGCCCTTAACGTACTAAAATGCGCACTTGAGCCTAATCATATATGCAAAGGACAATGCCTTTAGCCTTTGTGTGTTCTTCCCGCTAATTCAGGCTTCGCCAATATTTGTGTTAACAAAACCAAATCACAAAGGGCCTATTTATGGCCAAAGCAACCAACTAAAGCAGATAGAAAAGATTTCGAAAAACAAAACAATAGAATATCGATTATAGCATATAGCTTATATTATCTTTATCATTATGAAAATTTTCGGCACTCACGGGAATGACAAATGCGGCCGCAGTCACGAACACATACACCATCCTTCGGGAATGTTTTGATGCCATTCATGATGATGGTCAAGTCCTGTGACGTTATTTTGACACTCTGATATTTATTACATATTTCTAACTCTGCTCCACTCAGCTTTGGAGTTTGGACCCGGCCTTACATAGATCGTCAAACCAACACAAAGGTGACCCTGGTTTAAGGTGAACCTAGGCAAACTGAATTAAAAAAGAGTTTCATCCAACTCTGCATCTGCTTGACCTCGCTAATTTATCACAAGTTTACTATACTACAAAAAGACATGAAATTTAAACTATAGAATGAAAATTAAAGATAGTTTTGGCTATGGATTTTGGTTGGATTTTGTAGTCCTTTGAATTGGCATTCCTTTTAACTCAGATGAAATAAGAAATTTATTGCATAAGGTCGTCTTCAGACTGCAGGCTGATGCTGGATGCGACAAACTGAATACAGGGCGCTATGGCGCTCATTAGGGGAGGCCTATGGCCAGCTGGGACTAATATAGGCTGATGATGGTCGTAGAAGTCGTAACATTAAAGTCGTAAAAGTTCTCAAAGATTGTCGACTGGTCAGGTGGTTGACTTTGGTGCCGTAATTGGCAACGCATTTCGTAGGTTCGCATTTCGTGCAGGTAGGTACATTGCAGAGAGAAAGGTTTAAGTTCGAGTTCAAGGTCCACCTGAGATGTAAATTTTTAAGATTAATATGTACATTCTTAGAAATTAATATTTTTAAACTTACGCAATCTGAACACATTATTATTAGTATTATTTAACGGGTATTTATCTCGACGTTTCAAAGGTTTACACACTGTGTGATTCTTAGAAATTAACGTCCTTCGGAAAACATGAAGCAAGAAGCATCAGCCTCTTTTTAAAACAAGAACCAAGATAACTACTAGTCATATTTTATCTGTGCTATGGGTTAGAACAAAGTAAAATTGTGTATAGGTGGGTTTTCCTCGTTCGAAACTATGAAGTTATCAACTAATAACTTTACCGGAAGAAGGAAGTAGGGAAAGTAAGAAAAGAAGGATGAGAAAAGTCAGTAATAACTAGAGACCGGATTATACGCAATTCTATATTTGCATATGAATTTGCATATTTAGTCAATTTTCATCTGCATATTTTACCTAAAATCTCGTGATCGATATTTTCGCTATATTTCGTGGTAGAATATTTAATGATAATGATAAAAAAAAAGTTTACGTTGTATAGCTCAGTTACTGAAAGCTAACGCGATCGTCTTTTGTTCTTACAAACTCAAATGTAAGCGCATTGACAAGAAAATTCATTGCCCTCCAAATAAGTCGGCACGTTTGAATAAGAGTATATTGTGTATGGCACCTCGTATCTATAATCACCCACCTACAAGCATTAAAGAAAGCAATACTAATAACTAAATAAATAAATAAATAAAAAATCAAATTCTAATTAAAACAATTGTTAATTGATAAGGCTTATTACAATGTTAAAGAATATCTGATAGATAAATTCTTGAATAAGATAAATAATTGATTATTCATTAATTAATTTATTGACATTGTTTTTATTTATAAACATTTATCGTGATTTTGCATGCTGCAAAGATGATCCTGGTTGTGCTCATTCTATTTTAATCTAACATCCCTGTAAACCATGCTTCGCAAAATATATGAATTTGATTGGATTTGATTTGATTCTTCGTATACTGAAGTCCTACGAATTTTTTTTTTGTTTCGTTTGATCGGTACTTTAATCATACGATAACTGAAATGTCACACGAAGTTGAATTGCCTTTTCATTTTGGAATGATGAGAGTATAGTTTGGCGTTTGGTTATGTCTGGCTTTTATGTCAAAATTTATTAAAATTCAGCTAGGTTCATAAAATTCGTCCGAAAACGGCCTTTTCATAACACGTTGGATTTTGCGGCCGCACTTCGTAACTGCGGATGAAATGAACTAGAGAAGGGGTCCAGTGTCGACAGATTTGTGACGTCAGCGTAGTCAATTGTATAAAAACAAAATACAATCGCGCTAGCTATAAATAACCGAGCTATAGCCGGCGATATCTGCCGTAATAGTGTTTTTTTTATTATTTCATTTTGCATATTTTGACACTTTTCATCAATTTACATGCATATTTCAAGCTTTTAATGTTGCAAATAATCCCGTCTCTAAGAATAACCAAAGCATCCCCAGGTAGTTTATTCGTAAACAGTCATAGCGTTGGGTAAACAAAAATTAATGACGCATGAAAAGCGACTAAGGGCACATAACTGATCCCTTTATTGAAAACTCTGTCGGTCAATAGAACAAAAGTGTGGTCCGTAACTCGTTTTTTTTTTGTTATTTCATGATGAACATGTTCACCTGCATCATTTAGCCCCAAAGTAAGCAAAGCTTACGTTATAAGTTTCTATTCAGCGGTCTAATACCTACATACATATGTACTTATTAGTAATTTGTTAAATGTGATTGCTAATAAAATACCTATTTATATAATAAAATAAACTGGAAAGATCACTCGCGTTTGTATGCAAATTTTTACCAGTTTTCCATTAAAAAAATCCCAGCACATTCTCTCACCTCTGAAAATTTCGTATAAGACACATAGCATTGTTCAGCTAATTCGACCGACTAATCAAACTATTTGTTTGGCGCTTTCAAATGATAAGATTTGTCTATTCATCATAGGATAGAGATATCACAGGAAGCATTAGCTATATTTTAAGTAGGCCGCGTTGTAGTCAGCATTCAATTCTTATTTAGGTTACTGTATGACAAAGGAAAGGACTACTGAATAGGAAATCGATACAGTATGCAATGCCGCCGGTGACTGTGCGATACGATACCACGGCGTCCGATCGTTGTCATCGGTTATTTACGAGTCGGCCTGCGAATAGGACCAACGTTATTGAATCTTCATATAAATAAATATCTGCCGAACCATT
Organism: Eupithecia inturbata; assembly: GCA_963662085.1. Lineage (NCBI taxonomy): Eukaryota > Metazoa > Arthropoda > Insecta > Lepidoptera > Geometridae > Eupithecia > Eupithecia inturbata. The sequence continues at coordinate 1,280,019 of OY759177.1, forward strand.
ATTTATGGTGCCTTTGGAAATCTAATAAGTCAGTTCTTTATATACACTATTAATAAAGGTAGAGATTCGTTTCTTTGCCGGGAATAAGATATAGTAGTAGTATTGCTGGATGTACCTACTGGAGACAGGTAATCACTGGAGTGAAATGAATTAATTAACGGCAGTGACCTTTGTTAATAAAGAAAATTACAATCTAATAATAAAAACAAATTAGAACTAGTATTTACAATTGAAACAATTAAGCTAACTACAGACTGTTGCAAACAATCTACAGGTAGCTCAACTGATCTATATCTACTGATATAGATCAGTTGATATAGACCAGTCGGAAGCGTCCCCAAAACTAATTCTTTGTCCTACGACATAGCAAAGAGGCCTCCTTTCCTTTTTCTCAACTACATAGTTCCTACTTGATAAACATTTTTTAAAAATGGGATAATGAGAGTGGCTTGGTTACCTCTGTTAGCATGTTTCTTGCCTCTTTGTGTGTACAAAGAGGCAAGAGTGATACCAGCAGGCAAACATAAGTACGAGTACCAGCTTTGAGTTTCACAAAAGCTGTCATACTACGATAGCTTTCATAGTAAAATAGTTTCACAAAAGCCTTATTAATAACTTCAAAAAGTTCCGCACAATACCAACCCTGACCCTATTAATAACTGGCCTTCGGTATTATAAATCCCGATATGATCCCGGTCGCAAATCAAAGCATCAGAAGTCGTTTTATTTTATACAGAGAAGAGAGTACCTCGTCTCTGTATTGTTCATCGGAAAGGAGAAACCATTCATCTTCACGGCTCATCGCTCAGATATACCGAGGTACAGTCGACAGCACTAAAACGTAAGTATACACTTTAGTACCTTGTCGTACTAGAGAGCGCTTAGACATTTTAGACTTTTATTTATTTAAGTCTTTAAACGGAACGCGAACGTCGAGAGCCTACCGCCCTCGAATACTAAAATTGAAGACCAAATTTAGATTTAGGCTCTCATAGGAAACTGTTAACTTATTGTTATTATTTGTTTTATACCAAATCTGAGAGGCTTATTTGGGGCTTAGTCAACTTGATACTGGTTTCAGTACTTAAGTTTGCAGCTGACTGTACTACACCGGAAACTGGTTTCAGAACTTCACAAACCCCACTTTCACAAAACTCAATAATAGCCCCAACAACTTTTATGAATACGATGTATGAGATGGTTAAGGTTTTTTAGCTGAGGTATAACTCGCGTAAATAAATTGTTTATCTACGCGAGTTATCGCCAAGGCTGACGACGACAAAGCTTTTGGCACCCTAGATGATGATGATAATTCATAAAACTTTGTTTGTCTGTTCCTAAGATAAGAAACTGAAGAGGACCTTACCTACCTAATGAAGATGGAAGTCAATTACGAATATACAAAATTAATAGCAGAAATTCTATGTATTTAATTTAAGTTTTAGCAGAACCATCTAAAACAGATAACAGCCGTCATTGACTGTTTTTTTACTAGAGGGAGTATCAATCAAACGGGAGATTTCAATATTCACTTAGGTATATGATATGGCAATACAAATTCTGAGAATCGAATCTCACAAACGAGAGTCCATCTGATTTATCATTAATCGTCTACGGAATATCACAGCCATTACAAAACTAGGTCAGTGGAGCTTTCTATCAAGGATAAACTCCTTATAATATTGATGTGCAAGAGTGATGTCCAAAACATTTGTTAAATAAGCAGAGGAAGATGTAACAAAATGGAAACGGCCAAGCTCACAAAGTAGGTAATACGATTCTCGCTTGAATGAGTGACCAATGTAAACATTCTTTGTTTAGGCCATCGATCAAGGTATCTAGGAGGCAAATACCTTGATCGGTGGTTTAGGCTTATAAAGTTGTGCAGACGTCTATACTGTCAAATTTATTTTCAATCAGCATTAACTAGCCCCAAACTAAGAACAGCTTATATTAGGTATGGCTAGTTATGAGAACGGGACTAGAACCCGCAACCTTCTGCTTCTCAAGCTTTCAACTAATACTGAAGTTAGTATACATTTTATTTATTATTTAGAAACATAACATCATTACAGGTTTTTTTAAGCCCAAACATAGAGCAGCGTCTAAGAAACGTACTGAACTAATCACATCATCATTACCTATCATTTAAATTAATATAAAGAATTTCAAACAATCACATATATTAATCAGACTGTATTCGTTTGTACCCTAGATAGTAAAAACCCTTACGGTATCAAAGGTATATTCTATAAGTCCAAAAAACTCCTTGTATACGGTCAAACATGCTGACCCGGCACTGGTCATTCATTACCATCGTCCTAAAACTTATTTAGCCCAAGAAAAAAGTTGAGACTTCTGTGGAGTCGTCAAAACCACATTAAATATCAATCTATCTGAAAAATATATCGCCAAATTGACTACTGTCAATGTTCTTGAAAAACTTATTGACCCCTGCGACTGTGCTATCGACTAGAAGTGATTTTTGCATCTTATCGTTTTCGCAAGACCGATGACAGCATCAAGTTAGTAAACAACTAGCATCAGCATCTTATCCAGATTAATGTGATCCGTCTCAGAGGTCAAACTGCTTTGTAAGCCTTTTATTAGGGAGCAGCATACTGTCCTGTCAGGGGTCTAATTACAATGGGGAGGGGTGATGCATGAATGAGATCAGTGAACACAAAGGGTGGCAACTGGAACAGTGTTGGAAGGATTATGTCAAATATTCAACGAGTAACTGGTCTTATTTGTCGATGTCTTTTAAACTACACAACACACAACTAATTTTTAGTGTAGGCATATAAAGAAATATATATATTTCTGTGGGTAGGTATCTACCTAGTAACTGCACGTGTTTTACTCCATTCAAAAAGACTGGCATGGCAAATGTATAGTTGTTTTGTTCAAAACAATAATATAGGTACCTATTAAAAAAAATGCATAAGAGAAACGAATCAAAGCACTTTGATAATTTACTTACTTAGCTTTCTTATACCATGACTTTATAATTTTTAATACAAAAGTGGACTGAAAAGGTGCGTATGTACCTAAGTAACGTAAGATATAAAAGAACTCACCACTATGTCTAAAAACCAGCTCGCAGGGAAGATCAGCGGTACGTAGGTGATCATGTACACCATCGAGGTCCAAGACACCAGCGTACTGTCCACCCCATAGTACTGCACCACTATATCATTGATGATCGTGTACTGCGTCCATTGCAAGGAGTTCGAAGCCGAATATAACACGAAGATAAGTAACACGTACCATCGTGCGGGGTACACTATATATTTTTCCACTGTTATAATCTGATCTACCGGTATGTTGCTGGTCTTTGGGTCTTCAGCTGCTTCGTCCATCGCTCCAGTGACGGAGCTGACTGAGCTCTTTCTGATCATGTTTGGCTCACAAGGGAACGGATCATAGTGCCTCGTCATTTTTGTAAAACACTTGAAAAGTTAGGTTAAGATTAAGACACCTGTGGTATTCACTCTCCGTATCACAGTTTTGTTCCGCAACAGTCTGAATCATAAGATAAATAGGTACATTAACAGTCTTTGAAATACCGAAAATCTTATCTGGAAAAGTCTATAGTACACCGCATTACGGCCGATTATCTGCGATGTTTAGGGATTAATGTGTCTAAATTGGCCGATATTGAATAGATAAGCCCTGGTTTAGATAAGCACTCTCCATCTGAAAATACATCGGAAAACCTCTTTGTATTTTCCTAGAACGCGTTTGAAGTCAGGACACAAAGTTTTTTATGGATACCAAATTCTAAGTTAAACTGTCTATTCTTACGATAAAAACGTACTGAGTATAACAGTCTTTTGTATCACTTTGTTGCAGGTTTAACAATAGGCCAGTATGTATTGGTTTATTTGCACATATATTTTAAAACACGTACAATAATATTTTACACAATAGTCCGCATAAAAACAACGTCTTTATTTATTCTCATGGCCACGTAAGATGCACGTGCACCGGTTTTTGCTGAGGAGAAAAAAGTAAAGTTCAAAATACTGTAATGCGTCAGCATTAGATAGTCATATCTCAGTAATTAGGTACCTGTACAAAGTATTGTCTGTCTTTTTCTCACTGTACAAAAAAACATAGTGTTAGAAAAGTAGAACCAGCTGAGAATATAGCAAACTTTTTAATAAGGTTTGAATTTGGATGGAAGGCAATCACTGTTCCACAACGTCGTAAACCAAATTTCACCCCCTTTCAAAGTTTAATGAGTGTAGCGTTAGTAAATCCCGTAAGTATTTTATTAGGTAAAAAAAAATACGAAATACAAAAATTAATTAATTAAATATTACATTTAACTTTGTTCCGTGCTCAGAACCTCCTTTTAAGTGTCAAACACCTGTATAAGGAGGCAACGCCCTTCCTTATCATATGTTATTAATATTCTTATAGTTTCTTACAAAAAACATTTTACATAAGTGCGTAAAACCAAGTAAGAAAAATGTTAAATCAATGTTGAACAATTTTTTACAAATTAGTAGAGGGAAGGATTAATTAAACTTCATACGAAGTAAACGTTATGTGGTGTGGTACCAGTGCAAGCGGGTGCGAATAGAGTAGTGCGTGTTTGTGTAGTGAATGAATGTTTTGTACCTCCAAAGGGCCCCGATCTCTTATTATGAGTTTGGTTGCCCAAACTCATAATAAGAGATCGGGGCCAGGAGCTAGGAGCAGGTAAAAGATTTCAAGCATTTTGTAAGAGAGGCCCCTCATTATTACTTATTGTTATTATTATTATATTTTTCTTTATGTGGCTTTCGTGTCACTACGGCAATGATAGGCCTATTGTGATCGCCACTCGAGTGTTCAGCCCTGAAGCTACGACGTTCATAAGTCGCCACTAACCCTTGCAGCTGCTAGGAACTGTAGGATTTTCTTCGGGGTGATGGCTCGTCTGGGCTGTGCAGGTGCTTGCCCAGATGGATGCTACGTTTTTACATCAGTGCTCCGCACTCTCTTAGCAGATGAAGAGGCGTTTCCTCCGACTCTTCGCAGAATCTGCAGGATTGTGTGTCGCTTAGACCCAGTTTGAACATGTGCTTGTTAAGGCGACAGTGTCCAGTTAGGGCTCTTGTCATAATGCGAAGGCTGCTTCTGCTTAGCGCTAGGATTCGGTTGGTGTACCGTTTATCGAAGGCTTTTATTAATGACTTAGAGTTACTCATGCCCAAGGAATTCTTCCAAAGCTTGGAAGCTTCCTCGGAGCAGGAATCCAAGAGGGTCTGTTAGCCAGGCTTTTAGGCCACAAAACGGATCGGGGCCCAGCTGAGTCCCCTTGGCCCCGGAACGAGCAAGTTCGTCGGCACACTCATTGCCGTTGATTCCTGCGTGTCCCGGTACCCATCTTAGGACGACTCTGTTATTCAAGCCGAGTGCGTTTAGGCGTGACATACAGTTCTCGACTAACCTAGATGTGATGACCTTCGAGTCCAGTGCTAGGAGAGCCGTCTGGCTGTCAGAGTTGATAAAGATCGTCATAAAGAGGCCCCTCATACAACATGGGTCTAGCTAAATAGACTGTAAGGCCCGTATTATGAAAACTTGCTCAGTCATAGACTATGCTTGAATAACGGTTATGCTATAGAAAAGCTTTACTCAAACATTGTTCAATGACTGAGCAAACTTTCATAGTACGAGCCTAAGTCTCAATAATGCCTAGCGTGCGCACACGCATACGCATGATGAAAATTTAACTGCATTCAGTGAGACAATATGCGCTTTTGAGAACGACAGGATACTAAATTTTAAGAGCTTAGTGTAGTCGTTTCAAGTAATTAATGTTCTATTTGACTGCCCATGCGTTTTTAACTCCCCATCAACCCTCTACGCCCATCAGCATGAAAGGCATCAGAGTAATGAGCACGAAAGAGCCATTACTACTGCACGAGTGGTCCACTCTTCACGATAAACGTCACAGATAAGCTCGCAGACACTCGAGACAATAAAACTGAATGGTACTTCCTGAAGGGAGTCGTTATGCCGAGAAGACTGATTGCCTGCTTCACATCAAACGTGATGCCAGATACATGGGTGAGCCAGCCTCTCATCGTTTCACTGAAGGTCAGGTAAAGAGAACGTTATTGCTGATCAAGTCAAGTGTCAGCTGATTTCGGGAAACGCACTGACAACGTTTACATGAAACATTCTAAGCTACTTTTGGCCCTCTGTTACGACTTTTACTTAAGTTGGTTAGGTGTTTTGTTTACAATGGGTTTTGTGGGACGAGATCATCGTCAAAAATTCAGTAACAAAGTGTAAACAAAACAAAAAAGATCGTTTAATGATCGTTGTAATTGAATGAATAAATTGAAGTGCAAGTAGCTTCATATCTGTCAAGCAAGATCGGTTTTTCAACAATAGGTACCATCATTATTCGATAACTGTGTTCACTTCATAAAGCCAAAACAAACTCGCTAGATATAACTCAAAATATAGAACTATCTATTAAGAACACTATGCCCTTGAGAACTATAATAGGTCGTCGGAAAGAGCCTCACGAGTGAAGCCACGCGCATAGCTGGCAATAACTTCCAAAAACGTTCTTCTACCCAGGGAGCAGCCGTCACCACCGCCGCGCGCACACTTACAATAGAAACTACTAGACTAATTGCCATTTACTCAGCGTGGAGTTTCTGATAGGTAAGATGATAACACGGTAATGACATTGGAAGTTTAAATAAACGCAGTTTATTTTTATACGTATCTGACTGCATTTTTCGGGTTCCGTGCCTCAAAAGGAAAAAGGAACCCTCATAGGATCAGTATGTCTGTCAAGCAAGGCCTTTTTAGAAAAGATCTATGTTTGTGTCAGAAAAGGTTTGGACCTTTTCTTTTTTTTTTCTTTTCTTGGCAACCACGTCGTTTCCAGTCCCCAGGGGTAGGTATGATGGGTCCGCAGTGAAGAAGCAGTGGATCTAGGATCCTCCTTGTAACATTGGACCTGTCCTCGTGGGCTCGTACTAAAATTTAAGTACTTATTTGAAGAAAATGTCTTTAACGACCGAGATGTGGCGCGGCGGGCGAAGTTCCGCCTGCGATGCAGGAGGTTGCGGGTTCGATTCCCGCCTTGGGACAAATGTTTGTACTATCTACAAATATTTGTTCTGGGTGTTCTAGGTATTTTATATTTAAAAACCCAATGCTAGGACAAGATGTGGGCCCAGAATGAGAAGGCACGACGATCTTGACGTACACATACCACCACCGCTGCACTGTGGTGGCGTCATGGTGGCATACTGCGTTGAAACGCGAGGAGCCGAAAAGAAGGGTAAAGAACACGCCTTGCCTCCACTTTAATGGGACAATAACTACTCAAAATAATAACATCTTTGTAATAGAAATGCTAAGATGGGCTGACACAAAAGCCTAAGTACATTTTTTTTTAAGCTACAAGTTGCCTTTGGATGAGTATGATCGCTGACAACACGTTCAAAATGGGCCTATGTTTTAGACAGCAAAGGTCCAAATCATTTCTATGGATTCTGTACAATACGATAATCCAAAATTAACCTTACCTACCGAATTTTAAACCCAACCTTGTAAATAAGTGTAACCGTGCAAAAACAATGAGATCCCAAAGCACTGAGACCCCAGAAAGTTGTGACGTAATGATGCGACACTAATCTCATAATCTTTCCGACCCATTTGTTCCGTCTCGTCTTGGGCTGCTCCTGGATTTACGTTGTCAGTTTGAATGAGTTTGTCGAGTGGAACACGATCTCGTGCGCCGGTGGTTTTTGATATCAAAAGACAAAATATTTGATTGTAAAACTAGCTGCCACCTGCGGCTTCGCATGCGTTTTACAGGATAAAATGTAGCCAAATTTTATTCAAGTATAGATCTAAATTTATGCAAAATTTCAGCCCGATCCATTTAGTAGTTTTGGAGTGCAGAGGTAACAACCATATAAAATGTAAACATCCAAACGTTCGCATTATTCTAATACGAGTTTCTGCCCGCGGCTTCGCACATGTTGTTTCTATGGAAACGTTTAAAAGTTAGGTATTTCTATCCCATGGGAACTGATTTATGAGATAAACGTAGCCTATGTTTTATTCCAGGCCTAGAACTACATCTATGCAAAGGGGTTTGATGATTTTGTGTGGAGGGTGGCCCTAACATTTGTTTGTTTTCAAAATCGCCGCGCACAATAATAGTTATATATTTGGATATATGACACTAAAAAAAATAGTATGTCGTATAAAATAATGTCCTAAAGCGTCAGGTTTCTGTGTTAATCACATAATCACAGATGAAAATAAGTATATATTTTTTTTCATATGTGAATATCTTAGAAACCTGACGCTTTAAGACATTATGTTATAGAACATTTTTTATTTGTTTAAGTGTCCTCTATCCAAATTATAAAAATAAAATAGCCACGTTCTTGAAAAAAAAAATGTTGACCGATGTTAGGGCCAAAATCTTCAAACCCCTTTCAGACCGACCCATTTAGTAGTTTTGTCGTGAACCAGCAACAAACATCCATCCATCTAAACATACAAATTTTCGCATTTATACAATGGTATTATATAAATGTATATGTATAAATATTTATATTATTAGTGTGACTAGTGTGTCTGTTGTTATGAATCTATGATTATGGTTTACAGAGTTTGTGCAAGTAGGCTTACAACGACTGATAAAAATAAGTGTTTAATTCAACCGGGATTCAGGACAGAAAATAAAAAGTGAACTTTTTGTTCAGCTTCACTCCAATGATTATTTTTGTTATTTATTGTTATGAATAAAATAAAATATTGTTAAATCCTGGAAATAAATAAAAAGACCCCCTATTCTATTTTTTTGTGGTGTAATCTAATGTTAGATTAAGAAGTTAAAAAATCGTCGTCGTCAAGATCGTGTCCTATCCCCTCCATAAGTGAGAAAGAGACAGACAACAACTTCAAACAAACCTCACCTTGCAAAAACACTTGAGCAACTTTTCAAAACTTTAACATCACAGTATTTTCAGAGAAAACGAAGCCAGTTGAACATCATTCACTACACAGCACAAAATACATACACTTCAACACTATTCAAGAAATTATCGGCAACTGATTCACAGCTCACGTCGTATGTTCAATGATGATCAATTGGTATCGAATGGTTTGATTCATTTACACCAATAGGACGCGAATGAGCCTCACAAACAGCACAAACACCATCAGTATTTCAATTAGGCCAGTTTAGAGCGAGTTTGCACGTATTTAGTAATTTATTTGGTCCCGGTATAGGTTATTTTTTCGTTTTCGTGCCGTGGGGTGACACGACTGACGTTTGTCTGCCGCGCATGCGTTTTGGTACTACCCTTTTGTCAAAGGTTCCAGTAGGTTACGTTCCTTACCTTTTGCGAGGGGAGCTCGCTTGCCGGCTCTTATATAGACGGAGGTAAAGTATTGTAATACACAAAAGTAATAATTGGAATCAATGAGAAAAGAGATCCCCTTGACGATTGGAATAAAGATACCCTCGGGTAAAGCATAGATTTTTCATAATAATGAGATAGTCGAAGGTATGTAGGTACCTAGGTAATTTTTGGTTTCAACCAATTACCATTTAACTTCATTTCATGTTATTTATTTCAACCGTAGGTATTAACATACACTTGATGTCGTTGGTGTTGTCGCAGAAAGAAAAAACAGATAGACAGTGATTGCTGTATGTACAACAAAATAAAAATGATAAGAGTTGACTGTAAAAGGGCCCAGTGTTTATAAAATTAAAATTACAATAATTAAATAAAATTATATCAGAAATTATAAATTAAACTTCTTATTCAACATATCGTTGTTTGACGAATTCATTGAGGATGAGAGCGGGTGTTTTTCCAACACAAAAATGGTTCGTAGGTAACCCGCTCACATTTATGATTAAAATATAACGATTTTATTAATAAAGAAAATAACAATAACAGCTAAGCCGTCACCAGCAGCCAGAGTGCCCAGAATGCTCGCAGCATTGCCACGTTGAATGGCAATGCTAATTCGTTGACCGAAATAGAAGCCAGCATTCCGATCACCTGTGGACTCTATGAGAAAATTATTATTATTATACACAAACATACAATCATCATTTATGAAAATCTCATTAGCAGTACACAATAAACTCCTATTATATAAACAAGTCCTTAGAATACAGCTCTGGGGCTGTACAAAAAAGACAAATGTAGCAATCATACAAAGATTCCAGAATAAAGTACTCAGGTCAATTGTTAACGCTCTTTAGTACGTAAGAAATAACGATATTCATCGGGACCTGAATATTGACTTTGTCGACGCAGTCAAAAAGTATGCAGAGGCTCACGAATAGAAACTTCATCATCATGTGAACGTCGAGGCAATCCAGCACCTCGACAACACGGCACTATGTCCGTGTTGTCAGAGAAGGCTCAAAAGAATAAAACCTTTTGAGTTATTGTAGTGACAATTATAGTGTATGTGCATAAGTGCTATCATATAGAACACATGAACAAAGTGTCATCCCATTAAGTATAGAGACAATAAGAAATGTGCAAATGGCGTGTCCATTCGCACATTTCTTATTGTTCTTAAAAATATGATAAAACTAAATTACCCATTAGCCAATTCTATGGCTAGATTGTAAAATTATACTCTAGTGTATTTAACATCAATTTAAAATGAGATTACTAGACCAAAACAAAAAAATTAAAATCAGGCTGTAATTTTTATTTTTTACTTTAGGATATAAAATATTATAAAACTATATTCTACAGTAAAAAAATGTATCAAAACGGTTAATCACCGGCCGCGAAGCTAGCCTTAAGCGGCCGGTGTCTAGGGCTGCAGATAGAGGAACTTCCTGACGATACGCGCCAAGTCCAGGAATCCTTTTGGATCTGGCCCTTTATCCAACTTCCTAGCGAGAATCTCTTGAGATGTTGATCGAGGCTCTTCGCTATTACGCCGTTAACCGAAACGACTATCGGGACGATGGAGGCTGAATCAACATCCCACATGCTGGCTGAGAAAGATAAACTTAGCAAATTATATTATGATTTGCTAAGTTTATCTTTCTCAGCTTAGATAAACAGCAAAGATAAACTTACCAAATTATACAGCTTAACGAGGTTAACATCATGTGGTATGGTGACATCAGCGAGCACGTCCTCCGTTCTAACCGATCTATCAGTACAATATCAGGATTATTCGCAAGAATAGTCGTGTCTGTAATTAATGATAGATCGGTCCCAAAAGAGCTTGGTACGGCCGTTTTCGAGAACGTGCCGCCAAACGAGGGTGTTTTGCCATCATCACTATACTAGGCGCCAGATAGCTTGCCAATTCAGGTCGTTGACCTATCTCTTTCACGAAATCACAAAACGGGCGCAACTTAAAATTTTGGATTTTAAGAGTTCCGTACCCTATTACAAAGCTTCCGTTGTCCGTCCGTCTGTCTGTCACAGGGCTCCATTTCATGAACCGTAAGAGGAAGACAGTTGAAATTTTGCAGATAATGTGTATTGCTCTTGCTTCTACAACAAAAAATAATAAAAATAATATAAATATCAAAATTAAAGGGGGCTCCCATACAACAAACGTGATTTTTTTGGCTATTTTTGCTCTTTATTTGTCAAGGCTGTATCTCTTGAACTACAATAGGTAGACACTTGAAACTTTCTTTAATTAAGTAACACTTCAACTGTAATAATAAAAATACTAAAAATAAAATAAAATTTAAAATTTAATAGGTATCCAAACAAGTGACAATTTAATGTTCTTTGAAAAAATTAAAAATTTAATGTTCATTAGAAACTTATTATTACTACGAATTAAATTATAGACCTTTGATATTTTGAATTTATAAACGTTTTCGAAGGTATAATTTATATATTCGTTTACACACAATTTATATATTTTTTTAGTCATGTTTTGTACTTTGGTACTCCTTACCATAATATTATCTATTGATTATTTAAAATATATCAGTTATAATTACTCTGGTATTTTAGAACATTCACACGCGAATTCTTTGAAAACGTAAACAGTCAGTAGGTACCTAATTATTCATGATTTCGAAATTTGGGTAGTGAGGTTTGTCTGTACTTCCTAGTACGCTAATAAGTACTACGACTCTAGCGACACCGTCATCGCTGTAGGTTTTTATGGAAAGCGACAGAATAGCGATAATTTTACTGCATTTTGCGATTTCGTGGAGGAGGAGGTGAACGACCTTATTTGGCAATTAGTAAAGCACTTATGGTTGCATTGTTTTTTCATCCCATCTATTCGATAAGCGGAAAGGGTTCCTCGATAAGTGCGAACAAAGTGGGTTATTCCAGCTCACTTAATAACAGTGACAAAACGACTTTTGAATTTGGAACACTATTTAATTAAAAAGTTTAAACGCAATTCACTTCTATAAAGTCTTGGCCGGTAATAAAAAAACGCGCGTGTCAACGCGGCATTGACTATCCAAATTTAAAACAAGATCCATCAAGTGCGAGTGTGACTCGCGTACCGAGGGTTTCGAACGGTTGTCAAGTATACCAATAATACATAGGTACTGGTTTGAGACTATGCTATTTGATGAATACCAAAAAATTAAGGTACATTTCAGATGTATCGGTTTGCAAACTTCGGAGTATAAAGGGTAATAGTAAAATTTTCGATTTTTAAATATTTTTAAAAGTATGAAACCTACAGAAATTTAAAATACTGTTTTAAGGTGTACATACCGATACCTTTCATTTAGTACCCCACTCGGTGAGATAACCCCCCTTTTGAAAATTCCCCCCCCCCCTTTTTTTATTTTTTTAAAAAGTGGTCTATTTACAGAATTTTCTATATTTTCCCTGTAAACTATAGTAGATCCATATCTACAAACACTACATACATTTCAGAGAGATCGCCCTGAAAACTTCGGAGATAGGTGGGGGGGATGGGTAATTTTTCGACCTTTTTCAAAAAGTATGAAACCTACATAAATTTCAAAAACTGTTTTGAGATGTACAAACCGATACCTTTTAATTGATACCCCACTTGGTGAGGTAGCCCCCGGTTTGAAAATTATTCCCCCCTTTGACCATTTTCAAAAAGTGTTCTCTTTACAGACTTCTCCATATCCACAAACCATATCTACAAACGCTACATACATTTCAGATGGATCGCTCTGCAAACTTCGGAGATATGGGTGAGGGAGTGGGTATTTTTCGACTTTTTTTGAAATATTTCCAAAAGTATGACACCTACATAAATTTCAAAAACTGTTTTAAAAAGTTACAAACTGTGATACCTTTCATTTGAAACCCTACTTGACATTGTAGGTCTCTTTAAAATTTCGACAGCACAATTTGTACTGAAAATTTTCTTTTCCATTTATTTTTATTTATTTTTCTTTTAACCTGTACCTACAGGCGCACGAAATGTATTTTATTTTAAATTCCATTCTATTTGCTGCTGTAGTTGCTGAGATATTAAAGACTTAAAAAAGGACAGAAAAAGGGAGACCAAAAAGGGTTTCGAAACCAATCTCCCATCTTCAAACCCTGAAAAAAAATACGCGGAAACCTTTTATTCGTTTTGTTGTTACTTTTTACAAAAATGTTACAGACAATTTTAATTTGATTCACACAAATTGAATAAAAGATGAGTTCTAGCAGTGAAAGTGAAATATTAACACCAGAAATAAATTTGTAATTTGGTTAAGGACCTAAATATTATTCGTCACTACTAAAAGCATCTCTTGTTTATTTTTTTCGTATGATGATTTTTTTTCATACTCTAGGATGATAACCAGAGCGAACCAAAATTATTTAACCTCGAGCGACGTACTTTAAATCCCTCGCTACGCTTAGTATACCTCTAAATTGAGATTGATCGTGTTTAGAGATACAGGCGATGTTGTTCAAACACAGCGACTTCATTTGGTTTTGGGTATCGGGTAAATGATGCATACAGTACTACTAATAAAGGTACTTTCCTATGCTAATACAGGGTGTTCCATTATCAGAGGATCAAATAAAGTGGAGTTCTATTATGCACAGAGGGGGTGTATTTTAGATGCAGATTAGAACTCCAAAATACCACCTTGACTGATATTTTAAGAGAGGTTAAAAGCTGGCTAAAACGCTATTTAAAGTATCTTTGTACTGGGTACCAATCTCCGATACAATTGGTTCTGTTATAATAACACTTTTACATAATCCCTATCCCGGGTAAGCTAAGCCGCGGACCAAAGCTAGATTCGCCATACATTTATAATGTGTTTGTAATAAATAATTAAGGCATAGTACTTTAAGATCCCTGAGCTTATAACGTGCACCACAAATTCAGCAAGGATTTTCCGCGGCCAGTAGCACCTACAAAGACCACAGAGCAAACTTCACCAAGCAATAGTCATGCTCGCCTTAAATCATAATAATTAATAACTTTAATAGCTTAACACTAACACGTGAACATATACATATATCAAATTTATTTTATTTGCAGCAAAAACAATTTTGTTTGACTTTTTTAGATTTAGTGGGAACTTATCAGAGAAGGTTTTGCGCGGAATTGTTACTAAATAACTTCATCCTTATATTTTGCAATGGATTTCCGCAGTAACGCCTGAATCAGCTATTTAGCAAAAATAATTGTAAAGGTTGTCGTTGATCAGAAGCGCACCGTTACCGCACAGCACAAAAATGTGCAGTCAATTAAGGACTTTAACTCGTAACGTTTAGATGCATATCATATTGACGGCATCAAATGACAGACAGCTCGCGGGCCACTCGTTTGAAGCTTTGGGAAAGCCATATTGTCACTGTAAAATGTATTTAAAGAAAACTAGTTAAAGCCCATATTTGAATGCACATTTTTGTGCTGTGCGGTAGTGGCATTGGATAAATGGAACTTAGGCTGGTACGATCTTTGGATACAGGTAACAATCAGGATTATGATACATTGTATTATTGAAACTGATGGAAAAGTAATTGCTGAGGGTTTAGAGAGGGGAGTACGTGTATGCCGATAGATCTTACACCAGGCTGAGTCCGTGTCGAAGTTATAAAGGTTAGTACTTACCAAGTTGCAGATTAATGTTGATAAGCTCTGAATACCTACTCAATTCATTTTAGTCTGATCTTATTTTTATTTAATTTGCAGAAGAGTCATGTCTGTCTGTTTTTTATTTTCTTTGAACAACTTTTATGGTGATTCCTATCGAAAAAGTTTGTGTGTGATTGTTATAATATAAATTATATAGAGTGTAACGACATCAATTAGTGTAACATGTGTACCTACGGTGGAATAAATATTTACATAAAATACAGAAAGCTCAATTATATATAGCTATTTAGAAACTCGGTTTTCAACACGAAATCTGACACATATTCACGCGAAATTCAAATATTTTAGCAGTTTTTTAATATTTTCTGCGTTCTACAAGGAATAGAAATAGCGGAAAAGTAGTTTCCCGTAAATAATAAAAACCTTTTCTTTGAACCCGTGTTTTAAAAAAATCGATTTAGTGCTGCTTTTGACAATTCAATACATTAACAAAAACTTCATTGTAGCGTTATTTATGGTAACACGGGTTCATAGAAAACGGTTTACAATTTGAGGAAATTTTCTTTTCTAGTAGTTTTGTGCCTTCCAGAACTCAAAAAATATTAAAAACCCCTAAATTATTTAAATTTCGCGCAAATATGTGTCAGATTCCGTGTCGAAGATTCGGTAACGAAGTTTCTGAATAGCCCTGCTGAACCGTTTTCGGATGTGCAATGGGTATCGGTTTAATTTTCATTTTGTAGGAAACGCGTAGTGGTCTTAATAATTATAAACTCAGTTAAATAAATAAATAAACAATGCTGGACAATTTATACAGCATAATCTGCAAAAATACATACATCATAGTATCTACACAAGTCATGTAAAATTATATTTGATGCACTGTGGAAGCGTAAAGATGTGATTATTACTCGACAAAATCGGATCAAATTTAACAATTTAGTCTACAAACCCCAATGTCGTAAAGATATATATACAAGAAATGTTTATAATATGTGCATTACTATTTACAATAAATTACCAGAAGACTTAAAGAAACTTAATGGAAATATATTTAGGAAGAAGTTAATTGGATGGTTGCTTGAAACATGTTTCTATAATGTAAACGAATATTTAGAATATGATTTGTAACATAAATGACTAGTACTTTTAATAATAATATGACTCACACAATATTTGCACGCCTGCATGCAGGCTGAATACAGTTACTAATATAGTTATAAGACCTGACATTGTAAAATAATTATGTATTCTTGCAAATAAATGATTGATTGATTGATTGATTATCGATGAGCGGATTCCCATCCCTAGTTCTCAGCTCGCATGGCTGCAAACTGCCAAGTGTCGGAGCTTCAAATCGAGATTAAATTGGAGCCATGATTTACTGCGGTCTAAAATTCAAACGACGACGGCGCCGCGGCGCGGCGACGGCGGGTGCAGACTCTGCACATAATAAATGGAGCAATGAGTGTAGTTTTTCATTTCGGACGGCGATAAGGCTGGTAGGACTTTATTTTATGTTCACTATTAGTAATTATTGGAAAAGGAAAAACGAAAAATAAAATTATCATTTGTAGGTCTCAGACTGAGATCTACAAATCGTTATATTTTTTTTCTCTGTCTCAGCGCGGGTGAAGTGCGCTGCAGGTTTTAAAACGATTTAAGGCGAACCCTTTTTTTTACAATACCATTTTTCCCTTTACGCATTCACGCGACAAGGCGCTGCACATGGGCATGTAGGTCTTTGGCCATGAAAGTGTTCTAGAGGATCTTGAAGGGGAAGTGTTGGATTTATTTTTTAAATTCCAGTTTTTCCCTATAGGAGGGATTATCAGGCGAGAAAGTGATATAAGCTCGGTTTAATACAAAGATCTCTAACACTATATTGGTAAAGGTGTGCGGCCAGCTTTAGGTCTACTATCTACGAGCATGTTACACGTAGGGTATGGATGTTATAGCTGGCTTAGATTTAGGCCACTCCCGTTTCCGTATAACATTCAGAGACAGAGATGGTAAGCGGAAGTCAGTGTCAGCGGAAACATGGGAGTGTCTAATTGGCTTCAGTCAGGCTGGGACCGTACCTATCATCCATCATCCACGAAGGAAGGTTTATATAGTGTTAATTTTTCCGTACTTACGTAGATTAAGCATTAAATGGCTTTATTACTAGTGGAAAATAAAGTATTAAATTTACCTACACTAGGAATTGTACCAGACTAATGTTAATTGAGGTTTAGTTATCTGAGCGTCTGATCGAAGCGACGCGTGACCCGAGAGTTGGTGGGCACCAGCATTGCCATACATCGGAGCAATGCAGCCAGGGTCTTGGCGACGCTTCCGGCTGGTATATGGCTGCCGGAATAGGCTGAATATGGATCAATTGAGCTACCTGTAGATTCTTTGCAACAGTCTGCATAGTTAGCTTAATTGTTTCAATTATAAATACTAGTTCTAATTTGTTTTTATTATTTGATTGTAATGTTCTTTGATAATTAAGGTTTTAATAAAGTATTTTTGAAATTGAAATGGTCTTACGTAGAAGTCTGCTTATACGGGAACGACAGATGTGGCCGCAGTATTGACAATCGTTCCCGGTAGATAATGGAGCGGCTGTCGCAGACCCATCATCATCTAGCCAGGACTATTAGGTATACTACATTGTCTGTCGTAAACGGTTGCTTATCTTTGCACCATTGTTTTGCTAAAACGATGTAGGTACCTAGAGTGCAATGTCTCCGAGACATTATGTTGGGTAGAGCGAAGAAGAATGAGAACACGAGAAGCAAACCCCGGCATCAAACAATAATCATAGTTTTAAAAGCGCCATAAAATGATTTTTACACGGCTGCCCAAAAAAGGAGTTAAATGTTTTCAAGGTTCATAAATGTACGTTTGTTTATTCTACAACACAATTAAAATGCCTGAACACATTTGGATGTATGTCTTTACATCATCAAAAGTGAAGCTGGGTATATTTTTTGGTCGTCGTCGTGTTTTACAGATCTTTCTGCTGAAGAAAGAGCCTCTCGAAGATGCGACAGTACTGAGTAGAAAGTATTAATTAATTAAGATTCTAAAACTTGTAAGAAACGTCATTTTTCGAGAGCTGTGAGAGCTGAAAAACCAGTGCAGGTACTTTCTATGCTTGTAATTTTCTTTGTTAGTAAAAATGTATTTTTATTATGGTTACTAAAGAAACTCTTATAACTATGTAGAGCTAATACACTATCGCAGGAATGCGGCACTATACGAGCTGATAAGAAACTGTAAATCCCACCAAAAACATAAATGTGAAAAAAGTAACAAGTGGTTTCGCTAAATCAAATAGTTGAAATCTAAATGGGTGTCAAGTTATAATTATAGCAGTTCCATAAATTATAGATATACAACGTTATTTAATTGATATTAAAGAAAATTCGTTCTGCGCAATTATTAAAGAAAATGTACATAGTCATCATATTTAGTATATTTAATAGAAAAATAAGAAATATGCAAACGAGCAAAATATACCTAACCAGTGTGCCCAGCAGGGTCTATAGTGATACTTAATTAGATTATACATAATTAGTATCATTAGATTTTATTTTGTTAAGTAGTTTTTTAAGGTTTATTATTTGGTAGTTTTTATGTGGAAATTACGCTTTTTTATTTGATACCAAACATGAGTTTTTGGACCGATGTTATTTGTCCCACCTTTCCTTTGTAATATGTGTAAGTATCTTTTTTTAAAAGAATCCTTGATTTTTATGACATATTTAGTAATGGCTTGTTAATATAGGTCTTAGATAAAATAAAAAAAAATAAGTCCTTAATTCAATGAAATATGCATAAATAACAGCACGAAAATCACAATCGGCACCGATATTGATAACACAAAAATTAAAATTTTGGTTTTCGGGTTTTTTTTCCGATAAAGTTGGATGATCCAAATTTCCTAGGTCATCTAAAAGCGGCTTAGGTTTTTGATGAGTCAGTTGTTAAAAATGGCACTCTCTGGACTCCAATAACTCAATAACCTCAATATATTTAATTATGAAAATAAAGGTTCCTACTCCATTCATGGATGTTACTAGACATGCAAAATTGCAAGTCTGTCGGATTAATAATGTCTGAGATGCAGATAGGACCAAAAGCGTGCCCAATGGTTCGTGTAAAGATACTCACTGCTATTGCGCTGCCCGTCTCTTTCTGAACTTGGCACACTCTATCGCGCGTCTCAATAAAGTTTACGAGCTTACGAGGAGTTATCAAACTTAATCTCTTAGTTCCTCTAAACCAAGCTAAAGTTATAATGCCATGGTCAACAATGATAAACGGTAAGCAGCCAACCATTTTCAATGAGCTGATTTTCACTACAACAAAGCGAATCGAAGAAATGTAGCATAGAAATATTGTTTGTATTACAAAACGTATTTAAAGGTATAAATAAACTAGGAGATGAGATCTGTGATATAACAACCGCAAAAAGCATAAGATAACGGGAAAGTCGCCTCATTAGTGATACGTGCTCCACTGCCAAAAAAGCTTATTCTGATAATCACAATCAAGTAAATATTGAACCTATCAAGGTTCAATAATAGTAAGTTTAATTTTTAAGCCACTTAATAAATCCACATATCTCATCTAAACTGACCTAACTAACCTGCTAGATTGTGGAACTCTATCCCCCATGATATTCGAGCCAGTCCGTCGCTAAACATATTTAAAGCCAGGTTAAAAGAGCACTTCCTACTATTATAAATATTATCTATCTATAGTATATTATTATAAAATGTATTTATTAGGTTTATTTAGTAATTATTAATTTAATTTATATACGATTATTTTATGTATTGTATATAGCTACCTACTATTACTTTAATTGTCAGTTTATCTTGTTCAATTAATTGTTTTTGTACACTTCCTTTATCTGTTACATCGCCTCTCCTATAACTCTAAGGTTTGCTGGAAGAAAACTCTAAGGGTTAAGCTCGCCTATGTACATATCCTATTAAATTAAATCATGCTTATGTATTATTGTGTACAATAAAGAATTACAGAATTAAACTGCGACATGTGTTTTATCAAAGATAATTCCTGTTCAAGAACAAATTAGAAAATGGCAATCAAGTTTTGATTGCGATTTTCACAAGATGGGTCTTTGGCAGTGGGGCACGTAGTACTCCCTTGGGGTTGTCGTCGTCAATCCGGACTTTTCCCTTTTTGATATTCCATTGGTTGTTTTTACACAAGTCATCTCCTGTTTGGCAGAAACCAGTCCTAAGTCAAGCAAGTACGTAGGTTGGTACTATAATCTACTTGTTATGTAAATCAATATCTCTGTAAGCAAGTGCCATGTGCACTCCACAGCATCGGATGTGGGTACGATGTGTGTGATGCAGTCACAGTGTCAGATATTGGAAACCAATTGTATTTGAAATTAAATGAAATGAAAGTTATTTAATGCATAAAAAACATAGGCAAACAATTCCAAAAACTATAATATTTGTAAAATTTGTAATTTGTGTTACTGTTAATACTTACTTTAAATCTATGCACATGCGTTGATTGAATGTGTAAGCCTTAGATATCCACACTAGGCATGAAAATCCAGTGTTATAGACATCTATGCCATCCCTCATTACTGTAACACTTATTTCATAAAAATAAATTCGTTTTACAGATTCTTTATATCTCAAAGAACACAAATGCAGTTCACTTAAATGAGAATAACAAAACTTGTAAATACTTATATGTAAGTATCTATTTAAATTTCTATTTTAGCACGAGTGTGCTTACCTATTAACATAATGTAATTATTTAGTAACAAACAAAGATCTTACCAAACTTCTTATAGAGTCGACAGGTGATCGGAATGCTGGCTTCTATTTCGGTCAACGAATTAGCATTGCCATTCAACGTGGCAATGCTGCCAGCATTCTGGGCACTCTGCCTTCTGGTGACGGCTTAGATTTTTAAGAAATATATTTAAGTGTATATACTAGTTGTAATTGTTTTATTTTGTTATTGTAATCTTCATAAATAAATAAATGTAACAAACAAAAATAAAAACAATGTTAGAATTTAAATTTTCTCTTTTAAGTACCTTTTTATAATATGAACGGGTAAGCTCAAGCTTCCTACTTTATAAGCCTCAAGCTATCTTCTTGGTGATCCTAGGCTAAAGTTATAATGATGATTAGCAATCCTTTCAAGCATTTATGTCAGTCACGATCATTATCAGTTTTTCTGTATTATTCTAGTCATGCCATGATCTCTGCAGAGTGTAATCTTGCTGAAACGTCGGGAAAATACGTACCTAAGTAAACAAATTCAATAAATCCGTGAATAGAAACAAATTACCATTTTCTTCTTTCGAAAGAAGGGTTTCATAAGGCATAGCAAAGCGTTCATGATGAAAATGAGGCTGTGTGAAAATGTCTAATATTATTTATTTTTTGACAACAATTACATATATGTACATGACTTGACTATGCACAACTTATGACATAACTGTCATGGTTTCGGCATCATCCGAACCTGAGTTCCCCACTGCTGGGTGTAGGCCTCCTTGTGCCACTCCACACGGTATAAACTATTATAAGTAAGTAGTATATAAGTATTATTAAGTATTAATTTAAAACTATTTAACTATTAAGTTCGTGTACAACAGTCTGCAGTTAGCTTTATTGTATCAATTGTAAATACTAGTTCTAATTTGTTTTTATTTTTTGATTGTAATTTTCTTTATTAATAAACGCCATTGCCACTGTTAAAAAAAACTCTAAGTATTTATTTAAAACTCTACTTTCATTCACACACAGTGTTTTATGTGACCACGCCGCCGGAATTTGTCGGAAATGGATATTATCTGTTTTAATTCAAAAACTATTTTTTTGTATTTAGTTAAACCTTTAGCCTGGTTATTATGTAACTGGACTGTGTAATCTGGGTTGTTTTGCAAAACAATTGCCAAATCTTCATCAAATTGTTTTAATTTTCTACACTTCATACTACACTGGCTCTACGTCTTCTCTACTTTATTGAGAAGGTGGGTGTTTCCTCGGCATGTTTAGTTTCAAAACCGAACAATAAATACCTACTTAACATAATTAACATAGTTTTTTATACCTTGTTATGTATATTATGTCAATGTCTGAGCTTTCCTTCTATTGTTTTATTGTGTGTGCGTGCTCTCAATCTTAATTATGTTTTATTATTGTATACATTGGACGGAGTTGCGAGTTTTCAGAAGTAATATCCTCAAAGTTGTTGACTTTTGGCGACTCTACAGTCTACACACACTCAACATGGCGGGAGGCTTCCGATAGCAACCTTCTCACAAATCGACTCGTGCGCAGCCGATAGCGCGCGCCTCGCGTTTTCTCCCGGTCGTATCACATTTAACACCTTATCAGTCGAGAATAAGGGTTATTATCGCGAGATCGCTTCTAATACATTTTCATAATTTTATGGTGATAAAGTTTTCTATTGTAGAAGATTGTGACGCGGTAGTGTTCATGGCTGAAAATTATAAGTGTACTTCAAGAGATTCCAAAAAGATGTTTTGTTCGAACAGTGAGTGAGTGACATTGTTTCACGGAGATTTACCGCATTTGTGAGTGGTTTGTATGGAATTTTAAATAGTCATTGCATGAACTGAAATTGTTTTTGAGGCTTTTGTTATAAATAATTAAATAACTGGTTCAATGAATTGGTACAAGTTTGGATATAAATCATAGCTTTGTTTTTGCACTCTTGTGGTCGATTTGAATGTGACATTGAAAGTGTTGTCTTATTAGAGAGCGAAACTAGATGTTTGGTTGATTGTACGCCTTCAGAACAACACTAGTGAACGGAACGATAGATATAAGTGGCTAGGATATACATAGGTACATCCAGGAAACGCTTACTGAATTATTGACGACCGATGTGGCGCGGCGGGCGAAGGTCCGCCTGCGACGCAGAAGGTTGCGGGTTCGATTCCCGCCTTGGGACAAATGTTTGTACGATCTGCAAATATTTGTTCCGGGTGTTCTGGGTATTTTCTATATATAATTTAAAAAATATATTTATCCATGTTATGTATTGTATTAAGTTTATCAGTCATCTAGTACCCATAACACAAGCTCTGCTTACTTTGGGGCTAGATGATGCTGTGTGGATTGTCCAGCATTATTTATTTATTTATTTATTTATTATTGTAATATCCCGTGAACACAAAAATCCTTAGCAAATAATTGATTCTTACTAAAGTAAGAAGAAATCGAAGGTAAATTTATCGCATGGTACGACGAGGACGCTTCTGCGCTACCTTGAAGATTGACGGTCAATCGTACACACAATTTACATGGTTAACCAAGATAATAACAGTCGCCGGTCAATCCAATGTTCCTATAATCATTACTTACCTAGGTACTTATCTTAGGTTCAATTAGACTTTATTTTTATAGAACATATGATATGTAGCTAAAATAAACCTAGACATAATAAATAGGTTTCCTGATGTTAGTTGGACAATATTTGCTTGGTCCTTATGATGTTGTGTGAATTGTCCAACATTATTTTTTTATTTGTCATAGATAGATTAATAATAATAGTACACTTTAGACCTTAATTTGAACCTCTTACTATATGTGCTAGCTAGTGTATTTCATAAGGAAGTACTTAGGTAAGTAATTTATAAGTTATTACGAAATACGAAAACACATTAAAGTAAAAGGTAAAGACAATCGTATTAAAGATTTACTTAGTAAATAAAAGTTACGAAATCACTTCGTTTAATTTGTACAAAGTCACGGAGTACGAATGAGGAAGCTACTCGTATATCAAGCAACAGCTATATGGAGACCAACAAATGAATTAGAAAAGGGAAAATGTGTTTCAAAGATGTATTTAAATAAAAAAAGCTTATGAGCTATGATTCCATTGCATTTAAAGTCATATTTATACCAAAGAAAATAACTATAAAAAAAATTTTTGCGGCAGATACTTTGTAGGGTTCCGTACCCGAAGGGTGAAAATGGAACCCTATTAGTAAGCCTCCGCTATCCGTACGTCGTCGTCCGTCCGTCCTTCCGTCTGTCACAGGGCTCTTTCTCATGAACCGAAAGAGGTAATAGTTGAAATTTCAGAGAATGTTTATTTCTCTTGCTGCTATAACAAAAAATAATATAAATATTCAAATTAAAGTGCAATCCACACAAAAAATGTGATGTTTTTGGCTATTTTTGATCATTGTTTGTCAAAGCTGTATCTTTTGAACCACAACAGGTAGACACAACTTTCTATAAATGAGAAACACTTCAATTGTAATAACAACAAATATTAAATATATTATAAAGTTAAAATTTAAAGGGGTCTCCAACCAAGTGAAAGTTTTATGTTCTTTGAAAAAGTTGCCTGATTTTTACGGTACGAGTGTGCAAGGTGACTAGCACTTGACGGCTTATTTACGATGGTGGAGTAAAGTGTTTGATCACCATCTCACTTAAGAAAGTGAAGATGTTGCCTATGATGGAGCACGTTTTCCCAGAAGGAACTTATTCACTCTGGACTTGAAGACTCCGGGATTGTACTCTACCTGGAAAACCGACGCAGGAAGTTCTCTTGACTCTTTGCTGGTGCAATAAAGCTGGTACTAATATCTATAATTATATATATATATATAGGAGAGTAAGGGGCGCACACAATGCGTGCGAAGCCGCAGACCGAAACTAGTTAGTCATAAAACTCTCACTAGCGTATTAAAAGGAATTATGAAAGGGACAATTGAGACTAATCTCAAAAAACAAAGATGAATGCACCTAACCTTCTATGTCATTTTGTGAATCTGTTTTTATGAGAACAAACCCAGAAGGCAATATCATAATTTGATTTATATAATAAAGAAAACCTTTATCATAAATCAAATATAGTAATATAGAGTTGGTGAGTATCTGGCGCAGCGCATCAGCATTGCCTTACAGCGCGGGGCAATGCAGCCAGCGTCTTGAGGACGCTTCCGACTGGTATTGATATGGATCAGTATATACATAGCTATTTGTGAAAATAGTAGACTAGACACTTTTAATTTATTAATTATTTTGAGTTTTGTAAAATTTGCCCAAACTAGCTTTATCAAACACTTTTGACAAGGTTTTGACAAGATTGCTTCTCTTTCATTAAGAATGTGAGCGGGCTAATTACGAATCTATACCTACACTAACCAAACTCGGGTTGGAATGTCTGTGAACAAACAACCCATACCTAACCTAAAATTAACTCTGTTGCCGAGTCTTTTTATAAACAACTAGCTTCCGCCCGCGGCTTCGCACGCGCTATTTAAATAGCCTATGTCCGTCCCCGGGATACCATTTACATCCCTGCCAAATTTCATTGAGATATTTTAGTCGTTTTGGCTTGAAAAGGTAACAGACAGGCAGACAGATAGACAGAGTTACTGTCGAATTTATAATATTAGTATGGATGGATATGGGTTTACTTGTCGCTTTCAGAAAGACAAAAAAAAATAACCTTTCTTGATCCTTCGTTCAATAAACATTGCTTACAATTGTATCTGAAACTCGACGCCAAGCGAGTGAGTTTTGATTTTTTGTGTCGTCGTTTGTTTACAAACATTTCACATCAAGTTTGGTTAGTGTATAGTTAGTAAATTTCTTTCCTTTCTTTGTTCCATTGAAAATAGTTTTCTTCTATGTCCTATGTGATAGCCACTCTGGTGGTTTTTTTTACTAGACCTACCTAATAATTTAGAGGCTTTGCTCATAATCATTCAAGAGTAAATAAATGCTGACTTATCGTTTCTTGTGAAATGGGAAAGTTTCCGCAAATAGTAAAACAAGTGACATGTCAAGATGTAACCGTAAAGGCGGCCATGGGTATGATTCTTGTATCATATGACTATAAAGAACAGTCAAATGTCTAGAATACGTCGCGTCGTGCAGAAAAACTCAGGTAGAGACAATTGACATTCCAGAACTATTACATAAACAGTATTACTATTACTTATCTGTTGAGCTACCTGTAGATTGTTTGCAACAGTCTGCAGTTAGCTTAATTGTTTCAATTGTAAATACTAGTTCTGATTTGTTTTTATAATTGAATTGTAATTTTCTTTGTCAATTAATATTTCGAGTAGAAAAATATCAGAAAAAAAAATTACTTAAACTATTACTTATTTTATAATGATAATGTCTTTATTAACGAAGAAAATTATAATCAAATAATAAAAACTAATTAGCAGACCTGCAAAAAACACCCTGTATAGTA
Organism: Eupithecia inturbata; assembly: GCA_963662085.1. Taxonomy (NCBI): domain Eukaryota; kingdom Metazoa; phylum Arthropoda; class Insecta; order Lepidoptera; family Geometridae; genus Eupithecia; species Eupithecia inturbata. Next base: position 1,306,317 of record OY759177.1, read on the forward strand.
CAATTATCTACTTCTGGGATTATTGTCTACTATGTGATGACTATGTCTGGGATTTTTAGGTAGAAACATGTTCATTATAAGTAGGTTTATGTAGCATTCAACGTGTTAATGAGTGAGTCGTGTGTCTCCTCTTATCAACACCTTGACAGCTGTTTGCACATCGTAAGCGTACCTACGTGAATACATAAATGTATGCAGATGTTGGTAGAGTGTTTGTTCTAAAGAGATTACGCAGATAGTGAGGCTCGCCTATTTTCAGTAACAAAATCATTGTGACACGTGCTCCATTTGAAGACAAGATCGCCTTGAATATTCTACTAATAAAAACTGAAATTTTGTGAGTTTTATTTTAATACCAAGATCTCCAGAACTACTGAACAGATCAAGATGAAATTTTGAAGTACATTTAGAATATAACCTAACTTGGATGATAGGCTATTATTTCAAAATACGCGTGCGAAGCTGCGGGGAGAAGCTAGTTATTGATAAATCTAATTGCGAAAGTTAGCTCTATATATACATACATATTATATAGAGGATGGATTTTATGGACGGGACAGTAAGGGGAGGTACCTGAACCAGTGTAGCCAGGAAAATGGTCTTAGGAGACTATCTATATTTTTTTTAAGAAATTTTCATTTCCATTCTCAGATTTTCGAAAATGTACAGTTAGCAATAAAGTTAGCACTTTACTCGAAAAGTTTTTTCCATGCTTATCGATTCTGTTACATATACTGATTAAATACTTCTATAGGACCAACTGAGGTTGGAGAAGGTACCCACTAACAAACTCAAAATCGCAAAAAAATAAATCTTTTTCCATACTTATATTTTGTAGGAAATCATCGCAGTTTCGAAAACCTTGTGAATCTTAAATACTAAAAAATATTTTAAAAAATAGGTAAACTGTAACGTAGGTATGTAAACAAATCAAAAAGTCGTGCATATGAAATTTTGTGTATGTAAATAACATATTTTAAAATGTTTTATTTAATTTATTTTGTTGAGTTCAAAATGTATCTTTTTCATGTCTAAACCGCTAAGAGGATGTTATTATGATGTTTCAAAGAGCTAAATTCTATTTATCCTGGGGAAGGACATATCTAAGCTTTTATTTATTATTTATTTATTTATCCAGAAAAATACTCGTGCAAAGCCACATGCTGGAGCTATCATCTCATAAACTGTTGTAAATACAAAGATCAAAAGTGAACCAGAGGATGTCCGCTTATTCCGAGATCAAAAGACTCTCAGATATTCCAAAAGGTCCGGCGTCAAACTAAACAAAACCACAACGAGTCGCTTTTCAAAGGCTCTATTATTAGGGTTACTTACCCGAATGGTCAAAACGGAACCCTTCGTGTGCAAGTCGGCTCGCACTTGGCGGTTTATATATAAAATAATTCTCCCTTTTTGTGTGTTAGTGAAAAACCTGCAAAACTTTGCTATTAAAATTAAAATTTGCTTTGAAGCCATAATACATTTTATTTTAATATATTATATTATTCGAGAAATAATAATAATGATATTCTGGCTCTATGGCATAGGCCGCGCGACTGCGCGTCTTGGTCTTTTATAGATAAAGCTTAAAATTATTTGACACCAGTTTTAACATCGCGTCGCTACCGACCGCCAGCGTTCGCTAGGGTAGAGAGCCTCTATCTATTATTTTATTCGACCGATGACGACCGATATGGCGCGACGAGCTACGGTCCGCCTGCGACGCAGTAGGTTGCGGGTACGATTCTCGCCTTGGGACAAATGTTTGTACGATCTGCATGTATTTGTTCCGGGTATTCTGGGGCTAGATGAAGCAGTGTGGATTGCCCAGCATTTATTTATTAATTTGGCTTTATTTATTCAATATTTATCGCCCATCATGAGGTGTCATAGGTATACCTTCTCTTGTGTCGTAATCACGATGTACATGGTTGAAATCTTAATTAACAAGTAGGTACGGTAAGTGATTACGACGTTTTTTCTCACAGATCCGTGCCTAAGTTCATAGTTCACACGAGTAATCTTCGGGGCCGCAACTGAATCAATCTGATGTTGCGAACTATTGTATTACAACTAAATAACTAGTTCAGCTATAATTAGCAAGCTGAAGTTTTTGTTGAGTGGAGACCGCGACTCGACAAACAATAGTGTGGGGCCCTCCGGCCAGGTGGGCAGCTCATCATCTGTGAAAGAAAGGCTGCAAGCAGATGTTGGATGCGGCAAGTTAGGGCTCTCATTTGGGGAGGCATTATCCCCCTTGTTTGGGGAGGCCGTACACGTATGTGTGATGATGTCCAACAGTGGACTATCATGGACTATTATGGTGGTGACAACATTTTCAAAGTCTACAGCAAAATCAGCCTAATAACCAAAGTTGTCACAACAGCTTAGGGCCAGGCGGCGCTTAGGCGAACAAGGGATAACGGATAAAAAGTTATATAATTAAAATTTTATCATGAAACTTCTACCTACTTATTTGAGCACGGTCCTCCAATATTTGGTGGAACAGTAAAATTAAAACGCTCCTGAAATTGTGGCAGAGACCTGAAAAGGGCTTACCCAATTATTATTTACTATTGTCCTCAATTTTTTTTTTGTATTTATAAGCCCTGAAGCCAGCTTTCATGATAGGTTTATTTTGCGTATTTTTTGTTTGTACGAGTAAAAGTTCTTCATTTACCTAGAAGGTTACACTACACCTACCCTCAGGTAAACAAAACCAAAATTCCGTTATAAAACACAAGTTTAATTGTACAACACAAATACATATTCTCAAAATCCATTTACCTGTCAACGGAAGACAAATTGCAACAAAATAAACTTATTTTCTCTAAAATTATAGGAAAAATTCAAAATTAAAAAAAATCTGCTCTTCGTCTTGGCGAGTGAAGTAAATATTCTTTTGCCAGCAATATTCAAAGGAAAAATCGTAGCAGCAAATACTCCATCGAAAACTGAAGAACACACTCCCACTCCCACTTCGGAAAAACCTTAACCCTGGACTAGGAATGTCTTAGGCGTGATGGAAGGCAGGTCGTGGATGCCGCCCCTGCTGACGACCTTGACGTGGAAGTTGGGCAGGTTGAAGAACAAGCGGTGGTGGATCTCACGCACGCACATCTTGAGGATGCCGTAAGCTTGTTCTTCTGAAAGCGCTGGAAGCAAGCATCAAGTGAGCTATGAGATTTTTTTCCCCAAATGCATTTACCGGAGATTGACATTTTCTTTTTTTTGTGAACTGATGAGTCGAATATTTTCAAACTAACATATTTCAAAAAAACGGGTTGTCCGCGAAATAGCATCCTTTGAAAATGTACAAAAACAATAACCAAATTAAGTTTTTCAAACTGACACTTGCCTGGAAGAAATCGCTTTAAGCGATAAGGCAGCCAGTTCCATTGCTGTTCCCTACATTATATTTAATGAGTACTATCTGTTTTATAAAGTGATGAATTATCTATCTATCTATATATCTACTGGGAATCCATTCAAAATATTAAAACCGCTAAAACTATTAAAGCACTCTTATTCTTTTGTTCTTCTAAGAATAAAACACCTGTAGATATACCTACAGATACCCAAATCACAACCCTCTGCGTCGGCAGTGTAAACTACTAACAGTCCTTGTAATACTGGTCGAGTATCCCGCGGGAGACCATGCCCGCAAACCCGTGGGTTGCGAAAGGCACCTTGATGCAGGTGGCCAGCCAGTCCATGACGTACAGCGAACCAATGCCGTCGTCGAACCCCGCTATTATCATATTCATTTGTACTGGCTGGAAAATAAGCAAAAACGATTTAAAAATTAAATAGACGATCTCTGTGGCGCGGTTCGCCTACGATGCAGGTTCGATTGCCGCTTCGGGTCAAATGTTTGTACGATCTGCAGAACAGTTCAGGGTGTTCTATGTATAATTAAAAATATCTATCTTTGTAGTATATTTGATACGTTCTTTCATTATTTAATATGTGTCTTGGCGAATTTATACCCACCGCATTTGAGTGTAATGTTGGAATTACCAAGACACATTTAATTAATGAAATAACGTAACTTCCTTTCTATTTTAACACCTCTAAAGCGATCGTCAATCCGCCTGTCAAACCAAGGCTTGGTTTGACAGGCGGATTGACGATCGCCAGGCATGGTTATCATGACAAACCCCCCCCCCCCCTTGTGGACATGCCTCCCCTAGGGACTGACACTGGACATATATGTACTGAAAAGGTAATTAAAAAGGTACTTTGTTTTCGGTGCGGCATCGGCAGGGGAAGCGGGAGAGAGAACAGATTTTCAAAAATCAAAATAAAACTTGATATAAATTGTTTCAAGGAGATTGCGGGCGCTTGGTGAAATCTTATTTGCATTCCATTTTCAGGCATTTACCTTATACGAGCGAGAAATATTCACCGCAAAAGTCGATAGTATGTATGCCAATATTGATTTATGTTCTGCTTTGTAGTCTTTATTTATAGCCTCATATTATTGCTTGTTCGTAGGGTTTGTGTGAGTTGAAAATGCGCTGGTAGTTAATTCCTTATTATTCAGGATACCCCATATATTTCTCGGTTAGTTTATAGACCTCAATATTTAAGTTTAGATTCCTTATTTTTATGTTATGTTATGTTATGATGCTACATGTTGTTATCTATCATAGTTTTATTGAACAAACCAATTAGTTATATCGTTCAAATTTAAACGTTTTCAGTTAATTCACTCAACGAATCATCATAATCTGCATAAACAGTTTCTTGTTAGAACAAAAATTTAAAAACTCATCTATTCATTAATTAAATCGTAAAATTAAAATAACTGCCTCACATTCAGATTAATTAGTTATTTAGAGAGAAACCTGCACTGATTTTAGATGAGAAAGTGATGCAGAGAATCCGAAAATACGAGAATTTTGCGTTTGTCATGGAACTTTCTTACTTATTATAAAATCTTTTAGCCAAAGGAATGAAAATCCCGTTTTACAACAAAGGTGAAATATGCCTCCGTCCTAGGTTTGTTGAATGTTTTTTTAAAGATCTAGACTTTGTTATAAAACGAAAACATTTGACAAACTCAAAAATACTGAGCTCTAACTTTATAGTGATTTGTCCAAAATTGTGTCATGTCTTTGTTATTAGGTCTTTGATACAAAAGATATTGAAGATATTGGTACCTTTTAACCAGAGCGCTATCGATCTGCCAGACTGAAGTGCACCGCCGCCGCCGCCGTGCTCATCTTGTAAAGTTTATCTTGCAGGTTCTTGGCGTTGTACTGTTATTCGTAGTTATATCTTGAAGAGATGTGTAGATACAACCAATAGAATCTCCGCCACATGATAATGTGACGTTTTTTAACACAATCCTATCCTATTGGTTGTGCCTACACATCATCGCTTCCCGGCCTCAGTTACCTTTTCACCAGACCGCAGTCGATCCGCCAGACTCTTCCTCGTGAAGTGCACCGCCGCCACCGTGTTCAGCTTGTAGTTATTCCTCATCTTGTACAACTGCAGGTTCTTGTTGATGTACTGCGCGAACTGCACCGTCTCCCCGGAGTCTCCTATAAGGCCGAGGAGCATCTGGTCGCCTATCTCGTGCAGTTTGTGCTCGTCTGCCAATAAGAGAAAACGTAAAAAATGCTAACAAATTCTATAAAATCGACAGTAATTCTATTTATGTGTCTGTCCGTTAGGTACCTTTTCATACATAGCTAAAGTCTGAACGGATTTTAACGAAATTTGACCTATGCTTCTTTTTGCCCCGAAAAGCGCATGCGAAGCCGAGGGCACGAGTTAATCATAATATTCCCTCAAATCATCATATTTGACCTAGCATTATATTTATATATCCTCAAAGTAAGCAGAGCTTGTGTTATGCTACCATGACTGATATCACTACATGAATCGTTTTTTTCAACAAACAGAGCCATTGAGCCAGTCAGTTTGATTTGAGGCAAAGCGGTGTCATGAAATGATGTAAATATCCAACAAACTTTAAGTAGGTTAAATCAAGGTATTATTACGGCACCGGAAAGAATATTATCAACTTGACGCAACAAGTTGACTTTCAAAATATAAGAGCTTTCACCTCCACCTGACCTAACCTCCTTAGCATATTTCATTTTATTTATTCGCAAACAATATTTAGATCGTGTCGGAATTTATTGGTAAGCTTAGCTACTACTCAGCAACTCCTTAGTAGTACTTAGTACTAACTTATTACTAACGTATCATCACGTTGGGAGGGAAGCATCCTTAAAACATATTTTACTCTACGACAATCCAAGTATTTAGATAAAACGCAACATTGTAGTCGAACCTAGGACTGTAAACGATGAAGAGAGATCCTTGTAATACTTAAAATTAAAAGCCTGTGAGTAGGGCATAATTGTACGTTCTGCGTCACTTCGCGATTCAGAACGTACAATTCGGTTACTTAGGCACAAGAAATGATAAAGACCATTTAACACAAGTAGTTCTTTATAATTAAGCTACTTCATTTGTGTGGCCTAAAGGAACGCTTGGTTTATCTTTTGTCATTGTTATGTCATTATTAGCTAAGACCATCGAATATCGTTTTTCAAACATAATTATGAATTCTTGGAGAGATCTTCTTCATGGCCCGGAACATAAAAGTAAGTAACTTCTTCGCTGAACCTAACTTTTTTTTAAATGACGACATGACTTTACTTGACATGCGCGCTTATTGAAATTGTAATTGCTAATTATCATTCAATTACTTGATTGCTCAATAAATAGGCAGGCGTGTAAGGATCTACGTAGGTACCCTAAGAAAAGAAAACTAACAAGTTTATTTACATTTAGAATCCAAATCATATAAACTAGGACAGCCTTTTTCTCCTAAATTATAAATCTCAGAGTTATTTTTAACAATATTTTTTTATCCATGACATTTTTTCAAGACCCTTACAAAAAATTATTTTGTCCTTTCAGCTATTAGAACGTACAATTCTACCCTACTCCTGTGAGTAAATGCAAAGTAATTTCTGCTTGAACTTATGAGAAAATAGCTAAACAAATGTAAATAAGTATGCCAGTGCCTAAATACATTTGTACAGTCAGACCCACGGTTTACCTAAATAAACTGAATTTCAATTTAATGTTATTAACATTCTTAAATTAAATTGAATGTTATGATATTAATTAAATGTTAAGGCACTCTTTGATTTGACACGCACGATCCTAGTCAGATAAGTAGATAATTCATTTTTAAAAAAACTTTGCTAAGGCACACCTCCAACAAAAACAGTTCTGAAAACAAAGAGCTTTTTGTTCTGCCGACTGTACCCACCACACGACGTATGGTCATTATTAAAATCCCAAGTAAGTTGCGTCAATTTGCAAATGTCGACACACATAATCGTGAATGGCCCTGCGCAATCGCAAACAATATTATCCTTCAGAAATCTTCAGCATAAATCTGTGGCCATTAATAGAAATCTACTGTGGCTTCTCATCAATTCAGTTATTTGAGAACGTGTTACACCATTGTCCTACTAGGTATCTATCTAGCTCACGCACCTCTGAAAACTGCGCATTGTCCTTCTCTCTCGTACTGTGTAAAACGCAAACAAACTTTTCCATTCTAAAGAGCTTTTTAGGTCCCACTGCTGCGCGAAGGTCTTTTATTTTGTTCATCGCTGTCTAATTTGACACTAGTTTTTAAGACGGACTTTTTTTAATGAATGTGACTCCAATTTCATATTTTCTACCCAAAACTACATAATTGAGTAATAGCTGAAGGTACCTAACGAACAGCTCGCTTGTACAAATTATTAGGACATTGATCCTAATAATCGATAACAATTTCCATCAAGTGTTCGAAACTGATTAACGACCCCAGTGATTGAATCTTCCACCACCCCAAAGTGTCACGTCTAAGTATGTGGATATAACTGGGCAGACCCTTCGATTATCCATCCCTCCGATATCAAACATGGATTTATCGAACTATGAAGCCGCCACCTGCAAAGCCTGTTAGGGAAGCGTGTCTTTATAATGAAAGTTAGAGTTGTAGGTAAGTTAGTTGTAGGAACTAGGAAGAGAATAACTTTAGTCATATATTAAGGGCAACGAAAGTCTCTACGAAGGGCCTCTCCATGTCTACTCGTGTTACAGATTGATAAACGGTGATAAGATAAACAGCGAGACGAAGTTGGACTTGTAAGACAGCTTTAGTTAGAAGTCCCTTTTGCCCGGCACGGGGCCATGCCGTTACCGTGTGCATGTATGTATATGCACACGGTAACGGCATGGCCCCGTGCCGGGCTTCTAGTAATGTATGAGAGCAAGCCATTTACACGGTACGTGGCTAGCCTCCCATGAGACAGGCCGCCTTGATCAGGGCTGATTATCATAGGTATGCATGCATGTGGAAAGTGAGAAGGATACTTTGGAAAATTACATGTGAAAAGGGCCTAAAGAAGCCAAGACATAAAGCAAACACTCGGTGTAGCCTTCTTCTTAGGCCCAAGAGTTGCTTCTACTAACCGTCCTTTAGGACTATGATGCTCTGAGGAGTGTGCGTCTGGTCTGCCGCCAGCATCACGAATTTCTTGCACTGCATGCCTATGAGGCATTGTAAGTCGACCATGGTGGTAAAATATGTCCAAAACTCGGGTAAATAACTTAAAAACTCAGATATTTAGTCGAATAACGTAACAAAGAAGATACAATTAGATGACAAATAGTTGACGTTGACGGGGGAATACGACTTGAATATGACTGACTGATAGATCCAAAGATTACCTCTTTGATCAGGGAAAGGGTGATTTCCTTCTTCCGAGGATTACCTATTCCAATAAAGTATTGCTGTCATTTAGATGCCGCCAATGTTAAACTAACTTATCTGACAGCGCTAATAATGATGCCATCCTTTTTATTTGAATCGTTATGAAAGGGACGGCAACATTTTATTTGAATCGTTATGAAAGGGACGGCAACATTTTAACTCCTGTCAGATTAGTTTAGTTTTGGCGCCATCTGAATTGACCATAGATCGTACCTACTCCGTTACGAAGTCAAAGTCGTATAAAAAAAAATTGTCCAGATTGAGTCAAGGCACACCTTAATGAAACATGAGCAGCATCTCTTTTGGGTTCTACACACTCGTATAATACTTTTTTTCCCATAGAATGCGCTGAATGTCTCCAGTGTGATTTTCAAGTGTATCACCACCGCTAGGCTTGCTTTTGTCTATAATTGACCGAAAATTCTATTACAAAATTGAATCATACCGGATTCGCTAATTCGTCCGAGCACTTCCCTTAGGATCTACCGTCAGAATCCAGTTAAAGTATCCCAATTTTCTTTAATTAACAAATCAATATACAAATGAGATATCCTTATGCCCACATAGAGATAAATAATAGTGAATTGGTGTTCCATATTTACATACTAAGCGAACCACCCCAGCTCTTATATTAGACGCACTTTTCTTTCCTTATTCGTGTAGATAAAATAACGAGGAGCTTGGTACAGTCGGCCAAAGATACAAGCAAAATAAACTAAAACATTCTACCGTTCAAAGCATGGAACTCGAAGAGAGTTGGCTCATCAGCTAGCATACGTGCATGCTGTGCGCTGTGTGTTTTGGCATAATCACCATGCTTGGGAGGTGGATTGGTGATCACAGTGAAGGTGTTGAAAATACACTGAAGGAATCTGCTGCCCTTTCTTTCGTAGGTTACCCATAGTCGGCACGCCGCCGCAACGATACAAATACATTGTGTAATATAAAAACATACACCACCTTATTCCTTATTTACATGTATTTAACGCAATCAATTTTACTTTACTTTACCTATAAGCTCACTTTTTTTTAAAAGCCATAAAAACGGATTGCACCATCATTTCTTAAAGTCGGTTGAAAACAGATATTACATTAGTGTTACGTCACAACAACCTGCTGGGCTGGGAAGTACCTACAACATGAGAAAGGTCCATGACAAGTATTTACAATACCTATTATATTTCCTTACATTCATTTACATAACTTGGCGGAAAGATGACTACAATACAATATACTGCTGGACAATCCACACGCCATCATATAGCCCCAAGTTACGCAGAGTTTGTGTTATGTACCCATAAATCCCATGTACCCATTTAATAACTGAATAATACCTTTGTTTCGGGTGCCAAGTAAGTACCTACCAATAATTTTGACGACCTCTGTGGCGCGGCGGGCCGCCTGCGACGTAGGAGGTTGCGGATTCGATTCCCGCCTCGAGATAAAAGTTTTTACGATCTGCAGATATTTGTTCCGAGTGTTCTGGATGTTTTCTATGTATAATAAAAAATATCTAGGTATATATGTAATGTATTGCATTAAGTATATCAGTTATTATATTAACCATAACACAAGCGCTGCTTTGCTCGGGGCTATAAGACGCTGTGTGAATTGTCCAGATTAAAATAATATAAGGCTAAATTAGTTTTGCCTATTTGATTATTTGAGCTTTTTAATTTAGAATTTTACTCAAAAAGACTTTCTACAACGGCGTCTAATATTCCCCTTGAAGTACTCATCACCACTCATTATCTTATGGTACTGATAACTGCATAAAATCTCTAGGCTAAATCATAGAGTTTTGCAGATTTAAGTCAGTGCGGTATGGGAAACTCCTGTGACCCAATGTAAAAGACTTGCGCCTGCGCGTCTTTTGTTTTCCCTCATAAGTAAACTGTGCGAAACGAACGCGACTGAACAGATTCTTAGGCCCGTAATATGAAAGCTTGCTCAGTCATCGATTTATGCTTGAGTGACGTTTATGTCATAGAAAAGCGTTACTCAATGACTGAGCAAGCTTTCATAATACGGACCTTTGTTTTGGTTAGCTCAATCACGGAAGTAAAAATGGTACCTGCCTACGCTTTATCATACATACACCTTTCTGCGTGTATCTTTTTATATTATTGTATCCTTAACAGCATCTTAGAGCTCGATTGTTGATACGCGCCGCCCGTTGTTTTTTTGGTAAAAATCGAACCACAATGAGCGCTTGAAGTGTTAGAGCTATTGAATGGAAAATATGATAATAGCATCGATTGATGTATTCGCCACCCCCCGAGCAATTGATCGAGCTCGATCCCATATGAATATTATGTACCCAAAAGCTTAATCAGTGGTTCCAAATTGGAACGAACGAAATCGAACAAGAAGTAAGAAGTCGATCACATTTAGTATCATGAAACACTACCTAAATCCGATTGCAATCTTAGCATTCAACAATGCCAAATTTTATCAAAGCGAGTTGAAGACTGAAACAGATTTTAGGACCTTTTTTCTAGAGTTAGCACGCTGCTTACCCGAGCTCTCAATGCTTAGAAATCGTTCTCACATCTAGTGCAGATGCATCTAATGCTCAAGCATTTGGTCCCGTTGGTATTGTCTTCTTTATCTCAGCAATGGGAGCAGCCTCATTAGGCGAACAACGGCCCGACACTGGCGTAAAGGTGTAAACTAGGTTCTGTGATATTGTGTCTGGGGCAATCTAAGGCAATTTGTAATCGAATTGTTCTTATGGCTTCATAGATTATGCTTTGATATACGTAGGAAGATGGATTATTATAATTTTTGCGTCGTAAAGCGTGTCAGTATGTCTCGGTACTCGTCGATTCAATTCAATTTGTTTATTCACCGGTATCGTCAAGTAAACAAAACTAAATCAACAAGTATTTAGAGGACGTTTCCAAATATGTTGCAAAGAGAGAACAAAAAGATTTTTTCTAAATTATTTTGGGACGAATTACGCCAAGGAAAAAGGAAACTAAAACAACAACGAAAATACCTTCTTAGTACCTACAACCCACATATATCTCTCCCATACAGTAGATAGGTTAGCTACCCGTATATCATTTGAAGTGAAATGTAAGTAACTGAAATTGGAAAACCTTGAGGAGCGCATGAAAAATCAATTTGGCGACGTAGTTGGGAGCTCACGTTTTCAACTCAATTTGCAAATATTACCTCTCTCAAGGGCAGTGAATGCGTTGACGTAGGTAAGTATGTAAAGATGATAATGCTGTGCTTGATTTTACAAAATATATCTTAGTAAAAATATTTATCATATATAGTCGTGTAGATAAAGAATGGGATTGAAGATGACAGCGGGTATCTGAACTAAGCAGAACAAGGGGAGACAGCATGTTGTCCCGCTTAAATCAAATTTGACTTAATGTGATAAAAGCGCGACAACATGCTGTCCCGCTGGCATTTTCAATCTCATTCTTTATCTACACGACTTATACATTAATAACAATATTTTCATAATTTCATCATGCTAGCCTGGAATTGCCCACTGCTGGGTAGTCTACTTTCTCTTTGTTGGTCCAATAAGTGATTTTTGTTTGTTTCCTACTTACTACCAAACTCCTATCTGCGCATCTTGCATTCAAGAATCAAGAATTATTGCATGCTCATGTAAATATCTGAATAGAAACAGATCATATTTAAAGATCCAAATATTCTTATTAACTTAAAATACAATTTCCGAGGTATTAAACAATTTGCATTAGACAATTTAAATTTATTCATCCGCAACACAACTATCTCAAATTTTATTGTTAAGAGGTAATAAAAACTTCTTTGAAGAATGGCATTTTATCCACCCTTACCTACCCTCTAGAGCGCCCAAAGTGCCGTTGTTAAAATAACGCTGACCATGCAGGTTGGCTATTACAGTCAGGATCAGAGTCTGCTACTTCCCGGGAATTCCGGGAATTCTTCAAGAGCCCGGGGGCAGGCATTCGGGAATTCCATCAACGAAATACCACAGGTGCTGTAAACGAAATACCACAGGCTCTAAGGCACTAAGCTCTGCAGCATTCGCTGTCCGTAAAATTAGAGAATTAACTAACATAAATCAGCTAGAATGGTTTATTATAGTCATTTTCACTCACGTATGTCATATGGATTGCTCTTATGGGGGAATGCTGCGGATGCACAAAGGACCTTCATTCTATGGTACAATAAAGAGCAGTCAGAGCTATTTATAGACTTGGACCTAGAGAGAGCCTGCGAAACGTATTTGGTAAAGTTAATATTATGACTATGCCATCGCTTTTCATTTATCTTAACCTGTTATATTTGAGGAAACATATAAAACGTTATTCCAAAAATTGTGATAATCATAATTATAAGGCGCGAGTAATTTAGTTTTAATTTTTTTTTATAACAACATATGTATTACTAAGAATGGACTTATAAATCTCTTCAAAACAAGAGTTAATAGGTGTCTTTAGACCTTCGTGACATTGGTGGCCACATCGTCACTTTCCGTTAGGTGTTGATCCATCTTGTGTTTAAACGAAGGTATATTGAAAATTCAAAATAAAATCTACTAAAGTTATTATATTATTCTAAGATAATTTCATTGATAAGATCTCTACTCACTCCCTCGACAAAATCTACATTCGCACAACGAACAGGAAACTTTATAAAAATCCGTCTTTACAGTAATGTAGCTAAAAACTATCAAATAAAGAACAAAAATGTAACTGAGGCTAAACATATGTATAATAAAATATTGGATTAACACATTAAACTATCATAAAACTGAAGAAATTCTACATACTACTAATTAGACTATTTTACTTTCAAATTAATATAATATACTAACTTTAATTACTCATTTTATATTATTTACCTGAATTTTCTCATTTGTTTATTTTTGTAATTTTTACAGGAAATTTTTCGTAACTAACTTTATCGAATGATCTAAATTTTCGTACTCATTGTTTCTTCGATACACGCTTAGCATAATGAAGAAATCATCAGAAAAATACAATATAATAATAGCAGTCTGCAAATTACATAATTAGTTGCTTTTCTCTTATTTTTTTGTGTGTTAATTTGGACTATTCCTAAGATACCTATCTTGTTTTATACATAGTCAAGAATGTGCACCTAATTTAATTATCTATGTCTTAAATAATACTGTAATATATACGGTTTTACTTTTCTTTTTACTTGCCTTTACTCTACCAAATCTCTACCACAAGATTAACCACAAATACAGCAAAGCCGAAACGCAGCACTTGAACTAAGTTTTTTTGTTTCAGGCCGGTCTACATAGTCGTGGTTGCAGAGTACAAGCAGTTCAATTCAGAATCCTGTTGTAACTAGAGCAAAAACATAACTTCAGCTGAAAATGTTGTGAGGCCAAATTACCATCGTGTATCAACGAATGTGACCTACCTGTCGATTGAACCCTCTTCAAAACCTCACTCACACGACTCTAAAGAGATATAAAATATTATTAGCAGCTCTAATACAAATTTAGTGGGGTAAAATTACCTACCACAAAACAAATGCCTGACGCTTGAAGCCTTCTGAAGCCGCATGATTGATGTTATGACAGTACCAGTGCAGCATCGGAAGTGAAGCAACCATGCCGGACAGCCTGTCGCTGTCGACTGGGGTCAGCCTCGGGCTGCTGGCCGGCATTGTGTCGGGAGTCTGCTATCTCGTCGCGAATGGACTCACCTGGCCCAAGTAAGTTACATTTTGTAGCAATAATTATCACCGATTATATTTTCTATCACAACGGTTTTCTGTCATACGGGTTGGCGAAAGAAGTCTAATTAGCGCCGCAACATTTTGCGGACGAAGGATAATTTTGGATTAGTGTAATAATCTGTCCACTAAGCTGTCCCCCAGTAACCAGTGGGGATTATGACACTCAAAAAAGTTGTGGCGTTTTCCCCGCTAAAATGTTTATCCTGGTTGGTGGGGATTATGATATGACACTAAACATAATATAGGTTTATTTTATTTTCAAGGCACGACATCTACAGATCCGTTTTTGTCCAACTCATTTATCAAAATCGCTTAAGCCGTTCCACATACAAACTTTCGAAAAACATAACGCCTTGCCGGTAACAAAAATTTAAGCTAGGTTACTGTAATATTTGTTATTATTATTATTATTTGAACACTTTATTGCACTAAGGTACAAAGGGTGGGCTTAATGCCGAGGCATTTTCTACCTGCCGACCTAAAACATATTATTATGTCTATTTGTGAAGGGTCATTGCAGTGAGAAGCGACATCTGATGGCAGTGTAGAATACAACTCAAGTACGAAGTATGGACGATATTTCGTGGAGCACAGCACTGTAGAAACACTCGGGTGCTCCTACATCAGCTAGATAGTTTCAACGTTGTTTACTAGATGTCACTAGATGTTTTATTGTACAATTCTCATTTACATATTGGTCAAGCGGTACGATTTATGGTAGTCGCACACTATTTAATACTCGAAAACTCGTATATTTGAACAATTTTTCGAAACAATTAAAACAAACGTAATTAATTGAACCTAGACCGTACATAAATAACTAAAATATAAACTCCTTTAGTGCCTGTAACCAACAATCTAGTTTAATAATTCGGCGATCAAAACTGTTTCACAGAATCTTGTTAAATCTGACCTCATTATCATAAATTAGCGAAATGCTGCTGATATTTGAATAACTAAAGATATGGATCGTCCCACTGTATTTATAGCTGGCTTTCGTCATATCCGTATTTTGCGTGAGTTTGAAAAGGGGAGGTAGACCGGAACCGTCCACTATGGACACTATTGGACACTTTAGTGCGTATAGTAATGCCATATGAATCATGATAGCTTTTGAGATAAAGTTATCATTGGACCAGCATGTTATAATTCTTTGAAGTTTATAAATCACTAGCTGCTGCCCGCGGCTTCGCACGCTTTATTCCGGAATAAAAGGTAGCCTATGTCCGGCCCCGGGATACCATCTACCTCGCTGCCAAATTTCATCGAGATCCGTTCAGCCGTTCTTGAGTTATAAATAGTGTAACTAACACGACTTTCTTTTATATATATAGATTAAATTTTTTCCAGTAGTTACTGCAAGCCTATTAAATTACATCCATCTAGCAGGAATTATGATCGCGCACCTTATTTCCATTATCCGATGTTACAACCATTTCACAGCGTTCTTGGTACCGGAATGACTGACTGAAGATACCGTCGAAAGTTGGCGGAAGTTAACGCGACTAGGCTCTCAATTTGTTCTTCCGAAAGTAAGTTCCACACTCTAAAAGGTGCCACGTTATTGGTGTACTACGCCGAAAGGGGTTGTTGTGCACCCTATACACAACTGATCCGCATGGCTGATTTTCAGAAATAAGTTGTTTTAAGTTTTCATAGTAAAAAAAATCTGTACTCATACGCTAAGCAAAATCACAACCCTATCACTAACGCAAATACACGTAAGGTCGGCCATTTAAACAAAATGTTTAAATGGCTGTTTTCTGACATTACCAGAGCTAATTTGATGTTCTCGGGCTTATTCGATATTCCAGAGCTTATGATAATTATACTCTGCCACATCCACAATTCGCATAACCCGATTGCACAAGTAATTCCTAATTAAAACGGAGCCTTGAACTGCAAAACCGTTAAACAATAATTAATGGGCAGGAAACTGGGGCGCCCCTTGAACCGTGGCGCTGCAGCGGCAGTTGCCTAGTGTTCAATGGGGTAGGCTCAGTATCGACCATGTGTTTTCACGATGGAATGGACGTTAATTAGGTGACCGCTAGTGCGTTGATGCCGGGGTTCTGTAGGTTTATTTTATTATCGTTGAACGAGGGAAATAGCTAGATCTTAAACTTCATTGAAGAAAATAATGGAGGGATTAGTCAGGGAAACGCTGTAAAGATTCTTCAGATAAAATTACAATATCTATAACTTGATTGTTTTAAAAAAAGTAAAAACTGCCTTAAAATTTCTTTAGTATTTACAGTTTTTAAGTTTTTCGGGACAAATACATCTAATCCCTCGGACGAACATACATAAAAAAATACATACATAGAGACGATACATAGAACCTCCTCAGAACAGCAATTATGAAATAACTTTCCAGAGATTTATAAAACTATATAAAAATTATAAAATCTGCGAACACTCCTTGTAAAATTTTTGGCACGCGCTTAATGGACGTAATGGGAATTGATTGACGAATGAAGAATCTAATATTCTATATTCATTTATGAACCCCTTTTAAAACTGCAATAGAGAACCCTAAAGCACCAGCAGGACTGCGACTGAATGTGATGCACAGAGCACATCGCCGGCATCGGCAGTTGGTGTTAGTCATCCATCAGTCACCTCGCGACCACTAGTCGGACATAACTTCCGAACCTACCGGACATTAGCCGAAATAATACCATCACAACCATTCCGCGAATTACTAGCCTCACAGATACAAAATACAGTTTTTAATACAATAGAACCTGATTAAATTAATTTGATATTGATTGATAGCGGTGTGTTTTGATAAGAAGTGCGTATAGCCAATTGTTCAGATTTGTGGTGAGGTGAAGTGAAGTGGTGATTTGGAGTGTATTGATTTGAAGGTTTTGGATCTCGTGCAAGCTGTATACCCTGCCAGGTACCTAAAATACTTAAATATATAAATAAATAATTTGCTTCAGGCAACATTAGTTTAGTACAGGATGTAAAATACCTACTTGCAAACTACGGCCCATATAAATATATACCTTCGTTTAAAAAAAATATTACCATCACGTAGTGTCGGCGACGACACTTACTAAGCACCTAACCTAAGCTAAAATACTTAGTAAGCACCTTTAATTTACCAAAAAGTAAGACCAAAATTGAACTTTCACTGGTCATGTAAACATTAATACAACATAGAACGTGAAAGTAAGAACACTAACAGATTCAGGCGTTACTTTGAGAAAATCCATTTAAAAATATGTGAATAAAATTACAAAACTTTTATCATACTATTCATTCTATTTAGACATTTAGAGTGGGTACCTATGTAAGTGAATTAGAAAGCTAAATTCAAGCCTAAATGGTGCTTAAAGTTTAAACTATTAGAAAGAAAGAAAATAAATATTATTTTAACCCAGAAACATAATAAGTAGGTACATTAAAAAAAACATGACAACTTGAATTAACAGAACTGTAAATCGATGTTCTGGTCTGTGGTGTCGAATAGAAATACGTAACAGTCCAGACCCTGGCTAAGAAAGAGTACCCAAGGTATTTATTCAATTTAGCCAAGCAACTAGATTACCAACAGGAAGTGGTGGAAACCTAATGACATTGATTTCCCCGTTCGTTCTGTGCCAGAACTCACCTAAAGACCAAAAAATTAAAAGGCATTTATGCGCTGCAGATCAGCGCAAAAATGCCTTTTAATTTTCTGATACACTAGAAACCACAGTGTAGGTGGAGCTGTAGTTCTGGTACCAAAATAAAATGTCCATGGTAGTCCGTGGTCACTAGTCGTCGCGCACCGGACCGTGTCGACTAGACCAAAGCGCATTTGGCGCTGGCCATTAGTTGTAGTTAGGATTAGACTCGTTGTTTAGCAAGTAATAACTTTATTAGGCAAAAAATAAGCGTAATCACAGTGGAGATAACATTAAGAAATTTCAATTATAGCCAAACTAGCTTAGTATACTTAAGTTTTGTTCTGAAGTATCTACACTAGCTTAATCTCAATAGTCGTTAAATACTGAATGACAACGACGAGACGATAAAAATTTTTCATGCCGCTGTATGAAAAACGCTCGACCTTTCGAAATGTCAAATTCAGGGCGTCTCTCTAAAAATGATTTGAGGAGACTCATGTCTTGTCCTCGAAATACTCAAGTAATGTTTTTAAAAAGGCCACAGAAAACTAAAGCATCAACATCGCAGAGAATTGTTTAATCCAACTCTCTGAAATTATAAATAAAGAAATGTATTTTCAAAAATGATGAAAAATGGTATAGCACCGCAGTACAGTATAGTACCAGTACAGCAGCAATAGTAACTATCTTTTACAGAGAATCCTGATTGCGGCACTGTATACAAGTTTTACGGTGTACCTACGTGTAATGTAATTGACCTACAGCAGCGTACCAAGTTAACAATTTCGGTGATTGTAAGCGTTTGCAGCGTTCCGCACCGGCCAAGATTTTACTTAGATAATCGATACGGCCACGTATAAATCGATCGTTATCGCATAAAGCTCAGTATCGATGACATAATGGAGTCAAAATAGTTAATATTCTGACTGTTCGCTCGACGCGGCTTCCTTCCGAAGTGGACGCAAGGCACGTCGTGATTGTGTGTGGTCCTATAAATAAAAGCTAGTAAGGTTCAGTATTAGTCTAGTCTAGTCTAGTTTCAGCGGTCATTCACTAGCTAAGTGAACGATTAGTATTATCTAGTAAGTTATCACTGTTATCAGTTATCTAGTACCTAAAAATAACACAAGCTCTGCCTACTTTGGGGCTAGCTAAATGATGGTGTGGGATTGTCCAGCATAATTTATTTTATTTGTCA
This sequence comes from Eupithecia inturbata, assembly GCA_963662085.1. Lineage (NCBI taxonomy): Eukaryota > Metazoa > Arthropoda > Insecta > Lepidoptera > Geometridae > Eupithecia > Eupithecia inturbata. The sequence goes on from OY759177.1 coordinate 1,325,668, forward strand.
ACTAACAAGCTCATGGTGCTTCTAGTTTAACTTTGGTGGAGTGTTCCTTGCGTTCTTTACAGATTTTGGAGCCTTTGTATGCAAGGGTTTAAAATAAAAATCCTTTAGAGTATGGTTTTAATTGTATCGTAAGGAACTCTACACGAGTTTATGAACTCTACGGTTTCCCTTTTGAAATCCCGGTCAGGTGTTTCCCAAATATGGTTTGTCTGTCGCTAACACCGGAAAGATACAAATTTATTCACTTTTAGCTATTCAAGTTTCATGATGTGCCCTGCCATATAAGTATTTACCTACTATCTACTTAGTAATGATAAATATTTTAAATGGTACAGTGCCGAGATATAGAAAAGCTCAAAACTCAAATCATGGTAAATATCCCGTTGTAAATGACTTTAGTACTTAGTAATGGTTTACCATTAGTACCTATTATTTTAGGTAACAAACACGTATTTGATTAGTAAACGACAGAAATTTTCTACAGGGCCAACTATTCAAGTTTTTTAGAAATATTTAGCGCGGACTGTTACAGCAGAGCCTGCGATGTTAATTACAGCAAGAAGAGCCCAACACAACGAGTGATGGTCGTTTAAAAATATAAGGCGCTTACATTATCCATACCTACTTCCATAATATTATAAAAGCGATAGTAATTCTGTGTCTGTTACCTTTTTACGGCTAAACGGATATTAATGAAATGTGGCAGGGAGGTAGACGATATTCCAGGGACGGTTATAGGCAACTTTTTATTATCCCGGGAAGAGCGTGTGATGCCGCGTACAGGAGCTGGTTGGATATTATAAGTCCTGGCTCAAATAATTTGATTCGTGTCGTGCATCGACCTGTCGTGTGTATGTCTAGGTAAGTTTACATTTCAGTCACCTGGTTCTTTTGAAGCCATGTTTGTTACTGTGAGATATATCAATAAATAGATTATGTGGAAAATATTTAGGTGTTCTTTATTATAATCTTAGCTAATACTGCAATAATGTTGTGACCTAGTAAATATTACGAAGTATACCGGGTATTAACGTTAGCAAATCCCGAAACTTGAAATGAAAAGGTATCACCTATTTTTTCTTCTTCGTCAGTGCTGGCTTGGTTGGTAGTGCCTTGGGCGGTGTTTCGAGCACAGTCGGCATTGTGGCAGAGCTCGGAGTCAGCGTCATCGTCTGCATGCAACGTTCCTTCAGGAGTAGGAACAGCCTGTTCTCGTGATTCAGCTGAGGTATCAGTGAAAGTCGTTTGTCAGCCTCCTGAAACGGCATCATCATCTCAGCCTATGCTAACACACTGTTACACGTACGCCTACCCTTTTCACTTCTACCACAGGTGGAAAAAAATTTAAGTGTAGAGCAAAGCAATTAACACTTTATTTCTTATATTATAACTAGCTACCTGCGACTACGCACGCGCTTTTCAAGTAGCCTACATATGTCCGTACCCGGGATACCACTTACTTCCCGGCCAAATTTCATTAAGATCCGTTCAGCCGTTTAGGCGTGAAAAGGTAACAGACAAACAGACAGACAGTTACTTTCGAATTTATAATATTAGTATGGATAATTTATAGTTTAAAATGTTACGTGTCAAAGAACTTATTTTGTAAGCATACAGAAATAAAAGTTATTGACTTCTGATTATTCCCGACGAGAGCCTGCCAACGAGATCGTTTTTCACCTGGCTGGAAGACATCCTACAACGGTTGTCTGTCACTGGAGATATGACCAGACCGGACTGGAGATATAAATATGCTGGCAATTTTTTTGTGCTATCTTGATTACTTTGGTTCTCTTTCATATAATTGTGTTAGCTCTTTCCAAAATTTACTAAGCATATGTATGAGTTCATAATAGTAAATATCCTAAAAGAGAAAACAAGGCGAATTGAAACCAACCAACTTCATCACAATAAGGTAATACGTTTTCCTGTGCTCAAACTGGTCCGTCGCGTACGCGTACGTCTGCAAATCGAACAGCCCTTTCATCAAGCCATTCTCATCGCACAAATCGAAGTTCGTATAGATTCCGAGGTTGCACTTCTTCCTGATGTATTCCAGCATGATGCGGACCGGGCACACTGGATTTACGAGCAGCGTCTTCTCGACGGATAGGTCTTCTGAGATTTGTGAAGAGCTGGACCGCCGACGGATTGTGGATAGCTCAGGAGCGTCTTTGTACGAGATGAATATGAACATTGTTTTGATTTATTCGATAATGACCTCGTAGGTGATGTATCAGCGCTCATTCATAACGCGCTAAATAAGGAATACCTAGGCAACTTAGGAACACAACACATTTATTCAACGGGAAAAGAAAGCCCTATTGCATATTATTCACTTCCTGTTCCGCAATGTTTATTTGCAAGCGCAAAGCATTGGACAGTGACAACGTCGAGCCACGCGGTGACATATCGGAAAAGTTCTGGAGAAATGCAAAAGAGTAAGTAACTACACATTCCGTGAAGGATTCACTATCCATACTTCCATACTAATAATATAAATTCGACATTAACTCTGTCTGTCTGTTATCTTTTCACGCTTAAACTGCAAAACAGAATCTCAATGAAATTTGGCAAATGGTATCCCGGGGACGGACATAGAATAGGTACTTAAAAAGCGCGTAACTCTGTATGTCTGTATGTTACCTTTTCACGCTCAAATGGCTAAACGGATCTCCATGAAAATTGGCTGGGAGGTAGATGCTATTCCGGGGACGGACATACTCGTAGGATAACTTTTTATTCCGGTAAAGAACTTGCGAAGCCGCGGACAGCAGCTAGTAAAATATAAACGAACTAGGTACCTACGTGATTCCTACTCACACACAATGGGCTGTTTTTACTTGACTTGAATTGCCCTGATATGATTAGATAGTTGGAAACAATGGATAGGTAGTTGTTATGTACCAGTAGGGTAAGGCCGCCGAAATTGTAAATTTTTTGTGTGACATTTTTGACTTTTTTTGGGGCTCTAAATTTATATGGGAATATTTTATAAATTTTAGAAGAAACATTATTTATTTGTATTATCATTTCAAACTCAGATATTTAAGCTCCATATTAAGAGTAGGTACCTAACTTTGGGCAAAAAATCTTGATATTAACTTGTTTTATTAATACGTGAAGATAAAAAATAGACATACTTTTGTTAATTATAACTTTTTATTTGTGTGACGAATTTTAACCTAAATGCTAGTAGCATTATAAAGAGCCAGAGTGCTCAGTATGATTATGGCAGTACCATTATCCATAAAGCATTAATAAATAAATCGGCCATGTTGTTTCGTCTGTCAGAGGTGTCGAAAATTTGAGTCACTTTGTTGTGGGTGGAAACAATTTTTTGCTATTGCGATATAATGAGGTACGAAACAGATAATTAATTATTATTAATCCATATATGTTAGCGGCGGTATTCATAGTGTATTTGTAAGTATTGTAGTAAATAAGCGAGTACCTAAAAAGTATTTTAAAATTTTACTTTTGTGTTGCATTTGTGTAACGTTTGTGATACTTCTTTTGTCACGATAACGCAGGTTTTTGGGTAACGTATCACAAAAGTTCTATATTATAGCCTCATTCATAATTATCATAAAACTAAATTGATGTTAGTCATCATAAAGTAATTTTTTATCCAAGATGGCGGTCAATAAATCCTAAAAAAATCAAGTTAAGTAAAAGAAAACCAATGAAAGAACTTTACAAAAATATAAAAATAAAACAGCCAATTACAGAAAAGAACAGAAAGAAGAAATTAAATTGTTTTAAGTTTTATTTTTTAACTCTAATTTATTTAAGACCAATGGATCTTTGAATTTAATTTAATTACTTGATAAACGAATGCCATGTAAGTATGTTTTTTATTTATAAAAGCCATTATGAAACCAACTTTACACATAAATGTGTTACTTTTGGGTTAGGTACTTACATTTGTGTAACGATAACGCAATGTTGTTGTATTGATTTTGTGATACCTACAATTGACAATTCCGGCGGCAACCCAGTAGGTACCTTACCTTCCACAAGGTTCAATAAACTTATTCTAGGTATAAAAACCTAGGCATTGCCTTATTTCCTTCTTAAAATGCCTATTTCCATCTTTTACCATATAAGTACTTTAATCTTATGCAAATAAAACAGAGCCTTCCGAGTCACTCTAAAGTAGAATGGTCCACCAAAAATGATGCGTCCACTGATATCAAAAGCAACGGTCGGCAAGGTCAAACACCTCCAGCCTTGACACAGTTATCGTTCACTTGCACTTCCATTGGGAAATGGCGGAGTGATTCTAAAGCGATATTTCATAAGAAAAGTTGCAACAGATACTGCGAGATACCCCAGCGCAGTCCTGTGGCAGCACGCTTTTAGTACGGGTTTGTTTCGCGACACATAAGCACGTACCTACAAACAACAAAGTATACAAATGAATACAAGTCATTCGATAGTGCACAGAGGTGAAATTACTAATCAACCAACCGGCTGTGAGACCGTGAGACCCACGTGGATTTGAAATTCAAAGACAGGCATTTGATGGAATAAGTTCGAGTGGTGTCGACGTGCTGCGAGAACTTAATGTTTTAGTTGCATTTTATTTGCAATTCAAAGATTCAGGAAGAAACATTTTAGTCAGGAAAAAAAAAGCTCTTGAAATAAATAAACTTTGGGAACCAGGGACCGATCTCAAATAGTAATTGTTTCAACGCAAAAGCACTCGTTTGAATGATATGTAAACAAAATAAGACTAACTAAACCTAACCAAGTTCTACAACAATGAAGCCCTAAAACCATGATCGTGTCTCAAGTAACCAGCCTCATGACGTTCGGAGTATCAGCGTTCCCACCGCCGGGGCCGCTGCCCAGCAGCTTCCAATTCCACCATCAGGGCTCCAACTTTGCCATGTTCATTATACTCTTCGCGCTCTGTATGATGGAGGTGGTGGTTATCCGGATCGTGACGGAGGAGCAGGCTCGAGAGCAGACCAGGAGTGTGACTTCCATGTGGATCGAGGATGATGAGGCTTAATGGACTGCTTGGACCTTTTTGTGTTGTTCCAAAAGTGCTTAGAAATGTATATTGTTTGAACCTGTTGGTTTGCCTATGCAGGAAGGATTTCATGTCATCTTGCATTTGTGATTGCACTCTAATAGGAACATTAATTGTTAGAAATTTATGTATTGTATTGGAGGAAGCAATTACGACAGGTAATCATGACGGCTGTCTTTAGTGAATAAACTTATCGGATAGACCAAGGAACTGGTGGAATAGGCTTTATTTAATTATCATCCTCAGTCACTGTCAACCCACAGCTGGGCACAGTATGAATATGATCAGGTTCTATCAAGTTTTTTCCACCAAAGAAGTTTTTATAAGGCATTTACTAACCGGAGAAAAAATCTATTAGTACATAATTAATATAGTTATACATAAGTATGTATATTCTTGCCGGCGTGTAGGTACACTTCCAAAAACCGTAAAATGGTTAGGTGTGGTATACCTACATATTATGTCATATGTACATATTATGTATATATCCCTTCTTAAAATAATCTGAAAAATTTGGTTTTGGAATTCACTACACACAACAAAATAATATACCAGTAATTTTATTTATTTATTTATTAAGACGCACAAAACGTATTACAACCACAAAAAATAACAATTTATCAATAAAGTAGGTCTAAAACTAGATTGTAACACAACCTATGTACGTACTGGAATATTAATATTACAAACAATACATTTAGAGCAAAAAGGTAAATCGTAAAATAGTAATATCCGGAAAAGATTGTATTGTATAATATTATTTTATTATACGAATTGACAAAAAAACTGTTCTTGGCTAATATAACGTATGAATTATTTATTATGAGAAAATTACATACTACGTAAAACGTAAATTAGAGTCGCACGAAATTAATTGTCTCAAAATATATGGTCTAAATCTGGATAACACTTTTGTTGAAACATTGATCCCGGTAGAGTTAATGATAATAATAATAATAAACAATCATTTATTGATTATTTTCTTAACCTATTACTATAATTATACACAATTGTTACTAATAAAGGGAGTAGAGTTAGTATTGTGTGATGGAGAGTATGCTTCAAATTATTTCATAGAGATGAGATTTTATTAAAATATCTTCATTGACGTCAATGTGTTAACTTTGTTTATATTCCATCAACCTTTGCAGTCAATAAAGATAATTTTATAACGAGGTTATCACGTTTTTGATTTGCATAGCTTTTGACTTAGGTACCTACTGAAGTCAATCTTGATAATTAGGTGCATATTATAAGGATGCACCAATAATATTGGCTCCAAATTAACAAAGAAAATTACAATCGAAGAATAGAAACATATTAGAACTAGTATCTATTTACAATTAAGCTAACTGCAGACTGTGACAAACAATCTACAGGTAGCTCAACTGATCCATATCAATACCAGTCGGATGCGTCCCCAAGACACTGGCTGCATTGCCGCGCTGTATGGCAATGCTGATGCGCTGCGCCAGATACTCACCAGCACTCGGGTCACGCGTCGCTACGACCAGACGCTTAGTCTTAAGTTAATTTTTTTTTAAACCCCGAAACCATGTTTATGGATTCCTTATAATGTAGACTGCTCATGGCGCCCATGCCTAACTTCAGCACCTACTCGGTGAAGCGTCCGCCACCGGCAGGGTGGTTAGTAATTCGTTAACTAACCTTATGGGTAACCATGGACGAAGGGAGCATCTATGAACGTGTGTTTCATGGCGAGTCAATAGATTAAAAGAATCATCATCACCGTCAATAGGTGTCGCTGAGCGTGAAGTTATCTACACCTTACCTACCTACCTTGTGGAGATAGGCTTGGTAAACTTTATAAAGAGAGTTTTCGCCGTCGATTTACTTGATGGCCGCCGATAAAGGTGTTCCCTTATGATTAGTTATGTTAGAGTTACCTTACCTAACTCTAATTTAGCTTTTTTTATAGCTCGCTTTTTTATTTGTGTATTTTGTTTATTTAGCAAAGGTAATCTTTGAAACTATTGCTCTAATGTATGTTTTTATGTACGTATGTCCGTCGATTTCTCCATCATTTATGGATCGAAACGGATGATTCTTTTGCAGTTGTATAGAACATGATCCCGAGGGGGTTCCATAAAAATTATATTAGTTTTATCTCGCAAAACTTAAAAACACAGCTTAAAACTTAGGGATTCGAAGTAGGTTTTAGTTAATTTAAAACAATTCAAATAAAGATTTTTTTTTATTGAGCCACCAACGGCCAGAAGCCAGCTTAATTTGATGAAAGTTAAAGTTTATTTTGATGAACCTATGCAACGCGGCCTTCGCGCGGTAGCCATAATAAAGATTCGTCTGATAATGCAGTATTAAAAGACTCAAAAACATTGCAACTCGCTAGCAATGCAATGCTTGGTGTGTAAATAGCATCTTTCACGGAGCTTTCCGCATTCGACCTTTATGTTTGGACCCTCTTGACTGTGTTATCCAAAGACTGTCGCTGTTCATCTCTGCTTCTAAGCATTGCCACAAACCATCGTTACAACCTGGGTCTCTTCAAGATACCGATGAATGAGGTGAGGTCTTCTAGACCTTCGTGATACATCGTCAGCCAAATCATCACATCACTAACGATGGGAGCCGAAGTCTATTCACGATAAAAACTAGATCCGTCTAGTGCGAGTATGACTCGCGCGCCGAGGGTTCCGAACGTTTGTCAAGTATACCAATATGTACCTACTACCTAATACTACCTATATGTACTAGTTAGAGACTTTACTATTTAAAGAATAACTAAAAATTTAAGGTACTACATTTCAGATGTATCGGTTTGCAAACTTCGGAGTATAATGGTAAAATTTACGACTTTTTTCTGAATTTTTCAAAAGTATGAAACCCACAGAAATTTCAAAACTGTTTTGAGATGTACTAACCGATACCTTTCATTCGATAAGCCCCCCGGCGAGGTGGGCCCCGGCGAGGTAGGCCCCGCTGTTGAAAATTATGCCCTCCCTTTTTGACCATTTTTCAAAAAGCATTTTTTTTACAGGCTTCTCTATATTTTTCCTGTAAAATATAGATCTATATCTACAAACGCTACATATACTATACATTTCAGATGGATTGCTCTGCAAACTTCCGAGATGGGGGAATGGCAAATTTTTCGACTTTTTTCAAAATATTTCAAAAAGTATGAAATCTACAGAATTTTCATAAACTGTTTTGAACTGTATAAACAAAATAATACCTTTCATTTGATACCCCACTTGACATTGTAGGCCTCTTTTAAAATTTCGAAATCACAATTTATAGGTACTGAAAATCCTTTTTAATTTTTAATTTTTTTGAATTCTTTTTTCTTTTAATCTTTACAGGCGCACGAAATGTGTTATTGTTTTAAATTTCAAGTTATTTGCTGCTGTAGTTGCTGATATATTAAAGACAGAAAAAAGGACAGAAAAAGCGATACCATAACGGTTTCGCAACCGATCTCCGATCTTCGAAACCTTGAAAAACTTGCGAGAGCATTGCTTGACGGTGGTTGGGCTTCAGGAGCGGAAGCGGATAAGTGTCAGTTTTCAATGGCACGTTTGCCCGCCAAAGGTGTCACAAATTCACTTCCTCTTTCCACCAAAATGCATGCAAATACAGTATTCAGTCAATCAATGAATGAACTGGAAACAGTATTCAGTCAATCAATGAATGAACTCATGAGTTCATCGAGTTCTCAATGAGTTCATTCATTGATTGACTGAATACTGTATTTGCATGCATTTTGGTGGAAAGAGGAAGTGAATTTCGTAATTTTTTATATGAAGTTTGTTACTTTTCTCGCAAAAACTACTGAGTGAATTGAACTTATTGGACAATCTCTTAAAAAGGTTGCTATTCAAAATGTATCCATTTAAATAACCTACAACACCGCTGACAGAAGTTATTACAATATTGCTTTATCCATACAATCTGTGTGTGTACAACACGAGTACCGAGTGTAGACATGTCATGTACTTGATACCGCGCGGCATTAACGTATTCTATGATCGCTGGTTATGTGGTAACTTTGCCACTAGCTGCAACACAGGGTTAGTGACTTATTTGACCACCATTGCTTGTTCACCTTGAATTGCCCAATTGCTGTGGCAATGTTTGTTATGAAATATGTACCTATGGATGGAGGTGGCTCAGGACCGCTATTTGTGGTGTATGGGGGGGGCCCGTGTCCACCTGCTGACGGGTGTGGGCTGATATGATGATGTGATATGGTGATCGTGAGGCAAGACAATTAGGGGTTGTCACTGACATAGAAATGCGCTAGTTGGGATGAAAGATTGGAGGTATTTTTTCAGAATAAAACCTTAAAACCATGAAAGTGCTAGAACAAAATATGTTCGTGAGAGGGGGTAGACCACCCCCTGTCCGCATAGTACACCAATAACGTGGCACCTTGTATATCAAAATGGTTTCACCTACGTTCGACAAAGACGCCATTCCACATTATATTGACGGATTACACACACATTGTACTTGGTAAAATTTATAAAAAAAAATGTGTACACCAAGTATACTAACTAAACTAAATACATCAGAAAAACCAAGAAATAAATTTGAACTTATATAATGAACGATTAACTGTAGTTATTAATGATATTGAGACGCGTGAGTCGATTAACAGGTCGCGAACTGAATAAATAATAAAAAGTACCTATTGCTAAAAAAGGCAACTGGCGTAAATGCAAGGTTGACATTAATTAGGGCAATGCACAATGTACATGCTCGTACATATATGTAGTCTGGTCCATTTTGGTGGGCAGGAGCCCTATATCATCCTCCGACCATATTCTGCCCGACTAGTGTTGAAACGTGCTAAAGTTTACCTTGATACCATTTCCCTAGAGCTAAAGAATTGACCAGCTACATCGTTGCCCACCCTCAAATAGAAAAGGCCCTCGACCACAGTTTCTACAGTTATAATTTACTTGCTTCCAGAAATGAGCTGCCCCGCAGGAGATACCTGAAGGCGAGACAGGACGACGGCGTATGCTCTGAGTGTGGCGGGGACAAGCAAGGCGGGTTCGTGCCTTGCATCTGCCAGGATTTCAGGTGTGTGCCATGCTGTCACTCTATCGCATCACACTAATACTATAAATGCGAAAGTTTTGATGTTTGTAATTCTTTACGTCGAAACTACTTACTACTAATAATTAATAGATAAGTATTAAATAAATAATAATAGAAATAACTAATACTAATAGATCGGGCTGAAAATTTTCATATAATATGTAAGTCTAGACCTGGAATAACGCAAGCTATTTTTTATTCTGCAGGTAAACCAGTTCCCATGGGATAGAAATAACCTTTAAACGTTTCCATAGGAACAATGCGTTGAAGTCGCGCACAGAAACTAGTATATTAAAACGTTTCCATAGGAACAATGCGTTGAAGTCGCGCACAGAAACTAGTATATTAAAACGTTTCCATAGGAACAATGCGTTGAAGTCGCGGACAAAAACTAGTATATTTAAACGTTTCCATAGGAACAATGCGTTGAAGTCGCGCACAGAAACTAGTATATTAAAACGTTTCCATAGGAACAATGCGTTGAAGTCGCGCACAGAAACTAGTATATTAAAACGTTTCCATAGGAACAATGCGTTGAAGTCGCGCACAGAAACTAGTATATTAAAACGTTTCCATAGGAACAATGCGTTGAAGTCGCAGACAAAAACTAGTATATTAAAACGTTTCCATAGGAACAATGCGTTGAAGTCGCGCACAGAAACTAGTATATTAAAACGTTTCCATAGGAACAATGCGTTGAAGTCGCGCACAGAAACTAGTATATTAAAACGTTTCCATAGGAACAATGCGTTGAAGTCGCGGACAAAAACTAGTATATTAAAACGTTTCCATAGGAACAATGCGTTGAAGTCGAGCACAAAAACTAGTATATTAAAACGTTTCCATAGGAACAATGCGTTGAAGTCGCGCACAGAAACTAGTATATTAAAACGTTTCCATAGGAACAATGCGTTGAAGTCGCGCACAGAAACTAGTATATTAAAACGTTTCCATAGGAACAATGCGTTGAAGTCGCGCACAAAAACTAGTATATTAAAACGTTTCCATAGGAACAATGCGTTGAAGTCGCGCACAGAAACTAGTATATTAAAACGTTTCCATATGAACAATGCGTTGAAGTCGCGCACAGAAACTAGTATATTAAAACGTTTCCATAGGAACGATGCGTTGAAGTCGCGCACAGAAACTAGTATATTAAAACGTTTCCATAGGAACGATGCGTTGAAGTCGCGCACAGAAACTAGTATATTAAAACGTTTCCATAGGAACGATGCGTTGAAGTCGCGCACAGAAACTAGTATATTAAAACGTTTCCATAGGAACGATGCGTTGAAGTCGCGGACAAAAACTAGTATATTAAAACGTTTCCATAGGAACGATGCGTTGAAGTCGCGCACAGAAACTAGTATATTAAAACGTTTCCATAGGAACAATGCGTTGAAGTCGCGCACAGAAACTAGTATATTAAAACATTTCCATAGGAACAATGCGTTGAAGTCACGGACAGAAACTAGTATGTTAAGAACGGCGTTATAATTTTAATAAACCTATTATTAGGTGCAATATGATACCTAAGTGTCCAAGGAAATCTAAACGGCATATTGAGTCAATTCAATAGGCAAAACAAGAAAACAATGATTGACATTTATTTTTATCACTGGCACTTTTTTCTAATAATTTTGGAGTTATTCTAACGATTTTCTAGACAAAACCAAAGCAAGGCTTTATTATTCGTTGCATAAGATGACGACATAATATTCCTGAAAAGAAAATTTACTTCCGTCTGGAACCTTAACTTGGTTTTTAGGGTTCCGTACTCGAAGGTTGAAAACGGAACCCTATTACTAAGCCTCCGCTGTCCGTCCGTCGTCGTCTGTCACAGGGCTCTGTCTCATGAACCGTAAGAGGTAGACAGTTGAAATTTTCAGATAATGTGTATTTCTCTTGCCGCTACAACAAATAATAAAAAAAAATATGTGAGGCAGCCTCCATACAAATAGCTTCCGTGTTTTTTTTTGGCTTATTTTGCTCTTCGTTTGTCAAGGCTGTATCTCTTGACTTTAACTGTAATAACATAACAACACATACTAAAAATATAATAAAGTTGAAAATTTAAAGAGGTCTCTGAACAAATGAAAATTTAATGTTCTTTGAAAAAGTTGTCTGATTTTTACTGTACGGAAGCTTTCGTGTGCGAGTCAAGTCGCACTTGGCGGTTTTCAAACTTCGACCAACAAGGACTTTCTGTAATGTTGTCTTTTAATTACTGAACCAACATTATTGTAGGCTCCTAGAGACTTCTTGTCTCTACAATAATTGTAGAGACAAGAAGTCTGAAATGTATCTTGGTCTTAACAAAATTATTTTGTTAAGACCAAGATACATTTAGATACTTTGCAGATGTTCTTGCTTAGATACGTTCTGACAAACACCCTGTATAATGTTTCTCACGTTTAGTTCATAACACCTTTTCTTAGAATATTTAGCAAACACTTTTTAGATGCAAGATTACGATTTAATAATGTAGACACTTGACAGATAATATATGCTGTTGAACAATTATATAGGACAAAAAGCAAGCAATCAACAAGATGTAAGGAAATACATCCAGAGGATTTTTATGGACCATACATAAAGCACATTGCGACACAACACTATAGAGTAAAAATGCGACAGTGAAATAACACAGCTGATGAATAAAGAGTTTGAGGCACCATCCTTAACACACCATACTTATAAATATAAGTATACTAGCTGCTGCCCGCGACTTTCCACGTGCTTTTCATGTATACTTGAGGCTATAGCCTATGTCTATTATATGTATAATAATAAAAATAAAATGACTAAATGTCCGTCCCCGGGATACTATTTAACTCCCTGCCAAATTTCACAAGATCCGTTCAGCCGTTTAGGCGTGAAAAGGTAATAGACAGATAGGCAGACAGACAGACAGATAGACGGGAAGAGTTACTTCGGATTTATAACGAGTAAGTATGGATTTCTTGTATTCCAGGCCCGTGAAGTTCGAGTCAGGCGCGTGGTTCCTGCGGCAGGCGCAGCGCGCAGCTACCCTGATGCCCTGGTCAATCTCCACTGACAAGCTGGAGCAAATCGGTGAGACAACCAGCTTTCGAAGATCTAGAAGCATCCAAATGCGTTTCTAAATTTATGATTACTACTATATTAATAGGGTTTTAACGCATTTATTTACCTATTTTTCCCAACGTTTAAACTAAAACTAAAATACTATCTAAAATAAAATAAAATATTAGAAAAATTAACCCCAGGGTTCTGGAATTACCCCCTTTATAGAAGAATTTTAAATATATAAATAAATAACAATGTGTGTCCTCAGATGAGGAGTACGACGGTCGAGAGAGCCCCGGGCCCAGCAGTCGATCAGCACAAAACGATGCGACGGTCAGAGAGTTCTTAGAGACGCTGGCAGCCAAGCTGACTGGAGGAGCCCTGGAGGGGACCAGGGTGTCTCCGCTGTACGATCATCCTGCTTGTACGTACATACGTATATATAGTGCACGTTGATTGTAGGTAGTGCTTTTCGAACATTTATGATAGCTTGCGGGCAGTTAAATCTTAAGAATCGAAACACATATTATAACCAATTTCAAGCTGGTAGCTAAGTAATTTCGAGGCTAATCCGCAATCCGCAGGCTGATCTACTATGAATTGCTGGCGCGATTGTTATTGTCGTCGCTTTATGCGTCTTCAGAACGCTTCTTTAGACAATTCATTATTGACAGCAATTTTCTACAAGCAAACGCGACTACACTCGTTACGAAATGATCTTAAGACAATAAAGTAGTGGATCAACATCCTGGGTGCTATGCTACATAATACATATGATTTGTTTTTTAACATTTTCTACATTCAACAGCTTAGAATCATCCTAATATTTATTTTATTTAGGTAGGTATATGTATTGTCAACATCAGTCAATTACATTATAAGATCCATTCAAGCGTTGTTGGTGTGTAGATGAGCGAATGCTGGAGGTATACCACGCCCCGCTGCAAGCAGCGCTCTCATCGCTCGGCACAGCGCTACGCGACGCGCTCACATGTAAGGCATAGCATGCACTGTGACACTGGCTTTTTTGTTCACCCTTTTGGAAAAGGCAAATTGATGTGTGACATTTTGGGATAATGATCATCGTCCATTACAACGCCTCAGCAACGTACCTACACGATCAGCATAGTCACTAAAGTTCGCCGTCAACCCAACACCCGGCCCGACTCAACGACTGTATGGCAGCCATACGCAGCCATACGCAGCCATAGGCAGTCGTTGAGTCGGGCCGGGCGTCGGGTTCGCCGCCTGTCTATGAGATTACAGAATAGACGGAACAATGTCTCCACATTCATATATTATCTATCTCCCACAACATTCAGTGTTGGTGGGTATGCCAAGCAGATGTTCCTCAGTGCCCGTGCTTTGAGATGTGGTGGTGCTGTCGCGGTCTGGTGTAAGAGGTGAATAATGGACGATGACTATTTTTGAAAATTATCTCCTGAGGGAATATAAATACCTAATAGCAGTAGATATTGCAGTAACCCCTGTAACCTTTCATCATATTTCTTCGTAAGGTCCTGCCAGTGCACTAGTGTATGTCTGTCTGTGTCTGTATTATTTTTCTCTTGTTTCCCTTGTTCCTCATGGTTTAGTAGATCCTGATTCTGATTTGCACAGAAGCTTAAACACAGCTTTCCAAATCCGAGCATGAACCCACGGAGAGCACTGGCACACGAATGCATGTTGTTTTATTGATACCTTAACTTACTTCATTTATAAAGTAGGCACTGTTCATAAAACTCATGTCAACTAGACGTTTGTGATGTTTTTTATACCTTTAAAACTTTCACTAAATTAAATATTATGTATCCAATAACACCAAGCGCCTGCAAATAAAGCAATAGCATCACGGATCAATTGATAGCAAATTCTCTGCAGGGACTCTCGAAGAAACACAGTGCAGTGCTGTTATTCTTGTAAATCTTATTTATTCGTACAAAAAACTAGGTACTTTACATAGATATCATTTTTCATGCTTCAGAAAAGCAACAAATAAAACCTATTATTAATTTTAAACATTTACGAAGTAATTCCACTGAATGCAAATAAAGTATCTACCGATAGAAACGCCAACTTTAAAGTTAAATGAAAGGTTGTTCACATTCCCGAAACGAAAACAAAAAGGCGTTTGGCTACAAGGTTGCTAATTTATCAAAAAAATAAGTTCTGCACCGCCTGCGCCTGCTCATAAGTCATTCACCTGCAGTTTGGGAACAGGATCGGAAGGCCAACCGAAAGACATTTTAAAACAACATGACCCAAGATAATATATTTGTAGTTATGTATGTATCAGTTTTTTTCTGACTGTTTTCCCTCATTATGAAAATATGAAATTGAAAATCTATTTCATGTCGTTTATTCCATCTAGTCCTACTAGTAGTGCGATAATGTAACTATTTGTCACCTAGGAACACGGAGCAAATGCTCCGTGCCTAGGAAATAACTGGAGCGCCATTTAGTAAAAACCTCAAAATAAAGCGTTATCTAAAAAAGTTTCTAATTTTCTGAAAAATCACGCGAACAAAATCCAAAATAGAGTGTGTATACACAATAATTAAATAATTCGCTATCTAGGAATATATACAATTGTATTAATTTCCCGCGGTCCTGACCCAGTGTGAACTCACATTAATTATGTATTCGAACGGTGCAATCAGTGCATAGGTATTATGTATTATTATGTATTATGCACGTTTCCATATGCTAGAGGCGATGCTAGGCCTACTCTACAACTGTATCGTTGCGATTGTTGCTGGGCAACATTGTAAAGGTAAGATTCGTTTTAGTAGTTAAAATCCAAGCAATTTATATCTACTATCGTCCTTTTCATAACAAGGTTGCATATTACTCCAGGGCTTACATTTACGACTTTACTGAAAGCAGTGGTAACTAACAGCCCTTCTAGTCCACTGTGGGACTTAGGCCTCCCCTGATATGCGAGTAATTGGCTCTTATCATTAGGGGGTTATATCATATTTCCACGCTGGGCATGCGAGTTAGGGATCGCAGTAGCGGTATTAAATGTGCATAGCCCCTTCCAACACCTATGCTTCTTTAGCTCGCTGAAAACCTAAGTCCCGTCGAGATACGAAAACGGATCTAATATAAATTTGACTTATTATTGGTTACTGTCGTTTCGACTGGTTGTCGTTGTGAAGGTAACTACGACATAAAAGATTTGAAAGCATCGAAAGAAAAAAGGTAATTGTAGATAAAATATACCAAAAACAATATTTTTTAAAATAAATACCTAAGTACCTTCAATTGTCTCGTGACACTTCAGATAATCATCATTATAATTTGATTATAGTTTGAAGCTAAATTTTTCGTAAGTATTTACTATTAAATCGTCCGCGTGGGTAAAGCTGCGTAAATTCAGCTAGTACAATAAGTATTTTATAGAGGTATCTTTTCTGTTATCGCTATTTTGTGCATTGATTATGCAAAATTTTATTTATTGGCTTACAAAATGACCTCGACATCGATGAAAAATGTTGGTCAAACTTAACTTATAAACGTATATGAGGTTATTCAAAAAAGGTCTTATAGCGAGGAGTTTAATAAACTCCCTGATCGAAGTTTAAAAGTCTCTTTTCAGTTTACATCAAATATTGGCGGGACTATCGCAAAACTGACATATCAAGTTTCGCAGTATCCCCGTACGATCGCCATACCGTCACGGACTATACCATCTGCAAGTGTACAGTTCCTACAGAATATCGCATAAATCTGCGGTCATTGCCTCAGATGATCCCCGTGCACTAATAATAGTGATTACGACTGCTCCTCGGGTCTGACAGTTGCCTTATTGGCGGCTTATTGGACGCGAGGCAGGATTCAAATCCTCATTTGTGAAAGACTAGCTTCAACCCACAGCTTCGCACGAGTATTAACAATATGAAAAGGAGACCTAGAACTTCATCGGCATAGCTCTTGAGCGATAATATCGCCGATTGTCACATAGTTTGTGATGTTGTTTTATTGTTAACTGTTTCTTTGTGATTTAAGTGTGCAATGAAGTATTTTCTACATAGAAAATTTTCGGCCCACTCCGTTCTGTTTTGGTACCCAAATGCAATTTAATTAAATCCAAACATTCACGCAACTTTTTTTATTAAGTTTATCAGTTGTAACACAATTTCACACAGCATTATGCTGTGTGAATTGTCCAGTATTATTTATTTATTTTATTTACATATTTTGCACATTCGTGGGATAGAGTGGAAGGAGTATAGAGTCACCTTTGCGCTACGTTATGTTATGTATGACTCCATAATGTAAAACAAAACAATAGTATGACAACAAGCTAGAGGTATCCAGCGTATTCGTTCAGTGATTAATGAGTTTATGATGACGTGAGATGTGAACTCGTGTGGGGTGTTGAATAAATATTATGTGTAAGGAGCCCTTAAAAGCTCAGCAAAGGCCATCGGCAAGTAAATTTTCCTCCTACATTATGTTTCTGTGAATATGGTATAGAGAGATGGGCTTTGTGAAGCAAAGCGAGTACCTACTTTACCTAAATAGTCGACTATATCCGCACCCCTATACACAATAGGTGAATTTAATAAGTCGAATCTTTGACCTTTGACAATTCGTCCAATAATAGGTTAGTATCCCAGTAGAGCAAATAAACTTTCAAAGTCGATTGAAGAAACCAACAGCTTAGCTCTTCCGTAACTAATCTGCCTACAGCTCTACATCAGCGCCGATTTACATTCAAAACAAATCGTCTGCCAAATCACAAAATACATAGATTAATCTCCATTCAATCCGTGTTCAGACTTATTATAACCTCATCAGAAGCCTCTGAAGCTCCAAGTATTGGGCAACAACAATCGATTTGTTCTTGGCCCACTGCTTGCATTCGCATGCGATGTAGTTACTAAGTACCGGACCATTACTGCGTTTCAAAACAGGTATTAGTGGCTTTCAGTTCCGTTTCCATAGAAAAAATTATCACGAGTATTTTTGGGTCAACACAAATATTCAGAAACAATAGGTACCTACGAGTACCATAAACTCACACTCACGTACTTTACCAACTTGTTCCAAACAAATACAAAACAAAATATAGAAAAAACGCATTCATATTACGAGCTAGCAAATCGTTCAACTCATTGGTCAAAAAAACATTGATCTTGATTTTTAGGGTTCCGTACCCGAAGGCTGAAAACTGACCCCTATTTCTAAGCCTCCGCTGTCCGTCCGTCCGTCTGTCACGTGGCTATATCTCATGAACCGTAAGGCCATGTTCAGATGGCGAAATTTTAACGCGCGTTTGAAAACGCGCGTCAAAATTTTGCCATCTGAACATGGCCTGACCTGGCAGAGGTAGACAGTGATATTTTCAGATAATGTGTATTTCTCTTGCCGCTATAACAAAAAATAATAAAAATGAAATAAACATCAAAATTAAAGGGGGAGCCCCCTTTAATTTTGATGTTTATTTAATTTTTATAAATACAAAAAATACAACCATACAACAAACGTGATTTTTTTGGCAATTTTTGCTCTTAATTTGTCCAGGCTGATGTATCTCTTGAACTACAATAGGTATACACATTAAACTTTCTATAAAAAATTAAGTAACATTTTAACTGTAATAATAATAACGGTACGAAACACTTCGTGTGCGAGTCGAGTCGTACTTGGCGGCTTATTATTTAACACTTACAGATGTGCTTAAACGCTTGCTCAGCGATTAATTATTTTTAAAATAACTATAACCTATAACTTCATTTAATTTCGCTTTGTGTTGTGTATTTCTTTTATTTATTTTTACGTCGTCTACTTCCACCCCGTGTCAAATAAAACCTATGGAAGCTGTAAAATAAAGAAGCTGCTCTGGAATCCTTGGTCAAGAGGGCATCGGGAAAGTAATAATCGTGTGCTGTCATCACCAACGAGATCCCTAATAGAGTTTAGTTTACACTGCGAGCAAAAATAATAGGGCACACCACACAGATCCTTTACGAAAGCCATAGTTTTTGCATAACATGATGAAAGCCTATAAAGGATGTACACAGAACGTATTATAAAGTTTATAAATATTTATTAGTTATGGAAAAAAATCTCAATCTATCTATACGTTTAACAGCATTTTCAAAATGACGTATACATATATAGATGTGTAATCTAGATCCAGCAAACCTATTATTTTATATAAATGTTCACAGACCAAAAAAACGCGAAAAACACGTAGGATAATCTCAGAACAAATCAAAAGACTCGAAATCATAATACTAACTGGTAGATTGCAATAGTATTTTTCCAAAAATATTATAAAAATGCAGATATTTTGGCCTTTAAAATTCCTGAGTATTTACATTGTTTTATAAGTTTTACGGGAAAAAAATCTTCGGAATCAAATATTTACGGACCAACACCATTCGTTCTCTATAGGTATAATAGCTCGAAATCGAGTAACACACATAAATAAAATTCATACAGCTGAAATCAGAATCTGCCTCTTTAGTTTTCGTCGAGTGATTCCAATTCCATCCAATAATGTCCTGGCGTACAGTCGCGGCCATATAATGCAGAAACCCAAACCAAAACTGGGCTCAATACTCGCTTTTTACTGCCCTCGGACCGTGGGATCGCAAATTTAAAAAATGAGCAGTTGGACCAGTCGCATTGTGAGAAAACGCGCGCTTCATTACAGGAGGAGAGTTATATTGCCTCTTAAATAGGCTACGGAGGGGATTATAGCATATGAAAGAACATGGTAATATCGTTTTTGAAACTTAAGTTTAAATTAAAAACCATTTTCTGACAGTCATGGTGTTTTGGAGTTTACTGCGCCTGCGTTAAATTTTAAATATAAGAAATATTGCAGAGGTTCACAGTGATTTAACTTTATATTTTCTTCTATAGATAAGTGGATAAAACTCATCAACAAATCATTGATAAATATCATTATTGATCGGCTTTCGCAAATTGATGAGAAGCAAAGTCACACAATAGATGTCATTGTCGCTATATAATTTCCAAGATCATTTGCTTTTTACTAACGATTTCCATTTTTAGAACAACTTCATCACGATCGAGATCTAAACATTTCCTTTTCCCAGGCAGCACTTATCAGGCACAATATGTTTCCATGTCTTTTCGCGATACTTAGAAACTTACTCACGGATGTATTAAACACTAGATGACCCCGTGAACTTCGTATCACCTACAATTTTTTTTCCCCTATCTTTATTATTTTAAACCATTCCCGAAATAAGTTCAGCAAAGAAAATTTAATAAAACAAATCGTCAAGCCGTTTTTAAGCTTAAGCGAGAGTAACGATCAGCAATTTATTTTTATATATATTATGAAACATTGCATAGGCATAATAAAAATCTAAATATATTTTCCATACACAAGACTTCTACGCGCGACAAATTTTTGGCTGCTTATTTGAGAACAGCACGTCAATTATTTGATTTCCTTTAAGTAATTTGATTAATTTTTATAATAAGTAATTTGTTTTTAATTTAATTTTATATAATTAAATTTAATTTCAACTTGTATATTTAATTTTATTAACTTTGTTGTAGGTAACACTAAGAGTACTAACATTTAATTTAAGAGATTTTTGCTACTAACAAATTATGGATCATGATGTTATCTGAAATAAACAAATTTTATTTTTTTTATTTAATTCAAATGTATTCGTGTGTACTGTTTCACCGCTCATTGGTTCAGTTTTTTTTTTATTCGTAATCAAAATCCAGCCAATGGCTAAAGCTTGCCGCACATCTGAAAGGCACCGCTGCAGCACAGCACAAAAAAGTGCATTCAAATATGGACTTTAACTCGTAACATTTTGATGAATTTTATAATGATGGCATCAGATGCAGACAACTCGCGGACCCACTCGCTTGAACCTTGTGTCACTGTAAAATGTATCTAAAAATAACGAGTTTAAGCCCATATTTGAATGCACGTTTTTGTGCTGTGTGGTAGCGGCATTGGATTAATGATCAACCATTTACGAATACATCTGATTCGATTAGCAGCAGATAGAATGAAATAGCAAATTTTGTTTCCTACTTAATAGTCAGTCCGAATAAAGATTTTGGGAGGAAATAAAAAGAAAATGAGAAGTTATTTATAAATAAGAAAAAAAAGTAATTTATTATATTCTACTACTAAATATTAAAAAGTGAGCCGTGAAATCGAAAAATCCGATTATATTTTGTTGGATGGGAGTCTAGAGTAAACACATCAGGTCAGCTACTGTTGTCGTGGACCTCTGGGAAAAAGCCCTATAAAAAAAACCCTAAAGTATTAAAAGCCTAAGGTATTACTTACCTACCTCCTTTTGCAAATGCCTAAAAGGCACGATTGCGTAATGAATTGAATGAACATTGCGCTCAAATATTTTTACGAGGGTCATCTGACACCTCTGGGCATAGCTGGACAGGTGTTGTATAATCAAAATCACATAAACTGTGGCGAAATAACGAGCGATAGAAAGGTGCAATTTATTGCGCTATTTGGTAAGGTTCTATAGGTAACTAGATGGGTGAGTGATTGGCGGGAAGCAAATGAAGGGCTCAAATAAACCAGCGTTATTTACTAAGATAATCTGAGGCATTCCTCGTAGCGCACCCAGATGAAGCGCACCAAAGTACTTCCACATAGCGCACCCGTTTTGGTGCGCTTCATTCAGTAGGTATAAATGTTAAGTGTTTATTCCTCGTTGCGCACCAATAACAATAAAGTGTCATTGGCTGCATTTCGATAAAGATTCAAAATAAAAAAAAATTAAGCAATGAGCGGTGAAAATAGTATGAAATAAATAAATACATTAGGTACTTTTTTATTTAGGCTGGACAATACTCAACACGATCCAGCGTCAAAGTACGCAGAGCTTGTGTTATGGGTACTAAAATAGATAACTGAATTACATAATATAAAGTCAAATATCTGCAGATAGTACAAACATTTGTCCCGCGGCGGGAATCGACCTCGCAACCTCCTACGTCGCAGGCGGACCTTCGCCCGCCGCGCCACTCGGTCGTCAATGTCACATCAAATACACTCACGAAAAGAACAACGTGCTTCATTCGAGAAGCTGTGCTTATCGACTATTCGATAAGTCTTATCTATATAAGACTATTAAAAGCAAAAGGATGCCTACGGAAGTGGCTGATATGATAATGATAACAATGACAGTAATTCGCGCGCGGTGAACTTGAAATAAGTCCGCTCCCGCTCCGCTCTCCACCGACAACGCACCCAAAAGCGTAGCACGTGCACAAAAGACATCGCGTGTAGAAAATGGACTGCCTATTATTACCTAGGAAATTACCAATAAAATATAGGATTCAATTATACTTATACCTCTTTCAAGTTAAAGGTTGCTAAGCACGTTGCAGTCATTTGAATCATCAGGCAGGTTAACTCATGGTACGTCGTAAACAAGTAAATAACATTAGACTTCGGTTTTTGTGACCTTGCTGACGTCAACATTAGGTCACACGTGACATATCTCATCAGTCTTACTATAGTTTGTTTGTATGGTGCCTTGCAAATAAACAAACGAAGATCATGACTTACTGGTAATAATACTCACTAACAAATTTTAATTTATAAACATAAGGTTTCCCCTATTTCGTTCCAGATCTTGAGGTTACTAGATGCGTCCCATCAAAACTGGTTAGGAAACATACCTAAATATTGTAAAGTCAATGTCTAGTAAATCTTTATTAACAAAGTAAATTACAATCAAATAATAGGATTTAGAACTAGTATTTGCTATTTAAACAATTGATTTAACTGCAGACTGTTGCAAACAATCTACAGGTAGCTCAGCTAATCCATATCAATTCCAATCGGAAGCGTCCGCGAAGACGTCGGCTGCATTGCCCCCCTGTATGGCAAAGCTGATGCGCTGGCCAGAGACTCACCAGCTCTCGGGTCACGCGTCGCTTCGACCCTCAGATATTTTTTTTAAACATATTGAATGAGATTTCGATTGGAGATTGGGAATACCTACCAAATATAAGAATGGCAAACATAAGAGAGGAAATTTGTATAAAAATAGTAAGGGTAAGGTAGTAGGGGGTTTTATCCCGAAAAATAGTAAGGGTAAGGTAGTAGGGGGTTTTATCCCGAAAAATAGTAAGGGTAAGGTAGTAGGGGGTTTTATCCCGAAAAATAGTAAGGGTAAGGTAGTAGGGGGTTTTATCCCGAAAAATAGTAAGGGTAAGGTAGTAGGGGGTTTTATCCCGAAAAATAGTAAGGGTAAGGTAGTAGGGGGTTTTATCCCGAAAAATCATGTGATAAGCCGCAAGAAACAAACAAGGAACTATTCTCAAATAATGCCTCTCTCTACCAAGACGGATACTTTGTTCACAAAAAAAATCAAACAATATCTTACAAATCAGGTATAGGTCCAATCGCTTTATCATTATTCATCATCGTTTGTACACAAAAAGCATGTTTATTTTTTAGAAAGTCGAATTAATTTGAATCTCATTCGAAATATGCATTCGACTTTACTTCGTGATATTTACAAACATTCAGAATCAATTGATATTAAATTCAAATAGCGATATACAATTCAATTGGCTCCTCATCGTAATCATCTTCAGTTTACTTTGATCGCGTTATAGTTTGTAATCGAAATTGTTTCTCGGAAACTCACTTTGCATAAACTAGGCATGTTATGTTTCGCTAGAACATCGAACTCTACGAATTGAAATATAATCCGTATTTACCCTCATATACGCATTCCGCTTTTATGCGGATTATGTAAAATAGATACTCCTTGCACAGATTGAAGATTGAAAAACGTTACCTTTTGCCTTTTTTAAAGTTGCGTAAAAACGTTACAATTCAAATCCAAAATCCGCAATCTCAAAAGCTGGGTTTAATTGACTCTACAAAATCTACACCAGAAACATCATAATATCTCTAATTATCAATAGAAATCTGAAGGGTAATTCTAGCCCGTTACAAGACCCACATTCAGCTCAAGTTGGTGAAATGAAAAAGTAAAATGAATAAAGATTGAACGGACTCTAGATGTTTACAATAAAGTGAGCGGAACTAATCGCAGAGCTATTAAATTGCATAGTGTATCGAAAGTTTATCGCAGAGGTTTACATCCAATTCGGAATGAGCTGGAATAATAGGTATCCTTTTGAAAACTATCAAACTCACCGATAACGGTTCACGTTAGCGGTAAATTTAATAGTTTTAACGATTAATTGAGTAGAACCTTAGAGCCATTAGCCGAAAGGATCAGTGAGGGTAGATACCTAACTAATTAATCCCTGATTTAGGTTACTAAGTATGTGGGTAGTAAAATTACAAATCTACGAAAACGGTTGGTCTTTAAAGATAAATTGCATATCATAAGTATTCATAACATATCAGTTGTAAGTTTTAAAGATACTCGACACAAAATACTAGGCTTTGTAGAAAAGCTGAACCTACTTAATGTTATGTTATGATTATGTATGATACATTTTGATATAATACAAAATACTTTACCACATTATCTATTTTAAAGACATTTTTGTAATAAGGAAATACTTTATCTAATACTCTCGTAAATAATAGCGATACCTTGATTTATAATAAAAATAATAATGTTGGAGACTGACGTCAATTGAAGAGAAGATATGCGTCACAATTTGTACTTTGAGCAGACAAAATTATCTCAAAGGCTCATAGTTAACAAAGCTTGCGTGCCCAAACTAGGCTACACAAAATTAATGTATGTTTTAAAGGGCTTTTTTTGGATATTTGCTTCTTCTCCTAGTGAGTTGCAAAAATTATCAGTAAATAAATTAAAACAAATTGTCAAAACTTTCCTGTAAAGGCTTACTGTAAAATTTCAGATTATCTAGAGGAAAAACAGCTTCGGACGGTTTATGCTCCAACTCGAAAAATAACAACTAACAGGCTAAAGGTTTCTTCGTTGTTTCTTTACTTTAGTCTACATACCGAAGCAACAGAAATAAAAAATATCACATTATTTCTGTGACACATAAATAATTACATTTTGGGAGCTTGACCTTTTCTAAACGTACATTTATTGGAAATAAAGATTTTTTGATTTAGATTGATTTAATTTTTTAGTAAGTAAAATTTTATCGTCACTTAATACATACTAATGTTATAAAAGCGAAAGTAACTCTATATGTCTGTTACCTTTTCACGCCTAAACGGCTGAAAGGATATTAATGAAGTTTGGCAGTGAGGTAAATGGTATCCCGAGGACGAACATAGGCTACTTGAAAAGCGCGTGCAAAGCCGCGGGCAGAAGCTTGTTATATTATAAAAATATAAATAGTAGGTTATCACAATAAAATGCAAGTGATACCTTTATTAACAAAGAAAACTACAATCAGATAATAGAAACAAATTAGAACTAGTATTAACAATTGAAACAATTGAACTAACTGCCGACTGTTGCAAACAATCTACAGGTAGCTCAGCTGATAAAATATATATATCTAAATAATAACAAAATTAATTCATTCATTCATAATATAATTTTATGAAACGAATAAACTAAAATAAGTACTTATAAGTCAGACAGTCACGTGCCTACAGAAACTATGAAGTAGCTCTTAGTTCAGAGGCATATACATACATATATAAACAAAACTATAAGAAAAGTAAAAGTAAAAAAAATAAGGTAAAAAAGGTATGGTAAACTCTACCAGCAGGCAGGTAGAGTAGGTACCTAGAAGACTTATTCTTCAAATGCGTCGGTGTGGTACTGAGCCATGTTTACAAATATTAAGAGCCCCTAAATTCTTCCAAATGATCCAATTATCAGCAATAATCGGTTCAAGCATATAAGACGTAATTACAATGTGACAGACCGTTGTTTCGGTTTACAAGTGGCCGCATGACGTTGACCGGTTTCCCTCCTCACACTGACTCGTGCTTGCTCCGCCGGCACCCGCGCCGCGGATGTTTCCCGCGAATTCGTATCTCGAACGAATCTATAGACGAACTTTTTTGTGAAAATTCGTGGTAGAATAGACAAATTGGAAAATCTGTCAGTTTTGACAGGAACGTTGGATGTTGTGGAAATAATCGGTGATTTTTAGTGTTGTATTAGCGTTTATTTTTTCAGGCTTATCTAGTGGTATGAGTTTATAATTATTTTAACAACTGTGATAAAATTATGACGTGATTTTATGACATTTTACTTTCATGGTGTAAATAATTTATGTAAATTTTATAGAACGAGATGTTGCAAAAAACAGTTATACTAACAATAATGATCATAAAAGATGTTATTTTTGACTGAAACGTAATTTTTAAAGCGTGCTTGACTTTTCTTGATCAAATTATCATCTCGTTTTGATAAGGGATTGTATTATTCTTCGTAATGAACACGTTTGAAATTATCTCGGTAGCATGACTTATCATTAGAAATGAAAGCAACGAAACAAACTCATTTGATAAAATTGTACAAATAACAGGCGTTGTTTATTTAAGATTATAACCAAATAGGTTGGTAGTTTCAAGGTTTTATGAAACATTACCTTAACTTCTATGAATTACCTACATACGAATAAAAAAATTAGGTAAAAAAACTAATTTTAACATTTCAAAACACATTTAATTATAATACATTTTTACTGCTATTGCTATCTTGCAATAATGTAAGATCTTTTACAGAATCAATAATAAATGTTAGACACTAAAAAATGTAAGCGAATTTCAGAAGCCACAATTTTTTTTTTTTTTTCAAAACTTCGATGTTTCTTATATATTTAAAATTAACGTTAAATGCTACCTGTCATACATAATGTAACAGTTATCTTATCACAGATACATTATTTAGTACCCACTTAATAAAGAAGTATACCATCTCAAAATGTAGAACGAATCTCGAAAGGCTTTTAAAATTCACGTAACTTGTTGTTTTACTGCGTAAATTATAAATAGGTAGGTAAGGTACTTACTTACCTACTACCTGCACTGTGATTGTAGGTAGTACCCAGAAATACGTGAGCCACAATTTACGAGGACTCATAAAATTTTAAACCACTGCATGAAAAAAGGAGGAAAATGCTTTTTGTAGCGAAATCGTCAATTTATAACGAAAATACTGAAATAATGGATCGGTACTGGGTGCCTACACCTACGTTGTGACTTGTTATACCAAGGGCACTTCCCTTGGTATCGCAGCTGATTCAAATAATGGATCGGTACTGGGTGCCTACACCTACGTTATGACTTGTTATACCAAGGGCACTTCCCTTGATATCGCAGCTGATTCAAATAATGGATCGGTACTGGGTGCCTACACCTACGTTGTGACTTGTTATACCAAGGGCACTTCCCTTGGTATCGCAGCTGATTCAAATAATGGATCGGTACTGGGTGCCTACACCTACGTTGTGACTTGTTATACCGAGGGCATTTCCCTTGGTATCGCAGCTGATTCAAATAATGGATCGGTACTGGGTGCCTACACCTACTACGTTGTGACTTGTTATACCAAGGGCACTTCCCTTGGTATCGCAGCTGATTCAAATAATGGATCGGTACTGGGTGCCTACACCTACGTTGTGACTTGTTATACCAAGGGCACCTCCTTTGGTATCGCAGCTGATTCAAATACCATCTTTATTATACAGAATGAGTTTAAAATATTTATAAAGCGTTTTCCAAAAAAGAAATAACTTAAGGACCTTAAAACTTAATTGAAAGCGCTGTAGCGTGCCGATATGTCATGTCTAATAAAAGTCAACTGCTGGTCAAATTAGATCAATGAAAAAAGATATCTCCTTCGGTACACAAATCAATGATTTAGATATTAGAGGTATATTAAATTAAATTAAATTAAATTCATTTATTGATTCAGACAACACAAAGATCCATAGATTAGAGTAGTTAAAGTCACACAGTTTCATATAAACAAAAAGGTACAAAAAATTAATTAATTTAAATAATAAATTTGTTTGGCACAAGGGTTGATCAGGCTTGACATCCAGTGCCTTTGCAGTTTACTGCAATGTCTGTCAGCCAGAACCTCTATCAGACTGTTGGTGCTGCCCAGCATCCTGCGTTTTACAGATATTATTTTATTACGAATCACAGCGTAAAAGTCAATCATATAAGCACGGCGTAAAATCATATAAGTACTAAAGTCATTTACAACGGGATATTTACCATGATTTTAGTTTTGAGTTTTGGAAAACTCAAAACTCAAACCATATTTCGGCACAGTTTCATGCACCATGATCACGGAACAACTGAACTTTACTGAACTTTGGTGTTAATAACCATGATGGATTTAAAAGAGATATTATGATATATACTCCTCAGTGGTTAATTCATTTTTTTTTTTGTTTTTTATTGGTAATCAAAATGCAGGCAATGAGTAGCGAAAATACTGTGAACCACGAAAAAGTACACCTACATGTAACCATAGCAACCTATCGGAGTTGACCAGCACAAAGATTATATTTGCTTTCACTGTAGGATGTTTTTGCATTTAGTCATAAGTGTGACTTACCATGCATTTATCTAAGGCTGTGTTTGAATTGAACTGATGTCATGACCTTGTTAGCGTGGCGGTACATTGGGGGATTAACTGAGATTGGTAGGTATAATTCGCTCATTATGAACTTATGCGGGCCTATGGTCCTATCCTATCAGAAATCTTGAGTTTGTATGTTTTAGTACAATTCATGGAACCCAAAAGTCATAATTTGCTTCAAACTTAGACCCCCATAGATTTTATTAGGACGTAGTGAGCAAAAAGGATTTTATAGACGTCGTCGGTCCCATCTACATAGCTTCCATGGATGTCTACGATGGACGTTGGCAAACCACGTTTACAAATTTTGTTGACTTAGATAGGTAAATAAGTAGGTACCTATTCAGAATTATTTTCTTAGTATTTTTGTTTTTGTTCATTATTTACAATGAGAATCCAAACCCTTCTCAAAGCAAAAACAGAATTCACAAGATGAATACATAGTTTTTTTTCTTACTGTTAATAACAGTTAATTTATAATTTTCTGTCGTTGGAAAACTGGTTTTGCTCGCAGTACAAAGTACAAGGTGAATTTTAATATTTAGCAGAACCTGTAGACTGTGACAAAGTGTTAAATAGTACCTGCTTAATATTTTGTAAAATAAAATTAACGCTTATCCTAAAATGCCTAGGTGAAACCAGAGTTTTACAAATTCTATGCTGCTCTGACCACGGAAGATTTTCCAGGATAATTAACAAGCTGTGAACTTCTTTAATTCTTTGCTGGGTAAATTGTCCACAGTTTGTTTTCTCTACTTATAGAGTTGCGTTTACAAAATGTACAGTCAACACTTTAGTTGTTGAATTTAAATATTTACAGCATCTTATACTATAATAGGTTGGGGGACACAGATTTTTCTATACGACAACGGCAACAATAGGCGTGACATTTATTCCCTACAAACTCACCATTCCCATCTTTTTGTACCAAACACAATAGATAATAGACACAATAGATTTATTTACTTCTACACTAGACACTACATAAACTAATTATTATTAACTATACATTCTTTTAGATGTTAAGGCCGAAGACGAGTTTCTTTCCTTCATGTTAAAAGCACATTTTTATCTTGTTGATATCACTGTAACCGATTGACGTAGAAGAGCACAGGATATAAACGGAGTAAGAATCGAGGTTAGAGGAAAACATCGGTGGGATAATGGCATATCTTACGAAACTAAAAAACCCGGTGACAAGCGGATACCCACAGTAAAGAAAATATTCTAAACACCTATCAAACCTAAGCCTGTGCCAGGAAGAAGTGAAAGATCCTGTTAACGATGATCTGAGGAGATCAGGCAAAAAAGATAATAACTTGGAGAAAGGAGGTCTAAGATAGAGCAAAGTAAAGTAAAGTAAAGTAAAGTATCGTTTATTGCTTGTAAAAGCTTTGCTTGCAAAGTAGATGAATATAATTGAGTGCATGATCTACAAAAGGTTGTGCCAAAGAAATGAATGTTAACGCCCACTTGCCTACTCATAGGGAAGGATCTTTTCCATTAGGATCGCATGGATTTCACTGCTAAGAGATTGATGTGCTATTGATGGGTTCGGCCAACATTCGCATCTAAGCTATAGGCAGTACGTAGGACATCCCTTCATGGTGGTAATGAAGTCTCTTTTAATCGAAAAAGGTGATGAGGAGAAACACAGATAAGATAGGCTAACAGGGCGGATCATGATCACAATGTCAGTAATTCGTATTCAAAAGTTTATGTGCAATGATCGCCATAGCGTGATAACATCTAGTAACCAGCCACGCCAGTAATCTCTGGGTTACGCAAGGAGAAAACTCAAGGTCGAGTATTCGCATACCATTGATGATGAAGCGCTTTTTTAGCTTTCTAACCATTGATGGAGCTTCTTTGCTTAGACGACCGTCGAACTGAGAAACAGTACAACTCATAATATGTGGTTTCTAATAGTAGGGATAGAAAATTGGCTGCAATTCCAATGAACAGCTAGACTAAAATGGTGGAGGATTTTCGACAGATTCTTGCACGCGTTGGGCTAACGTTTAATGGAAAACTGACAAAAATCAGCTTAAGCAGCAATCGAAAACGCAACCGTAGAGATTTTGGAGAGTTTTCATAAGCTAGAAGGTCTATTTTCAACATACAGTAGGTACTTTATGAAGGCGTGATGATGGAGCGCATTTTTTCAACTTTCTCGCGTTGTTCCGTTGTACGCGAATCGAGAGTTGCGAGCTAGTAACGACATAGCAATTTATAGATGATCCGGCGCAGATCTCTGATACACATCAATAACCTTGAAACTAGGATGATCATCAAGACACTATAAGTTGTTGTCATTTAACGTAGGAAATAATCTATTGTGAAGAAATCTATGAACAAAGGGAACTTATCTACATCTTAGTTTCGTTGTAAATAATAATCAATGAGGTAGCCAATTCTAAGATCTCATAAAAAAACTCAAAAGGGTACCAACCTACTTTCCTACCTATTAAGTAATCCTCAAGTCGAACTACATCGAAAATTACATTAGATTTTTTTTAACTTAATCTAATTGCAACTTTACTGGTAATGTTTAGAATTGACTACCTACCTAACTAATTAAAACACTCGTGAACTCGTAACCCGTATTTCGTAACTCGTATTTCCTCCCTAATCCCAACTTCATCACATGAGAACGAATTCAAAATTTAACTCTCGCAAACAAACGTACTTAGATACACTATTTCAGATAATATCTTTATAGAACTTCAGGCCATCTAAAAGTTTGAGAAAGAAATTCCAACTACGTTTAAAATCAACATGTAAATATAATCTAATTTATTTACTCAATCAATTCAATTAACAAATCAATTAATGAATTTAGTTTGCCTCAATTGCGGAAGGTTCATTTATTTTTAAGTACTTTTGCGCATGATATTTTTTTTTTAATTGTTTTATTGTTAAATGTTATGTTCTTATGTATCTAATGTTGGGTTGTAAATAATCGTGTTAGTTACATATAAATAAATGAATATAAAATGCAGACGAACGCGGAATTGAAACGCGAACCTCACAACATAAGTTAATACGATAGTGAAAGGTTTGACACAAAAATAAACGCCATGAACTCATCAGCATATTACGTCTACTCGAAACTGTATCGGTATCCATTTATGACAACTCAGGTGATGTAAGTCATCGACTAGGTCACTTCCTACAAATCCAACCTTGGACCAGGTCAGCATGTTTTTAAGTATTAATGAAGGTACTTTAACAAACAGGTTTTGAATATTCTAGTAGCTTAATTTTTGGAGATTTGTATAACCTTGTGTGAATCTTTGGCTTCCGACTGCAGATTGCGGATTAGTTTCCGAGATCTAAGCATGTTCTTACATAATTTTAAATTATGTACTCGTTGACAGCTCAGCAGGTGTAGCGCTAGGGTCTGTACGGGACAATTCCTGTTTTTAATATACACTCCACACATTATCCCATTCAGTAAACAAACGCATTACACACTACAATACAATGTTATGTAAGTCTGTAGAGGCACTGTTTGTTTATTCTGAGCTGCAGTCTTGCACGAAAGAACAATTTTGGACCTACTTTAAGCCTATCCAAACCTGAAATGAAATAAAAAGTATTCCGCTAATGAAGTTGCATAAAAGATACAAAAATTGACTCGCACGGTTTGACCGGTTATCTACACTTACGACATAACTAACCAGATAACTGCCATTAAATACATATTTACGCACTTTGCTAAACAGTGGTGCAACTCACCTCATCCATCAGTCAGGTATCACTCACACGCTTCGGGACAATCTCTACGGGCGAGTCTGTCTTTTCGCAACTTCTCACGCGTTTTTCCAATATGTTACTCTAGGAGTCTAGGTCTAGAATAACCTCTATGAAATTTCTCAGCCCAGTCTGATTTTGGCGTGTCTCAACTATCCAATCCAATTCAACTCTTCCGTCTTAAGTTAAAAACTTATTGTTAAAAACTTGTAATCGTAAACTTGTACTTAATTATAATTCTGCATCATTGTAAGTAATACCTTGTTAAGGTACCTTTGCTACATCGCATTGCATACTTAGGTAAGGTACCTATGCGTCATAAAATATCAAAATTAAATCATTTGTGCGATGATTTCACTTCGAGTCAAAGAACTGTGAAAACAGGAATAAAATCATGTTCTAAAAGGGAGTTAATAAGTTCGCCTTTTATGTGTGTGGTCTCAGATTACTGAATCAGCGAAAGTTAGTCTACAAGTTGACTATCCTTATTAGAGTCAATTTATTTCCTTTATGTTAATCAATTGGGTGTGTCGTATTTTTTGCGTAACCTGTCACCTTAGCTTAAACGATTAAACACCCGAGACAAGGTATTGTCTTTGAACGATAAATGAAAAATTCCTATAATTTAAAATGATTAAAGTTGAGGTACCTATATGAATTGCAAATATTTTAGACTTTCTATTTCTTCTATTATTTTTCGTGGATCCGTTATTATCATTGAAATAATTTATTAAGTTGTTTCATCTGGGGAATATAGTTTTTAAGATACTTATATTATTATGAGATCATAACATGAACACCGTTGGGCGCTACAAGATAAAATTATAGCTAGGTACTTCAAATTAAAAAGAGGAAAGAAGAAATTAACGATGTAGGTGTCTGGTTAAACTGAAGGTCAAAAAATTTGTAGAATTTTACCTATGGCCATTATTAATATTGGTCACATCTAATTGTGGTCCTAATCCGCCAAAAGGAAATTAACTTATAATGATTATATGACAAAGCGAAGAAGCTGAATGTTAGCGGCAGACGTAATGCATACAAATAATATAGGAAAGTGGTCAGACTGCCACTTGAAGAGCCACCAGGAAACGTCTTTGTACAGAGTACCTACAACAGAAAGTGATGTGGGGTCCATGTTGGTTAACCTTCCGAAGAGGTC
This sequence comes from Eupithecia inturbata, assembly GCA_963662085.1. Taxonomy (NCBI): domain Eukaryota; kingdom Metazoa; phylum Arthropoda; class Insecta; order Lepidoptera; family Geometridae; genus Eupithecia; species Eupithecia inturbata. The sequence goes on from OY759177.1 coordinate 1,359,284, forward strand.
TCTTCGGATATTACGTTGGGCCAAGAGCGAAAGTTAGTATAATAAGTTAGAGATATTGAAACTTATACACGCTCATAACTAGCTGCAAGTCGGATAAAGTCCAGTTATAACCGCACACTTGTAAGATCCTCAAAATTAACTCCCAGATATATCCCAATTAAATTGTAAATATATTTTCCGAAACATAGGTAATTAAGTAGGTAGGTACTATTCTTATCTTCGACCTAGTATAGATCATTCGTGAAAAATGTTCTTTCGGTGACCTTCATTATGGATAATGTCACTTGCAATATTAATATGACATAGAGTGAGGAGGTCCATATTTGGCAATCTATATTTAAGCCTGATTAAGAAAACCTTGATAATTGGAAATAACAATCGAACGGAACGGGTATTTAAAATCGGATCACGTTCACAAAAGATGGAAGAGTTACACAGGTTATTCAAATTCAAACTCACGGCAAATTAAAAAACTTGGATGATTCTCTCATAACATTTCATTTAGGTAGAATATGTACATATTATGTTATACGAAATTTGATGAAATTTTAATTAGTGTTTTTCCAACATTCATTGAACTCTTGTTTAAACAGATGCCTTTCTAAAATTTACAGAAATTCTGATCGCAATTTCAATAGAACACTTTATTTTTATGCGAGTTGTTTTGAAAAACTGTAGGTGTATAGATTAAAATGTACGCTGATCGCTAAGGTATACATTTATCTTTTGAAAATTTTTTACAAGGGTCTTTATCTCAAGGTGTCTCAGTGATAGTGCATAAGTCCAGTTAATTTATTCTCGAAGGAGATCTAGTCATTTCTGACCTTTAAAAAACTCGCAATACCGACGAATAAATGCATAATAACGAATTATCTTCTCTTAAAATATGATTTACATTCCAAACCAAATTGTTTCCTGCTCAAAACCTGAGAACAAAGCTTCCGACTGCGACTTTGCTTAAAACGATTCTGGATCCATAATTAATTTAAATTGTCAATAAAATAAATAAATAAGTCGTCTATAATAGACTCATAATACTGGATATACACATTAATCCACAATTTCAGTCCGATGCATTCAACTGTTTCGGGTCAATGGTTTTGGAGGATGTACATAATTATATTCTATCAATCCAAAGATTCAAATTTTTCGCATTTATAATATTTATATGAGTAGTAGGTAGTTTATGACATAATATCAAAGATGATTTCAACTTTCCTTTCGAATCTTTGACTTAACTGCTACTTTAATATATCGCGTTGAAGATTTTTCCGGTCTTGAATTTAATCTTGACTATGTAGTGGTACAATTCTGTGAATATATAAGCCCTTTGGCTCAACAAAAAGCCATGATGTCATGGATGGACTGGAAACACCGGTTAACACACTGTGGAATAAGTACTCATTAAAGCAATATTCATTTATGATTGAATACGTCTTTTATGCCTTGCCTTGTTTTTTATTGATAGAAATTACATGAAACAAAACGAAACAATTTGCATTTAGCAAAATGTTTCATTTTTATATTTTATTGTTTTTTCTATTTTGTTGTTCTTTCATACCTACCACAAATTATTATTACGTCCCATAAGTTCAATATTTTCAATGATAATTTGATTTAAATTACTACTTCTTACGTTTTCATGCACTGACGGCTGAATTATCTATGTGAAAAGCGAGGAGATAGATAGCTTTCTGGGATGAGACCGAATAGCGGATTAAATATCCAGAGCTCCATTGGTAGATTAAAGTTTTTCGTTAACTCTAACTCAGACTCAACCACGAAATATTTTGTCTGTTTACTAACACTTTTACAACTGTGTATCAACTATCAACTCAATCCGTTTTTGTTATTGGAAGAAACAATCATGAACGGCGGATTCTTTTATTTCAACAAACGTTACTAAACAAGGAAACGTAGAATACTTATTCACAAAATCTGTTTAGGAAGGTTGTTAAATTGTAGGTAACATCATCATCGTTTCAGCCTGTATATACTTATTGCCGAAACAATCTGTGACACTCATATCGGTCTTGGGCTGATCATAGCCCTGAGTCCGGTTGACAATAGAATCGAGACGTGATCGTGCCGTCTCCTTTTTCTATGGGATTTGTCACAGCAAGCGCCTCTATCGTGCGGACAGGGAACTACGCAAATTCCATACAAAAATGAGAAAAAACAGCTTGGGACGAGTTTTGCTCTAACTCGAAAACTAACTCTATCAAAGTAAAGGTTTATTGTTCGCTTCTTTACTTTACCTTTATGAGATTGCAGTGAACAAAAAATGAAAGTGACCATTTTATTCCCTAGTTTTACTTACCTATTTGAAATTTACATATTTGAATTTTGTGACGTGTCGAAGAGACCTGTAAGGTCTAAAGGAAATAAAATAAACGATACGATATATGATATCGATAGCCGAACTCAAGGCTCAAATCTCGTTGTCAATCTTATAATTAGCAATATCATATCGAGGACCTATCAAGCCGAGTCTCCCAGCTTTGCGACTGTTTTCCCCGGGAACCCATAAACATAATAATTTTTATCGCGTGTACGTATGTACCTCCTTTATAAAAGCCAGTTCAATCAATCAAAGATAATTTGGCGTGTTTTAAAAAAACTATAACCAAACTTAAAATTTTGGTAAATAATATTATATCCTCCCTTACTTTCCCTGATCGAAGATCTATGTTCACGTGCTAAAAATTTTGTTTAAACTTCGATATCGCGATCTAATTTCCCTAGTGGCGACATCTAGTTATAATTCAAGTCTAATTTAGTTTGATGACACATGGATGAAAATGTTGACGCCTGTTGCCATGGAAACCATTAGGTAAAAGTGAGTTTATCATATTGTGATGATGTTTTACAAACCTACGTTTTACAGCGCACATAGCAGCCCCTTGAGAATCAAACATAAAGGGGAGGGGACCACATCAAAATCAACTTTTATACAACAACGAAAGTATTATCAAAATCTATTAACAATTGGCGCAGATATTACCGAAATTGTTGTACCTTGTCGTGATTCTTCAAAATTATAATGTTGTTTTTTAAGTTTTATGAGATAAATACTAATCCCTTGGATACAATTTTTTTATGGGACCACCTTGGGCTTATTCTCTATACAATAGTGAAAGGATCAGCAAAATCGGTTAACCATTGGCAGAGATATCAATTACCGGTTAACCATTGGCAGAGATATCAATTAACGGTTAACCGTTGGCGGAGATATCAATAAACATACATAAAATAAAGAAACACACAGACGAATTGAGAACCACCTCCTTTTTGAAGTCTGTTAAAAATAATAGAAGATCTCTACTACAATTCCCTTGGTTTCTACATTTCTACAATTCACTTTGTTACTCAGACTGTGTCATAACTTTATTCAGATAGTCTGAGAACTAACTTTCGCTAGACTTTTGTTATCGATAGCTACTCGCAAGAAATTCGCATCTCAACGTTTCCTGATTCAGTTATTAGCAATTCTCAGCTAATTATCCACCTAAGCCCTAATTGATGACATAATGGATCCGAAGAAGTGTTCTTCGAAAGTTCAGAACCTATCAACTCCTATTAAATTTCAGACTCTATACTACTGTCGTAAAATACATCCACTCATTAGATAAATTTCTAAACTCATGCCATTAGACTCTATAACAGATTTTGCTATCGAAATTTAAATATATCACATAGATAAGATAACAGTGAGATGAAGTGATAAGCGTACCTCAGCGCGAACACAGTGATGGACAAGTAATGCGGTTGTTGTGCCATAAGTGATGGTGTAAGCTGGTGACCATGTGGGAGTACCTGGCCATCCTGCTCATTGGCTTCTGGCTGGGCGTTGCTATATTCCTCTACATCTCGTGCTATTGGCTCGATGAGATTTTGGGTAAGTTTAGTAAACTACATTTTTAGTTATTATATATATTTAGTATTATTCGTATATATTTAGTTGAAGGAACGTTGCAGTGCTTGTTCACTACAATCCGATATAGTGTACTTGCACAAATGCATTTCTGTGTTATTTTAATTAACTAAATTATGTCAAAGTGAAAACAACATACGAAAAGCAATAATTGAGAAAGGTTTGGGTAATTATAAATTACATATGTATATGCACTAATTAGAAAAACGTTGTTTTATTAATAAATCTTCGACGTTAAGGAACTTTAGAAAGCTTGTACCTATACAAAATGTAGAGTGGAGATGTGAAGTAACAATAACGTAAACTTGATGGTATTTTCCTTTCAAAACGTAAACTTTGATTAAACAACAATTATCCTGTACAACAGCTCATGTAAATAAAGTGACCTTGACACCTACCCGCACTAAAATGGAGGAGTAAGGACACCCAGATGCCGCTATCAGAGTAAAGTATTAACTCCATTTATGAAAACCCCAGCAACATGTGGGTAGTTAAAAACGAATTAATGCTGCTGATTGATTTTAAATGTTTTTAGGTCAATGGCAAACTGGGCCAGGTCAAAAACCTTCGTGTTTTTGCAACAGGTCGTTTAAGAAAGCAATATACAAAAGACACTCCACCAAGCTATAGTATTTATAGTTTCTGTGAGCTAGCCTGGTTAGAGTCCAGGTCCTAGTTATTAAAATCGTCATCATTGGCCTCTACATACAAAGGATGGTTCATGTAGTGTTCATTTGTTAGTTCGGCTACTTCCCATTTGGTAAGCTTCTGAGGTCGTTTCTGTCATTCCCTTATAGGCCTTCCACGTGGTTATATAGGTAGATAGGTGCTTTAGTGCCGCCAAGTAAAATAAGCGGCTATAATGCTCCTACTTTTATGCCAGGTCTATAATTTTGCGATCGTACAACAGATAGGTAACACAAAAATAAGGCTACTAGACCACGTGAGGACAGGTGATCGTGGTGACATTTAGCTTCGGTTGGATATGAAGTAGATACTTGCAAAAACTCATTGCTTTTAACACTTATGTTTAGGAAAACCAAATTACAGTCATAAAACAAATAGATTTTTAATGAGCTCTTCGTAAAATATTATATCATTGATCGAGTCATTATTTTTTTTTAAGTCTTGACCCGCACTCAGGGAAAATCTAAGAGTGAAAGGTTGCGGGTTCAAGTCCGGCCTGAGTCGTTCATTTTTGAGATAATACAAAGTCTGGTAACATATTTCATAGCTTTACCATATACTTTTGACTTCAGACAATAACGGGTTCGGGATGACAAATGTTTGTACGATCTGCAAATATTTGTTCCGGGTGTTCTCGGTATGTTCTATATGTTATAAAATATATCTATTCATGTAATGTATTGTATTAAGTTTATCAATCATCTAGTACCCAAAACACAAGCTCTGCTTAGCTTGGGGCTAGATGATGCTGTGTGGATTGTTCAGCATTATTTATTTATTTATTGTATGAACTGAAGAAGTTGTTCAGTAATCTGCAACACCCAGCAGCATAGTGATGATGGCGATAATGAAGAAGCTAATTTTACCACTTTCTTCACTGATCTAGAGGCATTTGCTTCATACAATGTGTAACATAGTTTCTACTCGAATTTATGGTAAGGAAGTTTTACAAGCCACGTGATAATACAAATTAGTTTTATGGAGACTGAACCTACCTATCATCTTTATTTATGCTGTAAACTTACAAGATAATGAAGATGACCGCAAAGGTCAGGATAGCACGAACACGGCAAATGATTGTAAAATTACCAGCATTCAAGTTTAAATCACCTAGGTTTTAATTGGCCATTTATTATAAACTACCAAACTAGGTAAGTACATAAAAGTTATAGGTATCTACCAATGTAGTCAACACGTCAGAAATAACTTGAGGTTTCACGTATTCGAAGCGAGGACAGGGTTGGTTTAAATAAAGTTTTCAATAGTTAGTGATATCTACTTTTAGATAGGTACCTACAATACTTCATTGGTTTTCAATGAATCTCTTGTAATTTTACGGTATTCAAGAATTTCCGATATGTACATTTGCAGGCATTATGGTATATTTGTAGCCAAAACCTAATAGGGTAATTATTTTCGACTTATGTAATTTTGTCCAGCAGTGGACATGTTAATCTTAATCTTTAAGGAGTTGTTATTAGTAATTTTGCAACTATTGAATGAGCAACTCATTATGGGCAGTATGACCAAGCCACGGTTACGAGTCGACAATCATGTTTGTTTTGGTAAGCCAACTTATCGTCACTTGCTAGCGGATTGCATAATAAAGTCACCTTAGTGTAATGTTTGAGTACGACACACTTTAGTTACCTGTCAAAGTTAAGAAGAGTTTTTTTTTTAATAAGAACCAATGAAGTGTTATAGTTACTAAAGGTTAGAAACTAATACAGATGATAAAAAAGATCAAACAACCTATGTAGATGTTTATGCAATTTTAATAGAAAAAAATTTGTGCATCCACGCTTAGTGTAGGTAAACTAAGAAAACCAACATTGCAAAACAATCTTAGTTTGGTTTATTTATACTTTAGGGCATTTATTAGAGTTTATAACAATGACTTTTGGCCTAAGGGCCTTTGCTCACACATGTTAATTCGCCGTTTGAAGGCACGGTCGTCAGTGTTTTATGGATCACTATGGAAGCTTGTTGGTTGACGGGCGGGGCGGCGCGGCGCCGCCGTGCATAAACACGACGAATTAACCGTAGACTTTTACGGCGAAAAATCCGGTGTGTCAACGCACGGCGAATTAACTGTAGATTTTCACGGCGAAAAAAACGTGTGTACAAGAGCCCTAACCAAAACAAAGCACCTACCAGACCGTGTTTTTAACTGCAAACTTCTAAAGCGAAATGAATTGGATTTCATGCTTTGACTTGTTGCGGCAAATCAAACAAGTCCGCGTGAGGTTTTCTTCTTAACTTGTACCTTGTGTATTATCTTTGATGTAGGTGTTTTAAATCGCAAATAAATATAAAACGACAATGTCGTTACCAGAATCTGACATAAACCGAATAAGGGATTGCTTCTCTTTAAATGTACTGCTAAAAAAATATTTTCATCATGGCGGTTCTTTTCAGTGCATGCTTTTTAATTTATTTATTGGTCCTGCGTTTGTACGTAATATTTGTATGGTGGGTTGAGCGACCCACCCTTATGCAATTTTTTTGAACTCACTTTTGGTTAGGTCGTCTCCTTCTATTTGCTTAATTTCCATTATTCTCTTCTTCAGATTTGCCCCCGCTCCACAACGGTTCACCATCCAGCGCTTCAAGCCGTCCATCCAGCGGCGCCAGCAATGCCCACGTGCACCTGAAGCGGCTGGTCGCCAGGGTCGTCGAGGAGGCTTCAGCGCTGCCAGCGCTGGCCCGGTACGCGGCCGAGCCTACCACCCCTACTATAGAATCTTCTACGTATGAGGATCTGCTGGCCAGCGCTATATTGAATAAGGTAAGGACTGACTAAGTGCATGTGTACAATTTTTAATCGACTTCAAAACAGAAGGAGGTTTATGTTCGGCTGCATGTATGTTTTTTTTATTTATTTTCATCGATTTCTGCGCCAATTTCCCATAAATGTTATTCCCGATGGAATAATATTTAACCCGCAAAACTTGTAAAACTTTTGAAGTCGGTTTTTATTTTATTCAAAACAATCAAATGATTCACGTGTATAACTGACCTGACCCTACCCAATGTGTGCAAGGGCATGCCTCACAGACATTGGGTAGACCGGCGCGGCGTAAACAACTTCTTTTACGCCTTCTTTCGAGTCGTCTACGTAGTTTATGGGGAGCTGCTGGCAGTGATAGTATCGCTACATATTGAATAAGATAATGCAATGTGTATCAATTTTCACATACGATCGGTAGAGTCGTCATAACATACTGTCTGCTTTAACGTACCCACGAGATTCTACTGGTCAGTGCTATATTTATTATGGTAAGGTTAACCACTGACAATTCATTGCTTGTATCGCTTTTTACATGCGCATACCTACAAACTATTTTGAAATGTGAGTTGCTTTGTATTATGCTAGGTAGAAATAAATGACTTTAACTTTATAAAGTTAGTTAGAAGAATTCAACATATTTTTTTTTACTAAATAATAAGCAAATAAATTAATAATCTTGCCTATGAGTCGGCTGCTCGACAGCTACTCGTCACGTTCACGATAGCTACCGGACTACCAACAGTTGAGACGTGATGGAGACGTTGGCGTCTCCATCACGCCCTGACAGACTTACGCTTCAGGATGACAGATCTAAAACAACTCAACTTAGTTATAATAGCTACAACCCTATTCTTTGCATTACATTTTATCTATGATTGATTATGATTAGAAACGTGTACCTAATTTTAGGAGGCATCTAATTTGGTCTTGATTTAAATTTATAGGCAAAATGCTGGATAAAAACATTAGGGTAGGTACATAAAAGTTGTGACTGACTGACTCGTACCTACGGTGCAATAACGTCACTTATGCAATTTTTTCCAAAACTGAACTGAGTATGAGAAAATACACCTAATCTACCTCTTTACTTGGTGCGTTATTGTCACTTGTGTGGTACGCATACTTTCCACTTGAGGGCACCAGTGTCGTTATGGTTTTGGCGCGAATCTGGACGGCACTAGGAGAAACAACGTTTCATTGGTCAGTTGCGCGCGGGCCCCCGCACGAGAAGCAGTCTCCTGGAGCTACAACGTTACTAAGGTAATTGTGACAATTTATTTTTATGTTTTTAGAGCTTAATTGACACTTGTGTAGTAGTGACGTTATTGACGTGAAAAGTTTTTTAAGAGCGTTTACCAAATTTCTATTAGATATAAGTAAAACAATTATTGATTAATGCGTAATGATAATAATTCTCAAATGCCACACCCAATCATTGATTGAACACAAACCTTGGCCTAATTAATAGTAAGAAGATCTCTGTTATAAAAAAGTCTGTTTAATAAAAAAGTTACTTTGTAGAATTAAGAAATTTTGTTATACTTATTTGCTACTTTAATAAATATTGTTTTAGATACATATGTATGATTTCGTGTTTTATTTGTTTTGACATAATTGACCGGTTAATTATTTTCTAGTGTCTTATCGTCACTTCTGCGAGGGTAGTAATTTTTAAACGTGTATATTTTTAAAATAGTAATTAGTGAGATGTTTGCTTTTATTTTAAAATAACGTTTATAGATGTAGTTTAGGTATTATCATCTTATTTTTTTAGTCGAGACGAACTATCTATTGTAATAGGAAGTTGAATTTTCAAACGCCTCTCCTGAAAAATTATATCACTTGCATAAGTGACGTTATTGCACCGTAGGTACGGACTGACTGACAGACAGACAGAGACAGACTGACTGACTGTCTGCAGTCAGTTTGCGATTTTCAAACACGTTCTAATTTAGCTATTTTTAGGACCTGTTTATAGCATACTATAATTTTTAAGTAAAAATCTTAGAAAATTTACAATGCGTAAAATTTTTACGAATCCTACAACAACAGAATCGACACCAGTATCTAGTTTTGCTAAGTTTTATGTACAATTCGAATTTAACAATAAGTTAGGTAGGTTTATGTTGAAAATATAAAAGGACGATAATAGGCCCAGTAGGGCATTGCTAATAAACTGATAAGCACATTACTTACCTATGTATGATGTAGTTGCATAAGCATTGTCAACATAGCGCATAGACATATTGTAAGGAAGAATCCCTTCAAGCGACATTAGTAGGTATTCACCCTTGGCTAATATAGGGTTGCAACACACATTATCTTTAAAATATTTTCTTTATACATTATTATGAATGTGAGCGGGTTATACAAAGTGCGTTATTGGTGAAATAAGCCAAAAGGGTTTTATTCTTGTTTGTGATGGTGAGTGCGGTTCTAGACGCGCGCGCTCCGCATTTCGGCGTGAATTGCCTTGCTCATATACTACATAGGTAAGTAACCAAATAACCAAAAAAAAACGTGGCTCGCTCCGCTCGTAGATGGATGTGGTCCGGGGCTGAACCGTCGTTTGAGGTCAATATACAAAACTCAAAAAAAAAACGCAATACAATTTGCTCTTTTATCGATGCAAAATGCTACGTCGGTTTACTTATTCAAAAGGTAAACATATACACTTCAGCCAATTTTTTAACAGTGGGATATCCTTTCCAAAATTCAGATTCACATCATCTTCATTAATTTCCCGCGATATTTTCAATACCCCCGGTTGTCAATACCCTCGGTGATACCATAACAAAGATTTACCGATATCCGATACCGTATCAGGCTTATCAGTTGATACCGCTTGTTATCGCGATAATAGTAATACATCCACGAAAAGATATTTTAAACGCCATCCTGCGATTTGAAAGAAATGGTAAGTCATAAAAAAATATGATAATTACTTAATTCTTAGTTCGTGATAATGGCTCAGAGTGGTGATAGACCGATCACGATGCGGTTTTGCGAATAGTGCAGTGCAGTGGGGGTTCCAATATGCTTGAGTTAATTTTTTTCTCTTCCGTTGTGTTTTTGTATGTTATTGCGGTGGCTTTGGTGGTAAGTTTTTATTGATTTTACATTTAATACGTACAAAATCAATACTTATTATATTAGCGTTATCAATGCTGAATGAAATGAATTTTTATGACATCAATGAGTTATTAAATGTAAGATAATAAATAATAATACCTAATTTAATTTGCCACCATAATTATTGCATGCTAGAATATAGTGAGACATGAGTGCATTACTTAGAACTAAACCACCTTTATACCATGTTTGACGCAATAAATATATTTGAATTTTAATTTTTTGAATGAAATGCGAAGGTTTTGTATTTCGTTTTTGAAATTTTTTAAGGTGTAAAAATTTATTCCGGATTTTTTTTATAGCTACCACGAACGAACTACCTATTTGGAAGTGTTATAATAGCATTTTTTTTAAAAGACGATGTGTTTAATGAATTCATGAACACATTTATTTACACGGCACATACATACTTTTGTCTAACTAATTTAGAAGTAAAGTTAACTAAGAAAATAAATGGCTCCACACATTGTGTTACCTATTACATTTTTATGGAAATTATGCAAGATAATGATGACTTTAATAACTTAACTAATAAGTAAATTACCTTAGAAAGCTAGCTTTCTAGACCTTTCTATCTTTTACGTAGGGAAATAAGAACATAGGTATAATTACGCGATAAACGATGAATACTCAACCTTTCGACCTCTCTTGAAAATATCTGCTAAACTTAAAGAAAATTTTCAATTTTAAAATATAGAAAAGAATAGAATTAGACCACAACTAGATAAACTCAATGCATAGACGATAGAGCTATTTAAAGATCTCTAAATAGATAGATCTCTTTTTGTGAAGTTATCACGAAATCTCACGCGAGTTCCCGTCCAGGAATTCCTCAGCGCGCGAGAGAAAACTTAAACTAAACCAAATTTTACAAGTCACAGTGAATAGGTATACTTACGGTTGCATTATTACAGCATAAAACTAAGAAATATGAAAGCCGGTTGAAATGTGGCTATGAAATGACTAGTTTTTGCAAATAATTGTTGTGAAATAGATTACTTTTGTTTTTGTATGAAGTACTTAATCTGTCTTCGTAGACGTAATAAGAAAATAACCTGTGATATCCAGGCAACCTTGGATAGAGAAGAAAATGAGAAAGAGCAAAACGGTGTTAATTATGTAGGTACCTATACACAGCTATCTACGTGTAAGGTTTAACATGTAGGTAGGTACTAGGTACGTGAGTTCACTTAGGTATCTTATCTAGCCTTATTTTATTTCACCTATTTGCCTATTTCTTCACACTGCTCTGGCTAAGGTCTCGCGGTCGGTACCAACATTTGGAAGCTGCATAGATAGCCGATGAATGATAAGTAAATATTTAAATGGTTCAATAAAAAATTGTAGGCAGCCCTATGAACCACATGTCACGGCGCTCCTCACCCCGTCTCGCAGTGCGAAAGTGCGTTCGTGTGAAACAGACCTTTTTTCCAAACACATTGTTTACCAAACACTCTTAGTGCAAGGGACTAGTGGCGAATGTTGGTCGACGGGAATTTGAAAATGTACAACTTCTTTAGCGGCTTTGTGAGCTACTTTCCCGATGGAACAACGCCGCAGGTTTTTGCTTAGTTGTGTGCTATGATCTATGATGGTGATCATGTGTTTGTTTCTGTAGCTGGTCCCGTTTTTTCCGATGGGAAAATGCTATTTGCGCATTACCTCTAGCCTGAGGAGGGCTAGAGGGGTATGTTGGGCTCTCCACTGAGCTACTAACAGAGCGTTAGTAGCTAGTGACATACCATCTAAAAACCCATCGATACTTCCTCTCTCACCTTAGTGCCAAAGCGTCGTCAAATAACTCGTCACCAGACGATTCGTTTGACGGCACACTGGCACTTGACAGGGTTGCGGGTTCCCGGTTGGATTCGACCGCTACCCTGTCGGTGATCATCCGTCCTGGATGGATCCTTTTTGTTGCCCCGTGAAAGGGCGAGGCATGTCCCGGAGTACTTAGGGCGTCCCTCTCCCTTGGAGACCTGTGCAATGCTGCGGTGGCTCCGCTGCTTCATTCTGAGAAACAACATCTTTCAAGAAGGAAACCATGGCTTCCCAGGCTCTTTCGCTATCAAGCATGGCATTCACTGAGCTCGGTACCAACCACTCTTTCCAGCGCTCTGTATCTGGCCCCTAGCCTAAACTAAGTAAGAGAAACTCTGACTATGAGTTTATTTATTTATTTCTAAAACATACACTATTTTTACAGGACACCTAATGCAATAGTGTATTAATATACATATATTAGTATTAATATATATTATTATTATTACTAACATTAAACATTCATTAAGCCTTATAAAAATGTAATCTAATAAAATAAAATTTACTTACATGTCAATCAAGATATACCAAATTAAAACAACGACAATAAAAAAATAAAAAAATAACAATAAAACAAAATATACAAATTTTCGGAGTTCGATCCGAAGAAGCTTCCAATAACGGCATTGTTACTTCCCTATGGAATTTCAGAGAATTTACATCGTATTCCTGATTTAAATGTTACACCCTTACCCGGATAACCCTTCAAGGGGAAGATTTTTTTCATACTTGGGCGAAATTTACCTGATTTTCCTGAAACCAATATTTTCTGATACTCCTAGGATAGGCCTTGGATTATTTTAATGCTTACCTCTAAGAGCCCGACCCTTAGAGGTAAGCAAGACACGTTATAAGTTTCTTGTTGACTATAAAAAATGTCAGCTAAAACTCAACACGACGTTTTTTCAGGTGATCGAGCGGTTCCAGAATGAAAACGGCTCCGGCGGCAGAAGTAGCGGCATCCACTCCGCCAGCGCGAGCCCCACACCATCTGAGCGGTCCTCTCCGCGGTCTCTCGCTTCTAGGAACCTCACACACCACTCCAGGGATATCACTCCCCCAGTAAGTCCCTGAGACCGACATGCCCTATAGTAAGCTTAGATTAGACCTAAAAAGTATTTTTTTACAGACAGCCAGTTCATTTTCCAGTTCTTCCATGACCACGATGTTTTGGTTTTTAATTTTAATCCAAATTCGGAACAGTGTTGGTGCTCTATTATTTAGTGCAGTACCTATTAAACGTCCTTTCAAAGGGTTCTAAGACTTAAATAGAAGTTTTATTATGCAAAGCGGGCAGCATCATTTGGATCCGTGAAGATAGAATGTAAAGCATAAAAGTGGTAACCTGAGACCCTTAGGTATATTCTTAGTGCTAAACTAGTACAAGTACCTATTGTAAAATGTGAAACGGCCTAATGGTTATGGATTACGAAAGTTATCAGTCACGGAGATCCGGAGTCATATCACTGCTTTGTTTATCAAAAAAAGCCAATTATAAACATTGATAACTTCTGTAGGTGCAAAGGTAAGTAGATATATAAGCATCGCTAAATCGTGCAAAAAATGCAAGGTTTTCCACATAAGAGATCCGGTTGATTGAACCACGTTTTTATACCGTTCAAAGCAAAAAATTATGGAATATTAACTAACTCATCTTCGGAAACCGACGTAAATTGCTGTTATTAAAACAAATGATGACGAAAGTTATTCTTTGCCAGATTAATAGGTTTTGCCTCGTATCCTCTTTTATTAGACTTATATTATCACTACAATTCCTCACTCGGTGTGTAGTGTAGGTTGTACTAAAACGAAAACTTTAGGATGACCATCACGGCGCGTAGTAGGTAACCAACTATGTGATCTCCTAAGCTAAGAAATCAAGTGTATAGTACATGATTAGGTACAGGTACATAACAACTACTACATGGTTCTTGACATAAGTGATAATAATAGTAATAAGTACCTACCTATTGATCATGGAGGTCTAGTTGCTTTGCTTCTAAAGTAGATAGATACATAGATATAGAGTATTTCAAGTCGGATTCAAGTCCTAACAATACAATGTTATTTGAAAGAACGTCTTCTGTTCTAGCTTCACGAAGAAGATGACGTGTCGGACTGGGAGGAAGGGACAGACGAGGCCCTGGAGCTGCCGCGGCGGGTTCCGTTCCCCGAGTTCGGCGGAGATATAGTGCATCAGAACGGTAAGTTCTTGTTATTTTTATATGTAACGACGCAGAATCGGCTTAACCTACCATGAGAACTTTCTAGACAATTAGGGCCAGTTTTCATTCATGTATTTGAGATAGTGTTGGATCATCATCATCATTTGTAACCTGACAGCTGGGTATAGGCCTCCAAACTCGAAATAGGCTAGCGGTATAAAAATGTCGCAGAAAAAAACCTGGATAAGATTAGCACAGGACCGTAGGGAGTGGGACAAGAGTCTGGCGGCCTATGCTAGTAGTTGTTTTAAAACCAGTTTGCTTCTCTCTGCTGCAGTCAGTAGTAACCGGACCTTACCTTTGATCTTCTTTTTTCAGATGAAAGCGAAGAGCGTGAACTTGTTGATGTATCTAGCAGCGATCTACAAGGCGTAGATGGAACGTGGGAAGAAAACTGGCTTTTCCAGAAGAAAAAAATAAAGACATTGCAGTCCGTACCAGTACCTATGCTAGTTCCAAACTCAAATGCTGATTACAGAGCCATGATAGGCGATAGAGATGCCGACGACACCACAGATCTGTCAGACAATGCCAGCGACAACGAAGAACAAGGGGAATATAAAAGTGACATCAAGAAAGTCCTAGATTCCAAACACGTTATAGGAGGAAAGATGAAACTAGATGATGAGTCAGACTATGAGCCTGACAGTCTCACAATAGCCGAGGATGAATTCGGAAAGCTCACAGATAACGCATACAAAAATGCCAAAGCAGTGGAGGCAATCGCTAACAATACCAATAACTTAAATATTACGAAAACACAAAACACAACCACAGATGTGGTGGATGGAACCAATAGAAATGACTTTATGCTTTTGATGGGCATCGATGATGGCCCAATCCCGAAAGCAGAGTTCAATCTAAAGGAAGAAATACACCGAACTCTGATGAACGGCAATGGAATGCATTATTTGGACCAGCAAGATGAAGAAATCTACGATGATAGTATAGAAAGCCTCGCAATCAACCAAGGTAAACCGTTTTCTTAGGAATCACCTTAGATAATAAACTTCAATGGGGCGCACACATAGATAAGCTATCGAAGAGACTTAGTTCTGCAGCATATGCTGTCAAAAAATCCGTCATCTTACAGACGTGGATACATCTAGACTTGTTTATTTCAGCTACTTCCATAGTATTATGTCTTATGGTATTCTACTGTGGGGGAACGCTGCAGATATTAACACCGTATTTGTGTTGCAGAAGAGGGCTGTTCGTGCTATCTATAGTATATGTCCCAGAGAATCCCTGCGTGATAAATTCAAAGAAATAAACATAATGACAGTACCATGTCAATATATTTATGAAAACCTATTGTACACTCATAGAAATATCAATCGGTTCCCTAAAAATAGCGATGTACATAATTTGAATACAAGGAATAAACATAAACTCGCTGTGCCCACAACTAGACTACACAAAATTAATGTATCTTTTAAAGGGCAATGTATACGCTTCTACAACAAAACTCCTAGTGAGTTGCAAAAATTATCAGTAAATAAATTCAAACAAATTGTCAAAACCTTGCTGTGTAAAAAGGCCTACTATAAGATATCAGATTATCTAGAGGATAAAAAAGCGTGGGACGGAATTTGCTCCAACTAGAATAATAACAACTAACAGGCTAAAGGTTTCTTCGTCGCTTCTTTACTTTAGTCTACGTACCGAAGCGACTGAAATCAAAAATATCACTTTATTTCCGTGTCAGTGTTTAATTATTAAGAATTTGACCTTTTCTAAGTATACATTTATTGTATTTATGGAAATAAAGAGTTTTTGACTTTGACTTTGACTTTGGTAAGGACATAGACGAAGAACTACATAATACGAGATATACCGTACTGTATCTATGTTAAATTTATAATGGAATTTTGGCAATTATTTATTTTTTCAGAATCTAACAACAACACTTTGAACCACCACGAGCGTGAAGGCGAATATGAAGAAACAGTGACAATCCCAGTGCAGAGATACGCCGATAGTTTAAGAAGGAAGCACTTCGATGACACAACTTATGAGTAAGATCAATCAATCAAATCGTTTAATTGCGGAAGTATAGTAGTAGATCTTTTAAATAATCTGGGTTAGGCGTTGAAGTTAAGATCAAATTGAACAATATTGTTGACGATAATTGTGTTTTCAGATTGCAAACCGAACCAGAGAGCACAATAATTGAAGATGAATTGGTGCCAGGTACGATAGTACCTTAATACAATGCAATACATTTTCGTACTCCCAGAAACTATTATCACAAAATATCTCCTTTGTTTTCAGGATCTGTAGCCGACAGAGAGCGAAAAAAGTGGCTAAATTATGTCGAAATGCCCAACAATCCATACTCACCAGAAGCCATACAAAAACGACTTGCAGCCAAAAGTACTTCATCTCTTTTCGACATGATAACAAGAAAGCATGAGTTTAATGACGAAAATGAAACTCAAGATGTAGTCAATGGAAATGAAAGTCATGAAGATGAGCAGAAGGACCAAGAAGCTAAAGTAATATCAGCAGTTTTGAGCACAGATAATATTGACAGGGACAGAGATTCCAAACGTCTAAAAGAAGTTCTTGCAGATGAAGTCCCTCAATATAAACGGTAACTCAATTTCCGACATTAGACTTGTTATAATGTAGATAACGAATGGTGTACAAATTAATTTGTCAACTTGCAGATACGGTCGAGATTACTACATAAGAGAGGCAAAATCATCCGCGGGCGGTCGCAAAAAGCAAAGTTTTAGCGACACGAGCTCCCTCTCGTCGATGAACAAGTCTACGAGCTTAGAAAATTTCGATACAGAGTTAGCCACGCCTGTAAGTGCCAGCAGCTCGTTGAGCGACCTCGAGGCGTGCGCCCTCCATCAGAACATCGTCCGCGCCGTGCTCAGTCCAAGAAACGCAAGCCCAAACTTTGCCATCAACCCCATATTCGAACACCCCGATAGACAAAACGATACTGATGAGTATCCTGCCAAAAAACGCTATTCTAACGTAAGACAATTTAGAGACGCGTGCAATGGCGGTGACGGTTTCGTGGAAAACGAGGATATAGTTAGACTTAAAATACCAATCAAACCCGAGATTACAGAGGAGCTATTCGAGCCGTACACGAACGTAACGCGCAACAACACTCTGCGCGGCGAGAACCCGTACGCGCGCGCCAAGCGCCGGCCCGGCCTCAATTTTACGTTCGGGGGGAGCCTAAGGTTAAGCAGAGGCTTTCGTACCGACCTATGGTGATAGCCACTTCCCTAGACTCAGTTAAATCATACACCGCCTCCAATCTCAACTGCACTTCTGATAACTCTCAGTCGAATCTCCACTCCACTATGTACGATACATACATAGATTCATAAACTGGAACAAACCAAAATAGGATATAGTTTAGGCTAATTTCTGACATCACAACCATCTTTCATGCAAAGATCGGAAGGTGGAAGGACTTGCGTCACATATAGATCTAAAATATCTTCGTTTTGACACGCAGAGTATTGCCTGATGTGTGCTGGCATGTTTTGGAATAAAAGAAAGGCTGACTAACAGCACTATGCACTAATATTGCGTGAATACCTTAGACTTGCACTTATAGATTTGTGTTCTTCCTTTATAAATGTTTTCAGTACTATTTACAACAGTTTAACTACAAGACGTTAGTGGTGAGTGTTGTATGATTTTGGCAAATGATGACTAACCGTTGGCTTGCCACTCAACTAACGATGATCTAAAAACAACTCTTCACTATTTTCATCTCCTGCATTTGCTTTAATCATATTCATTTCATCTTTTTCTCACATCTCTATAAGTAATAACCATAATTTCATTTAAATTCAGCACAGCACACGACTTTGCTCGATTCGATTTTATCTACCAAAGCACTGAGCACGATGTACATAAAGATGACTAACAATCATGCGTAAAATTAATACCAACCTAGCTTATTATTTTGAATTTTTATAAGTAGAATAACAATGCTGAATAAAAATAACATATCCTAACAACAATATTAAGTAAATCATGATATTATTTTATAAATCACCGCCAAGGTAAGAGATAATATTTATAAGCACTATCAAAATTAATATTATGTTTCAGGGCATACTTATAAAGCAGTTCAACGTGATAGCAACAAACCAACAATACAATAAATTGGCAAAAAACTACCATTTAGAATCTATAACAATAACACCAGACAACAAAACTGAAATTTTGATCGAGTACGACGACCACAGCGATCAAACCTTGTATGAAGCAAGGCCAGTCATCGTCGATGAAGACACAGACGAGAAATTCGATGAAATTTTACAATCAGCTTACAATTCAGAAATCGTAACTAATGACACGGAACACGACATAAACGAGGAACCTATAAAATCACCTATCAGTATTGCCAATTCGTTCCTTAGCTCGAGTAGTTTGGAGGATTCTATTAAAATCTACAACATACAAACAGGTGAAATCATAAAATGTAGGCCCGAAGATAACATACTATCAGCAAGATATGACACAGCGGCTGACAGCGGGAAAAACATCGATTTACAAGATAAGAGCATCCTGGGAGACGATTTTGATAGCGCTAGTCAAAACGAATATTTGGACGAAGAAGCAGTGATCATCGAAGAGCACAAGAACTTAGAGATCGAGGAACTGGAAGACCTACTTCCTCAATTACCAAAAGTGAAAGATCTAGCGAAGAAATTCGTCAGTATGGAGAATATTAGTGAGCCTTCGCCGGTTGGTATTTTACTTTTATCAATGTTTATCTTTGTACACAATGTACTTATTTCGTCTAGTTTGTTTTAGACTTAGTGCAGCACTGCTGTATTAGTTTCATGTTTCGATGTAATAGTCTTGTAAATGAAACTTTTCTGTGGCCTTGATTCATACTTTTATGGACTTAAAGCTCTACCAAGAAGTCATTCTGTTTTACGTTCTCGTTTTAAGAATAACTTAATCATAACTTAATCACTCTAAACACGATAACTGACATAGGTAAAACCTATCTTCTAGGTCCCCCAAGCTTACTCAAAGCGCCGAAGGAGCAAAGAAAACGTCCTCGACAACCCTGACAAGCAACCAAACAAACAGATGTACATGCACAGTCTCACAGCCAGAAGTATCACCAAGGAGTTCCGGGAAGGACTCAAACTGTCTATGTCGACGCCGATCAAGCTCCCTGGAGGATCCAAGGAGGTTCCTGAAGGTGACGTCACCAGGGAGTCTAGCCGACCGGGCAGTCCAGTCCCTGAGCCAGGCACGCTCAAAACTAAACTAGCGTTCTTCGAAAGCCTTAAAACTAAGTTTAGCAGTAAATGATAGACTTGATGAATTTTAATAGTATTGTTCTCGAGGTAACGACGATGTCTCAAAACTAAGTTTAATAAAAGAAGACTTCGTATCAAAAAGAAATATTAAAGGGTGTTGGTCGTCTAAGTGCACGTCTATGAAATGTAACAGAGCAAATAGTCGAAAGTATAGATTTTGTCACGAGTTATTCAGTACTCTGTTCCAAACTGAAAGATGGAATCATGATAGTTCTGTTCATTATTTTTCTCGGTGTTTCGACTACCACATGTTTTAACTAAACAAGTGATGTAGTGGAAACACTACGTTAAACTGTAGTATTTATTTAATTTAGAACTCTTTAGTGTACATTTTCAGAGGTCACAATAGTTATATAGCGGTGGAAAAGTTGGGTTTAAGCAACGCTTCTCTGTAGCATTATTCTGTTTACTTTATTATATTTAAGCGACGGTTTAAATACTTAGTGCCATTTATTCATCATTTCCATTTTATTTAAGTCTCTAAGCTAATGCCAAAGTTGTAAATAGATATTGGTCTAATAATTAATTATATTGGTTTAAACGGCGGTGATTGTAATTATAAACAAACCGTAGATATATGTGCAATCAATTGTAAAAAAAAATACAAAACCACTGTTAAAATGTGATATATAAAAACATTAAATGTTTCACATACGATATGTGGATGAAGGTGTTTTACGTAATAAAAATTTTAGTAATTTAATGTGTTATTTATTTATATTTAACTTATGTCCCATAAACCTTAAAAATCAAATAACGTCGTTTAATATTAAAATAGTAATGTATTACGTTATCATTTTTATCATCAAGTTCTAATAGTGAGTCACTAAGTAATGTTAGGTATAGTATCACTAGTGATAAGAATGCAGTACGTAATGTTCTATAATACAGGGTGCCACGTAACATGTGTTTACACACATGCTTCGGCTTACGCCGAAGGGGGGTGATTCTGGACCCCGAGGGGATCCATTTGTGAATAATGTTTCTTTTTATGTCCATTTTTAATCTCTTTTTTCTTTTTAATCGTGTTTTTTTACACTTACTCTTGCATTATTAAATATTATAAAATATTTCACAAATGTTTTGAGCATGTTTTTTAGCAAAACCAGTGTTTTGTCATGAAATTATTACAAAAAAATTATGTAAATTTTTTGGAATTTTAAAATAATAATAATAATGTAAGAATACACGCAAAAGAACACGAATATGAGGAAAAACAGACAAAATTTTTTTTTAAAACAATAATAAATAATAATATTACATAAAGTAAATACATAAAGAATACAGCTAGTTTAAATACTGAATTGGTACACCCTGAATAGAAACAAATTGGGGTGGTGTTCTATGAAATATAATCGGAGGATCAGTAGCTTCGTTGAATAACTGTGACGAATAATGTATGAAAGCTTGGCAAAAACGTCTAATTAAAATGTCTGACTAACTTCTAGAAGAACACCACCATCACAAAAATAAAATCTAAATTTAAGAAAGTGTACAATGAAATAGTGTCATCAGCTTACCAATCAGTAGAATATACCCCAAGTCTTATGGAACGGTATACTCTCCAGCTGGTCAGCATATTTCCTCCTGTAGCACCACAGAAAATAGTCGATAAGGCAGGAGTTGGGCGGTTCCGTGCCACATTGGAGCTGGTCTTCCATCCTTTTCCTCAGGAGTTCTACTGCGTGGATTGAGCAGCCTCTGATCTCTATCTCCTCGTCTGAACCCCTTGGGAGGAGCTCATCTGCAAGAAAATAACATTCACGAAACATTTCACTTATCCTAGATATTGTGGTTCTATGGAGTTAATGTTTA
The DNA here is from genome assembly GCA_963662085.1 of Eupithecia inturbata. NCBI lineage: Eukaryota > Metazoa > Arthropoda > Insecta > Lepidoptera > Geometridae > Eupithecia > Eupithecia inturbata. The sequence continues at coordinate 1,381,010 of OY759177.1, forward strand.
AACAAGACTATTAGACGACGCGACGGCCATTGGCGCGGCATTGGCTGTAGTCGTCTTTTGTCTTATCAGCAGATTTACGTCGACTGCGGACGTAGTTCCGCTAAACGAGGGTTGGTTTTGCCATAATCACCACATTTGGCAGGCGGGTTGGTGATAGCAGTGGAAATGTTAAAATATCCAGAAGAAAGGTGTCCATCAAGTTAGCAGCCCCGCCATAGACAAATACAGATTACTATTCTAGTTTTAAATGTAAGCTCACTGTGTGAAGAGAGCAATAAATTATTTATTATTATGAACGAAGTAACCCTTTAAGAGTTACTTTTTTCTTTTTTTATATGGAACTCTTAATATAAGTGGCGGCGCTAATATTGCTTGTAGGTATAATCGCCTTATTTACATTTGAAATCAAATGATCTTACCATTCTTCAATGAAACCGTTAGCTTATCACTGTAACTCAAAGCTCCAAAGTACACCAGCACCTGAGGTACTCTGTAATCAGCAAACATGGTCATTCTCTCTATATCAGTAAACTCCCCGAGTCCACTACCCCCGAAGAAGTTCCAGATATCTCCCACCAAGATCTGGGCTCTTTTGTAAAGAGATACTTTAGTACCCTTGTAGGTAGTTTCATCTTGAAAACACGGGAAGTTCTCTACAATTATGTTCAGCAGTTTGACAGCGGATTTGTCTGCATGGTTGAGGCAGGTTAGGAAGGTTCCGTTATATTGTTTGAGGAGGATGGTGCCAACTTCGTGTAAGGCTGAAAGTCGTTCTTCAAATAAAGGTATGGTAGCCTCATTGTCTCCTCTCATGATGGTTTTGAGTTGCTCTTTTGTGATCTTTGAATAGAATTCTGGATTTGTTATGTCATGGCCTTCCTGCAAATGGAAAGAAACATCATGATGGTTACTCTGTCAGTAAAAATAGCACATCCAATTAGGAATAGACACAGTGTTATCCTGTAGGAATCAGATAGTTCTCAGTCTCAGCCCATAACCACTACCGTACAAATATTTTATGCAAATACTTAAAAAAATATATTTTATCAATGGTATGAGCGGGGTATATCTCCTAACACAAGCAAACTTTGCATAAAGGGGGACTCCGGAACCTGTATATACAGTTTTTAAGTAATTGCAATAAACATTTATTATTATTCACATCATATCCACATATAAGATACTTATAAATATTGATTAACTAGTTACTAAGATATCCTAAGATATCATTGTTAGACTAAAACCCCCCGAATTAAAATAGAATAAAAAAATACGTTTATTTAAAATCACATTATAAAATACATTTTTTACTTTAAAGAATAACATATTATAAAACTATTCTACAGTAAAAATATATCAAAATGGTTAATGACCGCCGCGAAGCTAGCCTCAAGCAGCCGGTGACTAGGGCTGCAGAGAGACGAAATTCCTGACGATGCGCGCCGAGACCAGGAGTACCGTCTTTTGGATTATTATTATTATAATAATAAAGGAATGTTCACGATTTCATACAGTGTGCGAGAGGAACTGATGCATAATTGATAAGTCATGAAATAAGACTAGTGGTAAATAGGTACGGGGAAGAATAGATACCTTAACAGCTCTAGCCAGTGCAGCTTCTAAGGCATAATACCCAGTATGACCAACAACTGTCCACTTCTGAGCACCGCTAAAGGACCAGAAACAGAAGTTGAGGGCATCTGCCACAAATATCCAGTCGACAGCCTTCGGGTCATCCTTGGAGAGGTTGCTGATGTTGGCTCCTGTGTCTGGGATCTGGAGCTTGCTGGACGATATCGAGAGAAGCATCTGAAAATGAAGTTACAACATAAATAAACATATACCTAATTAAATTAAATTACAGAATTATTCATTCTTGTAAGCATGGGCGGGCAGAGGATATAGACATGGGTTCCAGTACTTCCAGTAGAAAATGACCTCTTGTAGACTGGAAGAAGACTGGTAACCCACAAGGGTAAGCAGGTATATTCTTTTAAAAGAGATTCGTCGTTATTCATGGAAGTACTTTTAAAAGCGAAAATCGAGTTTCTTAGGTACCTATTTCGATCTACATCAGATCTATTGAACAAAACATGTAGAGTACTTCCCGTTGACCTAGGATCATAAAATTTGGCAAGAATCATGCAAGTAAAGTTTCGGTGTATTAAAGTAGGTACACCAATTCGCCGATACGAAACACGAAATTTCGTGTTGGAGACTTAAAATAGGGCCCCCAATCCCGTTCGTCCCACCAGCTCCGTCTGCACTGCCACACGGTGCGCACTGGTAGAGGTTTAACTTGGCTGTGCTGCTAGATATAAATCTGTGCTGTGCTGTGACTCAGCTATTAAACTCTTCCTGTATTGTATAAGCGAAGCCGTTGCAGTAAGTAGGTACCTACCAAGATAAGACACCGGCAAATTACCTATGTTGAGTTTCTAACCTCTTTGGTCAGCTTTTCCAGTCCGTCCTCGTGAATCTTTACGTGGGTAGCGTTTTTTGCAATGAACTCTCCAGATTCAGCCGGTGGTAGAACTCCCGATCGTACCATTTTCAAATTGATTTGCTGAAACAAATAATTACAAAAAATCTTATGGCTGCTTCTTTTTTTGCGTTTGTTTTGTAAACTTTGTTTTGTTTGCAAAAATCAGCTGGTAAGTTTAGGACAGCATGCACGCACACACATGTAACTACAAGCTCTATGGTAAAATCATGTCCCGGACAGGTGCGCGTTCAGCTTTACTAAAGCTGTACGCGCACCTGTTCGGGCTGCAGGAACTGCACGCGCCGCCGCCGCGGCGCCGCCGCCGCCGCCACTGCCGCCGCCACCGCGCCGATAATATCCCTGTTTCAGGTCACTTTGGCCACCACTGCGAAAAATCAACAAAATACAAATAATATAAATATTTCACGGCTATCTCCGCTGGCCCTAAAAATATATTTTCATGACAGCCTTGGCTGAGGGCAGGCACGTTTTCAGGGACTAGGTAGTCACGGGGGGCGTGACGCCCCCCCGAAATCTTAACATAGGTACTTACATTTTTTTATCCCACAGCTTGATGATTATTTTTTCTTCTATAGTTCTGTTACTTCGATCATGATTACCAACCGCAACAAAAAAAATCGCGGCTAGCTCCGCTCGCCGATGTTACTAGTCTTTTGGCCTTTATGTTTTCTTCAGCGCAGAGGCAAAGTACATATGACTTAAACTGAACTGAACTTGATTAGTCTGGCTAGTCCACAATCTGCGCGGTCACTTTGTCACCAAGGGCGCAAAGAAATCATAAGCAGGCAAGAAATTTCCGTATTTTGATCCGCTCGCCATTTGTTTCTTCTGACTATGGTCCAGAGCTAGACCCCTGCTTTAGGTCACTGCCAAATTTGATAAAAAATTACCCAAAAATCGAACAAAAATCAAAAATTGTCTCGGCTAGCTCAGCTTGCTGGCTTCTTTATTGTATGTCTTTGGTTATGGGCTCATTCCTCGTTTGAGGTCCGTTTGCAATAAACTCCAAAAATCTAACGAAACCACTAAATTTTCGCAACACGGTTTGCTTGCCGATAATAAAATTCTGCGGTTTCGTTAAGCTTGCTCTAAGTCCGAGACTTATCCTCCGTTTCAGGTGAGTTTGCAACTGAAAAAATATAATACCAAACAACTAACGCACAGCCAGATCATAAAAAAGTTAGCAGCTCCCTTCGCTTGCTGTTGATTTTTTACCGTTATAGTCTGTTGTCCTCATATTTTGTTGTTATTCGACAAAGTCATAAATTGTTCTTAGCGTATTATTTAGCTTCTTTGTTTTGCTACGCATGCCTCACCCCTTTTAAAAAAAGCTGTGGTTCATTCAACTCGCTGATATTATTGGGCTCGCTCCGCTCGCTGTTATTTATTTTCTCATACTCTTCTGGACCATTTTGTGACTGTGAATTTCGGCGGCTGGTTCCACTCGCACACACATCTATTTTTGTATTCCTAATGCTTTTGTTAATCTTGCTCGTTTCGCTCGCTGTTTCGACCGTCGCGTCGCAAGGTTTTTAAAATTTTCGAGGGTCACTTCCCTCGCTATCTTTTTTTTGTGTTTTTTCTCTTACTCTTTCTTGATGCAGCTCTTGCTCGCTTCGCTTGCCACCATTGATACCTACTATTGTTAGGAGTTGAGGGTCGGGATGTCGAGTTTGCGGTCAATATACAAAACACTGCAAAAAAATTTACGGAACCATAAAATTTCGCGGTTCGCTCCGCTCGCTGATATTATTTTGTTTTTATCTGTATTTGGTCCAGTGCTCGTCAACCGTTTGCTTTGCCCATCACTGCGAAAAATTTACAAAAGCCCAATTTTTTCGCGGCTTGCTGCGGTCGCCGATAACGTTTAGTGGTTTACAGTGGGGCCTGCAAGCCCCTGAAGTGAATTCCTGGCTCCGGCCCTGAGCAAGGGTGACCCCCTTGGGCTGCGACCGCGCGTGGTACCAAGTGTGACCCCCCAAGTCTTGGGCTAGAAACGAGCCTGGCTGAGGGGCGCCAACAGACCATCTCGCGCCACCCTAGGAAAGGGCTAGGGCCGGTGCTGACCATGGGCATGAGTAAAATGCATAGATAAATCTTTTTCAACCTTTTTACGATAAAATTAGTGAAGTGAGTGAGTGAGTGAGATTTTAAGTTCACTTCCGATTTTTGCTTGTTTGTTTATATTTGACATTTCCATACATGTCAATTTCTATAGATTTCGTTCATCCATGACTAATTAATTAATTACACAATACTTTGTCCATTTGTATTTTTAGGGTTCCATAAATTTTTAAATTAGTACTACGCTGTCCACGCTTATATTTTCGTTTGACATAGATAAAAATGCCTGCCTTTAGGGAGGGCCCCACGGGTTGCAAGCAACATAAAAAAAAACTGGATTAATGTATTTTCGCGTTCTACAAGGAAATTATCTAGCTAGTAGTTAGTTACCTAGAGTCTGTCTAATGAAAGTAGACACTGAAAAATTGCGGCAAATTCAAAAAATATCAGTATGGCAACCCGTAAATTTTAGGGATACTTGGAATAACCTACCTTGATACTTTGATATTATTCTTTAAATAAAAACACTTATTTTTATTCCAGCCCATTGTTGAAATGATGATGTATAAAATTAACATTCTGAGATAAATAAGAGTAATATATCAAGGCCTAGGTGTGTACCATTTTTTCTACCGCCAAGCAGTAATATAACTGGTACAGGTATTGAAGTAAGTGCTTAGTATCAAGGTATTGAAGTAAGTACTTAGTATCATTCATAATGATACTAAGCACTTACTTCAATACCTGTACCAGTTATACTGCCCTCGTAACAAAAAAGGGCACATCTAACATTTTTTTCAAAATTGAGTTATATACATATTCGGAATCAGGAAAAAAAGCTGCATCCGCCTGATTTTAAAAGAAAAATCTATCTTAATTTAGCACAAAGTTACAAGAAGCCCAAAAACATCTAACATCCAAATTCATATTTTTTAACTTAAAAAGGCACATGTGACAATAATTAAGTTGAAAGAACACAAATGCATTGATAGGGCTTTTATTTTACTTTTTCTTTTTTGCTAAATAAAAAAAGCTTATTTAATAGGTGTTACATTAAAAAGGCTGATTTGGCAGATAAATTTAATTTAATAGGTGTTCATTCCATTATGATAATGGAACGAGTCTCAATGAAATAGTTTATTAAGTAAACAATTTTTTATTCACCGTAATCAAAATCTGAATCTAAAAATTCTACTTGAAGTGATACATCGGAGTCACTGGTATCACTGCTGTTTCCTCCCACATTAATTATAAAACTTTCTAAATTATCTTCTGTAATTCTGTCTCTTTCTTTGTATTTGGCTTCTACGTGGATAACGTGGTCAGTCATTTTTTTCCAATCATCTGCTGTTATGCTTTCAAATGACTCGTTTACAACTATTTCAAATTGTGCTGAAGTCAGGCTTACATTTCTATTTGCCACCTTTCGTTTTGCCAAACTCCATATAAGTTCTATCGCGTTCAAGTCGCAATGATAGGGGGGCAGTCTTAATACTTCATGACCTTCATGCTTCAGAATTTCATCCGCTTCGTAAATAGGTTTTGGTGTATTTTGTTTTACAAAACATAGTAGTTCTGCCTTAGTATGGTATTCTTCAAATGCAATACCATTTAATGTAAGCCATTCTCTAATTTCTGGTTTGCGAGTTTGAGTTGTTGGTGCCTTATTAATAATGACAGAATGATATGACGCATTATCCATCACTATCAGACTTGGCTCGTTCAGATTTGGCAGGAGCTTTTCTTGTAGCCATTTATTGAAATTCGTAGCGTTCATATCGTGATGGTAGTCTGCCATTTTCGATTTAGTGCTAAATACTAGCAATGAATTTGGAACAGGGCCTTTCTCCGATCCTGCATGGACAATGATATAGCGTTTCCCGGATGAAATGTTTTCAACTACACCGCTTGTTGATGGGCCTTGCCAACACTTCTTAGGCTTGTAAGATCTGTGGACATAAGTCTCATCTAAATAAATGATGGGTTTTCCTTCCGAACGCTTTGAAGCTATTGTTCTTAAAAATCGATGTCGCCATGCAGAGATGTCATAACGCTCTATCAACAATGATCGTTCATTTTTGTTTTTCTTGAATTCGAAGCCGTTCTTCAGTAGTATTTGACGAAGAGTCTCATGACATCCACTGAATCCAATACTTTCTTTGAGCTCTGCCAACAAAGTTCTTAGTGTGGGGACTTGTTTTTTTACAATGTAGAACTCGTTTAATTTATTGCGCACAACATCCATGTCAAAACTATCTAGGTTAGACACTGTTGACGGGTGGGGTCTTTTTTTACCCGGAGTCCTCCAGACACCTTCATTCACCGCACCTTCCTTTTTAATTCTCTTCAAAGTGGTTACACTTACTTCTGCAAATAAAATAAAATAAATGAATAAAAGTGATCGAGCAGATAGGAACAACAGAATTTTACATTAAAAATGCAACAGGCCCAGAGCTTAGTGAAAACTTACCAGAGAGTGAAGATATTTCTTCCAAGAACTGGTTCTGGGTTTGTATCCTATCCTTTTGTTCCAAATCAGTTAGCTTCTCAATTGTTTGCATTATGTCGGTAACTCCTGCTACTGCTTCCAGATTTGCTGTAAATGAAAAATATGATATTAAGTGCACATGTGATGCTTATTCAACCAAATGTATAGTAATATAATAAGCTATTAATGTTATTCTGATATCATTATAGCAGACAATTATATAAATTAACAGGGATAAGAGGAGAACACAAAATTAATATCAAAGTATCAAAATATTTTTGCACTACTCACCTAAGAAATCGATCACAATACGTAAACAATCCTGTTTCTGACGGAATTCAACATCTTTTTCCTGCTGCTTTTTCTGATATTTTGAAATCATACAGAATAATAACTCTCGCACGCCACTCTTGATTGTTTTATTCATTTTATCACACAAAAATCACAATAATTCTTCACAACTCAACCAAACAACAAAAGCATAGTGCCGCCATCTTGTAAACATTTGGGAATTTGGGAATAGTAATGCCATAGCCCGATTCCGGTTTTCCCTAATCTTTGAGGAAAATATTAGAATTTACTCCACGTAGGTATTGATTATTTTTATGATTCAAAGAATCAAAAAAAATATATAGTAAAATGGTTTATTTGTAATATTTTTTTTCCTTGCAAGTCGTTTTTTTACACATGTAATGATCGTGTAGTGGTGAATTTCAAAAGAGTCAAACTAAGTCAATAAAAATAAAATAACAGTCCACTTTTAATAGTTAGTTACATGTTATTACCAACTATTTCATACCTTTGAGCGCCCTGAATTTACCCCGTTACGAAGCATAGTGTCCGGAGGTGGAAACACTTTGGTGTGACCATGTAAAAAGTTTCGAAAAAAATCGAGTATCTACTTTCGTTTGACAGACTCTAGTCTATATTAGTAAATAGTTTTTCGACCATTGTAAACCATTTGCCATGAACCCATGCTTTAAACAACTTTGATTCAATCGTTGTGTAGGAATGTATTGACATTATATCGATTTTAGTAACAAATCTTTGACATGGCAATAGACTCCAAAACGACAGTTGTTTCGGATTTTTTTTAATAGGTTCATATAGCAAATGGCTTAGAACTGTCGGAAAACTACCTACTAGGTAAATAGATTACTTGTTGAAAGCAAAAAATACAAAAAGTCTGAAAATATTTGAATTTCCCGCGCAACCTAAAAACCCCCTATATTATGTTAAACCCTAAATTATTTAGATTTCATAGACAATGTGATGAAACACTTTCTAAAAAGAAAGAGATATTTTTTAAAAAAGAATGCGAAACCATCGACTTGAAAATTTATCGGGACGAACGAGAGCTTCGATATCTATCAATCAAGCCAATAGGAATATTTCTCGAGTTGATATTTCCATGAAAAATTATAAAAAATGGTATATTAGGTGGAGTTTACCCTATTAATTCTATTGTACATTTTATATCCCATAAAAATGCTGCGGGCAAAAGCTAATAGCAAATAAAACAACAAAAAGAATATTATGTATTTTATTCCAATGAATATTCAGGTACTAAAACTAAATAAGTGTCCGATTTTCTCAATAAAATAATAAAAAATGTTGAGCAAATATAACAAAATTGATTAAGTAGTATCTACAATTTCTTCATAAACAAAATCAATTGTCATAAAAAATTTATCGGTGGAGCATTTAAGTAGGACATGACATGCATGACTTATTGATTTTACTCGAGCTGTGAAATAGAAAATGAACGCGTGGACAAAGTCTAGTGGATGTTTGTGGTGTGAGTGTAATGAATGTGTTGACTGCTTCGTGTCCATCCCATGGTTGTCTGGAAGAGATCGCTCTTAGTGATAAGGCCGCCCACTGTGCAACTCTGTTTTCTCTCTTTTCCTGTATCTTTTTTCTTGTATTTTCTTTTGTAGTGTGCAATAAAGTGTATTGTATTGCATGTTTAGAAAACTACGTTATATTCAAAATATAAAAAATAACTTCCTGGCGAACTCTACTTTGTTGCAGTAGTCCGACACGCGCTTGGCTGGGTATTCACGTTAGTGAGAAATTAACGTTCCATTCCATGAAACACATCGGCATAAACTGTTCTGTCTGTCGCTGTCATGTAAGCTGTTTGTCAGAAACGGAACGCAAAAATATAACCTCAAAACAGTATAAACTAAAATACAAACAAATTCAAAATAACACTTGTTTGTTTTCTTAAATCTGTTCTGTCTGCTGAATTTAATTAATTTTGTGATTAACCTGGAATTTATTACCTGTGCTTCTTACTATCATAATAAGCAGTCACCCAAAAATGCCTCTGGACGTTCAAGGCACTTTTGTCTCTCAGAAAATTAACAAAATTCGGTGGATCCCCGAAGAATACGTTGATACAAAATGTTTCTTCACTGGAAGTTGGGATGATTATGTAAACTCGGTCAAAGTGTGGACCCTGGAGAGTACGCATGATGAAGAGGAGGTGGAATACCCCCGGTCTCTCTCAGAGTATCCTGTAAACGGAGATGTCACACAGATAAAGTTTACCGAGAAGAATAAAATCGCAGTTTCGTTATCCAGTGGTGATATAAAATTGCTGGAAATTAGTCTGTACGACAAGTCATCACCGCTTAGAGAAGTGTTTTCGTGGAGTAAGCTACATAATTATGGGTAATAATCATTCAAACTTAATGGTTTTTACTTTGTTTTAGTTACCAAGATTAGTACCTACCTTTTCTAACTAGCTTTTCTTGTTCTTTAGTAAAGAACAATGCTCTTGCACATCGTTGGACACACTGGAAGGAGACATAGCATCCATTGGTGAAGACGGAAGCATCAACTTTATCAGCAGTCGACGGGGAGAAGTCACTCGCACCATCTCTGAAGCTGATAGCTGTTCTCTACACTCTGTTTGTTTCATCAAACATAATGAGGTTAGTTTCATACTACATAGGATTACATTTCAATATACTTAGTAAACAAATAGCCCACAGTAAAGCCTATGTTTACTTAACTATTTATGTTGATTACTTATATATTGAGATTACCAATATTCTGCTTTTCAGATCATAACTGGGAATATCAGAGGACACATGAAGATATGGGATCTCAGATCACAGGCAAACAAGCCAACAGCGTCATTCCTACTAGCTGGTGATGAGCTAGCTGCCACCTGCATCACCAACCATCCAACACTACCCCACATTGTACTTGCGGGGAGTGAATCTGGAGCTCTAGCCATCTGGGACTTACGTATGAACTCATTCCCTACCTCCTTACTAAACGCCCATTCAGCAGGTGTCAGTGAGATGCAGTTCCATCCAGAAAACCCTCACAAACTTATCACCAGCTCATTTTCCGGGGAGATTTGGGATTGGAACATGGAGTCTTTGATAAAGAGTGCCAGAGGACCTGATAACCAGCTGGCCTGGATGCCATTGGAAGATAAGAATGCTATGATGGTCAACTCCCTTATGCCAACACTTCATAAAGCCATGAACACTGTACATTGTGATAAGGGAAGGATTCTCTGTGGAGCAGATAATGAAGCTGTCTATCTCATTAAGAACTTTAAGTATTAGAAGCTTTAGGAAACTAAATATTATTTTTTGTATGATTGAAATAAAACACATTTTTGAATATTATATTTTATTTATATAGGTACTTATTTATGCTTACACTAGAGAAATATCATTCAAATCATAATACACAAGTCAGTCTTCGCTTGTCTAGTCGTATTGGTAAAATTTATATAAAAATAATACACAATTGAACTCAAACTAGGTAAATAAATAATCTTGAATATCATTGCTCCACATAAGGCACCATTTAGAATATTCAAAAACACAAAATAATAATTCCAAAAAGTATGCTACTCTAAGGCAAAGTACAGCAAACTTATTATAAATAAAGTAGCATGCAAAGACAAACATTGAAATCATAAAATCTTTAATTGCTGCTGAAAAAAGGTAACTTTTCAATCCAATGGCACCAATCACCTTATTTTGTTAGTAGCCTCAATGAGAAGGGTACAAACTGATTACAATATAATTTGAATATTTGGCATCTCATTCACTTAATAGCTTACAGGAGTACATTTTTTTTTAAATAAATTTAAATCACTTGGCTATATTGTTCAGGATTACAGTAACACAGCACCACTTGACTCAACATACATTAAAACTAAATGGTAAACATAAATAATTAATGTGAGCACCATAATTCTAGCATATTAAAGACATATCAGAATTCAACTGACAAGAACCAAACTCGTAACGCTATATCTCTGAATATGATTTGGCAGTACTAACCACAACTTAATTGCTATGAGTAATTAACCTATTGTGATTGATGATTAAATATACGACTTATTTACATAGCTCATGCATGTGATCCTTCAATCTAAACTTTTCAATATCTTGAATAACTCTTCAAGCTCTTTCGAGACCATATAATTGAATGTGGAGTTATTCGACGTCGTTGTGAGTCCCTTCCGTGTGAAAATCTCAAAAGCAGTCAATTTGTGCCCGGCATATCAACTTGACCTTCCACATCCAGGATTCCCCAAAAGATGCTGATACAAATTGCTATCAGCTGTTAAGCCCAGCTCTATTCTAGCTGGAGTCCTGGTATCTATGGCTAGCGCCATAGTGCCCGGCTTTCGAACCTATAATATAGCCAGAATAGTTTATATCATGGTCCCTCTCGAGGCAGCTCAAGTGTGGAGGTTCCTCCGATGCGGCGGAGGCTTCCGCTGGCTGGCGGTGACGAGTGAAGCAGGCACGGCCCACAGCTGATCGCACCAGCGCATCAGAGCCTCGGTCACGTGACAGCTGTTGGCAGCCGTGGCCAGCTGCGTCTCCAGGCTGTCTGATGATTTTATCAGGAGGCTGGAAATAATGGAGGTTGTTATAGATTGCTGTCGGATATTTACTCGATCCTTCTCAAATCTACCTAATACTTAATGTACGTATGATGCAGATTGCAATCGCATTTATGTGAGACTTGAACGTAATCAGAATAAGTAATCTATCTTTAAGCTATCTGAGCAGGTTTTTGAGCACAGTGTGGACAACTTAGGTACTCATCTGCTTGCTTTATGCTTCTTAAATCTACAAAATTATTACGTTGTTTAGCATGGCCGATCTTAAACAATGCATTGATATGACACTTGATCGCAATTAGTTCGTCCTAATTGCAGATGACTTTTCCCTGCTGTTCAACATTAGTCAAAATATTGATTTGCATTTAATTACAGAAACCATTACTAGTACCAAACAATGGCTTAGTGATAATAACTTGGAAATTAACCTAAAAAAGACTAAAGTTATGCAATTCAAAACCAGACAAAGATCGCCCTGGGGCCTAGGTAATTTGACCAGAATTTTAGACATAGAACAATGCAACGAATTTAAATTAATGTCGATATTTTTTTAATTCGAAATCTGAACATTTTACTAACTACAATAGACGAAATAAAGACAAACTAATTCTACCTACGACTACAATTTAGCAAAGGTCCTTACTTACAATTAGTAAATATTTATAATAATATGTATATCTAGCTGCATAAAAGATCTTAAAGTACCTAGATTCAGTGTTTCGTAGTAAACTCAAAGAATACGGCTATTAGGTATTTCTAAATGTTATTACTCCGTTGACGAATTTTTAAATGATAACTCTAACTAAACTATAACTATATGGCTGCCTGAAAAAAAAATTACTTACTTTCCGAGTTTTTATTACAATTATTTTGATTCTTGTAGCTGACATGGCCTATATTTTCCGACTACTATGTTTCTAGCTATAAATAGATTACGTACCTTCCTATTTTAATGTATAAATAAATTGCTACGCCCTTACAGGGTAATTAAAAAAAAAAAGCTAATAACCACCTAAGCATATACAATGTATTAATGTATATGTATGCAATAAATAAATCTAAATCTAGTTCAGGTACTATCTGAGTTTTATTTTTGGTTTTGAAGCTCGTGCCAGTCAAAACAACATAGCCTGGTCTGCTTAACCACATTTAATTGTAAATTAAGGTAAACAGTTATGTGCTAACCTCGGCGGGAAAAGTGTTGGAGCGATGATCATGGCAACATTATGCTCGCTCATCTTGTTAGTATCGCTGCAGGCTACGATCTCTCTGCCGAGGCGGAGCAGGTCACGGAGAGTCGCGCGCTGTTCAGGCGGCAGCAGCAGGATTAGCAGGTTCAATGCTCGGCCCTGGCTCGGACCTGTCAGAGCTGGAATAGAAAAGATGATAAAGCTGGATGGTAGGTAGGTATACAAATTTCAATATTGATTGTAAATTTTCCTCCCACATTTCGCAGTGTTTTTGCCGTCCACTATTTGTTTTTCTACTTGCGGAGAGTGTTGACAATTTGTTTGTTTAGATTCATGCCTATACTTGTGAGCTTGACTGAGCACGTTTACCCATTCCCATGTTTAATCGAACCATAGCATGGCCAGAATCTGTTCCTGTTGTTGTTCTCTCTAGATTTTATCGTAACGTCAAAACGTTCGATTAGTGCAATTTACCTATTAATGTCCGAGGCCAAGACGCACTTAGGGGTAACACAAGAACAAACACACCGCGTGCTAGCGTGTGTTCTTGTCGTATAATTTCAATGGTTTTAGGTATACCACGTCTTACATACCATAAGTATGGTAAAACAGCCTCATCAGCTCTTGCGTCAGCAACGGCGCCGGCAACGCTCGCAGCAGCCGCTTGTACACCGCAGCCAAGTCGTGGCTGCTGGCGGAGTCCAGCGCTTGTTCCACCGCCTCGCGCTGCTCGTACCAGTGACGCTCTATCTGCTGACAGAGGGCTGCGATCTGGAATGGACGTGGATTTGTTATAAGATGGATTTAAACCTTCAAAAAGTCTTTTATGACCTCACTATCATATCATCATCAGCCCTTGCGGACTCGCTGCTGGATAAGGGCTCTCCATGTTTATGCCAATTCCATCGTCTTACGCTAGTCTATGTCTGTGCCACCCACTATTTTGTAGTTGTCGTACCTACATGCTTCCAAAACTCCAATTAGTACCATAGGGTTTACCTAAGAAAACATGTAAAAAATACATGAAGGTGAAATCAAACACGATCGATCATCTGTTTTCTAGAGACTAATTCAAGCCGCTCAGCATTATTAATTTATTGTTTTGGCAAGTTGTTTGCACAGTAGCATGGAATCAGATTTGTTTTTACGACATTGCCTATCTAGATATGAAGACGATCGTCTAATATCAGCATCGAGATGGCCACGTCATTCTTGCAAATACCTGTACTTATGATTGCAAATGTTTGGTTCAATAGTGTTTAACTCACTCTGTGCTTATTCCCGGAGACCCGGAACAGGCCCTCGTCATGAGTCCTGTCCCTTAGCACGGCTGCCAAGGATCTGAACACGCTCGGCACGCAGCTCCACGTCTCCTCCCACAAAATCATGTCTTTGCGAACCAAGGTCTCCAGGGAAACGCCGAATACCGAACCCTCTGGAAAAAATAAGGGACATTTAGGCTTGTTTCAGTTTCATTCATTTATTTCTCATAGTCACATTACATTGCACTTAAAAAAGTCTTACAAATAAATTAAAATAATAGGTACATAGTATTAAGAGAAAAATATAAAAAAGTGTTGCTGACTCATGCAATGTCGTTCCAAAAATTGTGATTTGAGAGATAATCCTTTATGCCATTGCCATAGTAGGCTCTCTCGGTGAGGTGTTTTCTGATGGTGGTCCTAAAGGCCTTTTCGCCAAGATTGGTAATATAATAAGTATTGGCTGGCAATACATTGTAAAATCTAGCACTATTCACGACTAAAGATTTTCTAACTTTCGCTAGTCTCGTCTGAGGTAACAACAACTTAAGCTTTCCTCGCGTCTCATAATTATCACAATCACAATTTTTGGAATAACGTTTTATATGTTTCCTCAAATATAACAGGATAAGATAAATGAAAAGCGATGGCATAGTCATAACATTAACTTTACCAAATACGTTTCGCAGGCTCTCTAGGTCCAAGTCTATAAATAGCTCTGACTGCTCTTTATTGTAGAATGAAGGTCCTTTGTGCATCCGCAGCATTCCCCCATAAAAGCAACCCATATGACATACGTGAGTGAAAATAACTATAATAATCTTTAATATGTTAACAGATCGCGAAAG
The DNA here is from genome assembly GCA_963662085.1 of Eupithecia inturbata. Lineage (NCBI taxonomy): Eukaryota > Metazoa > Arthropoda > Insecta > Lepidoptera > Geometridae > Eupithecia > Eupithecia inturbata. The sequence goes on from OY759177.1 coordinate 1,396,259, forward strand.
TTTAAAAAGTTATAATAAACCATTCTAGCTGATTTATGTCAGTTAATTCTCTAATTTTACGGACAGCGAATGCTGCAAAGCTTAGTTTGGCAATCAATTCGTTTATATGTTCACCCCATAGCAATTTTGAATCAATTTTTTCGATGCTCTTTTATAGGTATTGAAACATTAATGTTATTATTAAGGGAAAGTTTAATACATTTTGTTTTAATAGAATTAAGAATAAGATTGTGATTGATCGTGTTAAAATAAGAGAACTGGTTTTTTTGTTTTTCGTACTGCTTGCATTGATTGCCCTTTTTTCACTCAAAGCCCCTGAAAAATCCATTGATGGATTTGATTCCATATTTTGTTCCACTGTAGGTAGTATTTTGCCCTGATGTATTTAGATTCTACCCTTTGACTGGTTCAGGCAGGACTGGTTGCATTGGTAGATAAAACCGCTTTGACAGGCCAAGATCGTTCAACGAGTTTGACGCATTCACTGCCCAGCCTCACCAGCAGCGTAGGCACTCAATACCTAATGTTAAAGTTAGGCATGTACGCAATAAATATGTATGTACATGATAAGACCTGTAATGAGTTTTAATTGTAAATTTTGTGTAACAGGATATAAAGGTAGGTACTAGTGTTCTACTCTTATTGGCAAAAAGGCACGATCTATGTTTTTTCTATAATTTGTCACATCAATCTTGTCATCTAACTAGCAAGATGGTGATGCCATCCAAATGATGTAATAGGTTGTGTTTAGATTTACATTCTAATGAGATTGTTGTCTGCTGAGATTTATAATTTTACTTGTGTCCGTAGGAACACCAACAATTATTGCTTAGATTTTTAGGAAATTGATATAATATAAGTGAATAAATACTAGTTGTGATTCGTCGTTTTGTTGTTTGTGTCTTGGTTCTAATAACTTGCCGTAGGTAAATGTCTGCCTTTTTGGAAAAAGCTGTTTCGGTTTCTTGCAGGTATCTGTATCTACGGGGCCTCTCTAGAATCAACCACCTTACACTACACAGACCTTCTTTCCTCTTCTTCTTTGGCGGCTTCCTCTTCTGGAACGGCAGCGAGTACTTGTCGAACAGCGCCGTCAGCTCCAGCCAGAGCAGCGGTGGTAGACGCTTCAGTTGCGGCTCGCCGATGCTCTCGATGTCTACGTTGCTGTCTTCTTCTGGCCAATCCTGGGCATATCCATCAAAATGCAATTGAATCGAAGTTGGTTTTATCATGGGTTCATAGAAAATGGTTACTTTTCCGTTCGATCTATTCCTTATAGAACAAATTTTAAACTACAAAAAAAATATCCTGCGCCAACACAACACGAAACGATCACCCAACATCAAATGGAAGGAACCTTACCTCCTCTCGGTTCAGCATCTGCCTATCAAGGTTGAATTTATGCTCGAAGCTGAGTGGCTGTTGTGCTGATGTTGCGCTCTTCGCTCGCGACACCGAAGTGTGCTTATTTCTGAAAAAGAAAAGATATTATTTAGGTATCTACCTACTTAAATCTACCGAAGCAGAATAATCTTTAATTAAAAAAAATATCTGAGATTTCGGCTGTGCTATAGTGTGCGAGATGCCAAAGGAATATGAAACTTACATGAACGGGTCGTTATCCTTCAGAATGGATCCGTTTATTCGCTCCTTTCCTATTCGTGGCCCTTGGACGGTGCCGTATCTTTGGTAGCCTAGGAGTTCAATACCCTCTGAAAACAGGACCAAACATCTTTTGGAGAAAGTATAATCAATTCAAGGGAAGATCGTTCTATGACGAAGGTCGTGACGAATGCAGTGACGTTGCTAATGAAGTCGCCAAGAATTTTAATGGACTTATTGTACCTAATAGCAACGATCATAACGCAGAGGTCGATGTATTGATACCTACGCTGATGGGAAATGAATCCACATGCCATTCACTGTAAGATAAAACTTATGGTATTCATGTCTGATTACGAGGCACTCGGATGTTGGTGATTATTGTGTGATGACGGGTAGGTACAATTATTGTTGATCCTCAACAAAACATGCCCAAAATTTAGCCACTTATTTATGATGAGCCTGTTATCTGCTTATTTCAAATCATCATCATTTCAAGGGTCATCCATCCTGCGGGAAATCGTGGACTAGTTATGCTTTTTTTCTCAGGATCGCTTGCTGTTTGCTTTGACAACGTAACCTCCCAAAGCAACGCAAGCGCATCACAAAACCTTTGCTACAATTGATTTTGTCTCCCTCCTATGCAACTATTATTCCTGACTATCTGTTGGAGTCTGCTGTTGTCATCTTCATATGACTTTTTTAGCTAGACCTTTTAAAGGAGAACGAATCAGATGTATTCGTGGGTATACTAATCATTATATTTAGGTATCACTCATACCTACTATTTCCGCCAATAGGTGATCAAAGTGTGATGTGTAGAGGATTTCTCTCTCTTTCGTCTGATATATCTCACCTTCCCCTAACCCTCCCCCTTCTTGTCCTATAACGTTAAACATTTTAACTTATCTTCGTAGCACGTGCTACGATGCTACGATGTTCCGGCCTAGCATACAAACTACTTCAACGCACACCTACTTTTCTACTACACACTAAATTCCTCATACAACGTATAAAGCATTTACTGCCCAGCCTCTGTAGCAGTTGAGCGTGTCCGTAATGGGCATTGAAAGTATAAAGTCGGTGTGGATGCGCCAGGATAGCAAAGTGTTTCTGGCAGTCCACTGTGAAGGTGTTCCCTGTGAGCCTAAGGTATGAATGATCATAATGTAACATACCAGTATTGGTAGCGATATCAGCCCAGTGCAGATCGTTCGGTTTGAAGAGCTCATGCATCGGCAGGGGGGGAGAGAGTTCCGCGGGCGGGGAGAGGCGCGAGCGGCGCGGCGCGGCCGGCGCCGACGGCGTCCGCGCGAGCGGGGCGTGCGTGCCCGCTGGCGAGAAACTGTCGCTGGAACAAAGGATAAAAGTACACTAAGATGCCAGATAAAGAGGACACGAAACTCTAAAACTGTTACATGAAAACCTAGCGCTTGTGATGTGAGCATTCGTATTGAAAGAAGCCCAGCGAGCCACGTTGATCCTACCGTATCAAGCTCGCTTCGAATTATACGTAACAAATGTTACGATAAGGAACATGGTTGGTCATTCGCTAGCTTTGTCTAAGGATGGCGGGTGACTGCATGCCAATAAATAAGCTGGGACAGTCTACATGTTAGGCTTAACTGCAACTACTAGAAGAACAAGGAAGCTAAGAAAGCACCCAAAAAACAGAAAAGCCTCAGATAACGTTAAACTAGTCACGGAAAATCTGATTTGTATCGACTAAGTAACAAGTATTGACTGATGAAATGTGACTTAATTGTTATCGAAAGATTACTACTAATATTACTGTAAATGCGATAGTTTGTATGTTTTGATGTTTGTTACCTCTTCACGTCAAAACTACGGAACGGATCGGGCTGAAATTGAATACAGGTTGTTTTAGGCCTGGAGTAAAACATAGGCTAATTTTTATCACATAAATCAGTTCCCATGAGATAGAAGTAACGATAACACGTTTCCATAGAGACAACACGTGCGAAGGCGCTGGCAGAAACTAGTCACAAATATTAACTTTCTTTGCAAGAACCACCGGCAAAAGTAAGATTACTGACTAGAGAGCGCATTGTATTGTAACTTTGTTAGTAACGAGACATCACAAAAATTCGTTAATTGGCTGACGATCCAAAGATTGAATTCACAAATCTGGGAAAAGTTAAATGAGTCAAAGGAATGTACTCCGTTTCACGAAAGTCTGCGATGCGACTGAAAATAAAATGCACTGGGACACACGCACGCACGGCGGCACTCGTGATCTACAATATTTGCATAATTCTGCTAATGCGGTATTTCAGATGCAAGATTTTTGCTACATGCGACTCTGCACTCTTATCTTCGCCTGACCATAATCAGCCGGTTTTCCACCATTCCGTAGGTAAGCATTTCTTCAAAAGAGCAACTCTACAGACACTTTTTTTTGTTCGCTTGTTCATAGTAGGTATAAGTCAAAAATACTATGAAAGATCAGAAGAGACCAAAAGAAATTGTCTGCGAAATATCAATCAACGATAATGTTTTACAGTAAAAGTTGCGGGCTACTGCGGGATGCGTTATGATCAGGATCAAGTAAATCAGAAGCAAAGAAAGTTGTACCTACAACCAACCGTAGGTTACCTAACATGAGCTGTAAAAGATGAGATTGAAATTGAAATAACACTAGGAAATAAAGTTAGTACTTACATAAAATCCGGAGGCGTGGCGGGGTCTGCCCATTCTGCAGGCGGGCTGCCGGAGCCGCCGCTCGGCAGAGAATCCAAGGAGTCGGGAGTCGCACTGCGCGACCTAGGTTCACTACCGCTTGAGTTCTGCAACAAGAGAAACCGGGTTTAGATGTGGTAGGTACCTACACGAATAAATAAGGAACCTACCTACGAAACATATAAGATCGCGTAAAAGTTAATGGAAGAAGCAGGGATATGCAAATACAAAGGCAATCATCACCAAAAACCATAATTTCCTTATCACCGTCTTCATAAGAGTCTTGGAAATAGAAACATAATAAGTTAACAAGGGTACTTTTTGTTCAATTAGAAAGCATCAATGGTGAGAACCAATGCGCTAATAGGAATTACATTTCTTTTGTAAATGAACACATAACTAACTTGTCAAAGTGATAAACTGTGGGACTAAGGTTAAAAAGTTCAGGTTTAGAGGAACTTTCACTAATGAGAGGTAATTAGCTTTCCGGTTTGCTAATTCCTCCTTTTTTGCATTCATTATTTCCTCTGGCTAAGACATTCTATGGTAATCTCCTATATGATAATCTCCTTTATTGACAAAATGACCTGGGAACTTACTATTTATTATTGTGACTCATCAATCATCATCAACCTCTTCCCCATTAAAATATGATTGATCATTGTCTCCCAAAACGACAATTAGAACTTTAATGACCTCCTTAGAGATCCAAAAGAGACACCAAGACTAAGTAGGTACATATACGATTGTGTATTTGTCCAAGATTTGTCCCCACAACTATCTGATGTAATATCATTCACATTTAGAAAGCTAATAGATTAATGACTGTTGTACTATTTTGAAACGAATTTTGGTAAAATTTCTATCTATTACGACGATTGTGTGTGATGTAACGATGATTCAGCTATTTAGTTCTCAGAAACATCTCGTAAGTGGACCAAATAGATTCTAGTATCGATAAATATTCAATTTTCAAGTCCCACCATGTGTGTCATCTTATTGTCTTCAAAGATCACCAGAGCCTCAACATAACCAATTCCTTTTTAGTTAGACATAACCAACACAAACCTTTTTTTTGAGTCTAAACTCTTAAACAATATTGTAATATATCTTTCCTGTAACAATTTGCTAATCCTCATTGATTGATAATCCTACCACTCCCATAAACGGTCTAATTAGATCATTGTGTCATACTATTTCCTATAAGCGATTAGAAACGGTACCCTATCAATATACCAAGACCTGCCAAGTTCACCTTGTAAGTGCAAAAGCGTCTGCCGGACCAGTCAGTCAGGAAGTGGCTCCACTCGACGGGCATGTGTGTCAGTGGAGACACCTGTTGGATTAATGGCTGGTCTATTAGCACGGCGGGGAAACGTCACGGTGGCATGCTGATGAGCTTGCTTTCCGGTTTCTTAGGGTCGTAGATGCATAGATTATGACTTGAGGTATCGAGTTTCGCTTGCTGGTTCTACAAGCATTTAGTTTGCATGTTTACATAGCTTTTATCCGTTAATAAATGCTTGGACCTTCGCTGCCGTGTTTGAGGTTCTATTACGATCATTACGAAGGTTTCATTTGGTATGTCCAGCCACAATCACCAGCAATCTATGTCCTCGGATCATTTCTGAAGTAGGTTGGTATGAAGTCCTCATTTTTTTGCAAGCACGTATCAAGCTGTGTGAGAATGCTTGTGTTTCTATTGACTCGCTTACAAAGATCTACGCAACTTCTTATCGCAGAATCTCTCAGTAATTTGAGAGTCTATAGATTATAATCAGTCCACCTATGGTTGGAAGGCCAATCCTGCAAGGTGAATGACTCTGAACAAAGGCAGCGTGGATGGCATGGCATCATGCTTTATTAGAATCACTTACTGGGAAGGCGCAGGCAGACGGACCGACGGAATAATAACTAAGATATTAGAGACCAGAATGGGTATTAGTTATTATTCCGGAGTAAAAATAAAGTTTGCTTTAGAACTTCAGAAGGTTGTACTTAAAGCTTGCTTTCTTTAGGTAGGTGAAAACCATATGCCTTTATTGTGCTTTTCAAAGGTACCATAAGGTTTGTGGACTTTGTGGTCTTCACGTGGCTAACCATTGCAAGCTTTTCAATCAGTGGTCACCAAAGTCACGTCTTGCCGCCTATCAACTTTGTTTAGAGCCGGTTTTTTTTGTTCATACATCTTGTTCTTGTTCATAGCCTGACCATCCTTCGGTTGCTACCTATTTGTTGTAGTGAAATTCCAGTGAGCTGTTTGTTATTCAATGATGCAGATAATATCGTAAATTATGCTATGACGGATAAACGCGAATGTCTTGCTCGGGGCGTTGTTGTTTGGATTATTCCAGGTACCACTAAAGCATTGAATAGATATTATTGAACAAATATCTCAGCAAATTGAAGGTTGAGAACTAAGTTCTTTGAGTAGTAAGTCTTTTTGGCGCATTATATGTATAGGCCTTTTTCGTATAGGTAGTAATGCACATTATTAAGTTACATGATCTGCAACTGTGTGGCGCAGCGGGTGAAGGTCTGCCGGAGTAGTCGTAGACGGACATGCGGGTACGATTCCCGTAGAGGGACAAATGTTTGTTTAATCTGCAAATATTCGTTCGCTTTAGGCTTTTTCTTTGTTGATGAAGTAGGTACCTACCTATCTACCTGTATACAAACATTCTACATCGAGTTTGGCTAGTGTATAGGTAGGTTATCATATCAGACATCCGGTTCCCGTAATGCAAGATCTGCTTACCTAATTTAGAGCTTTGGTGATGCTGTGCAAAATGTCCACTGTCCAGCATGACTTAAGTACATAAAATATGTATATATTTTACTGGTTGGCTAGCCTCAACTTCAACTACTTTAGGGTAACTAGGTTCATCGTTATTGCCTTGAAACTAGAAATCAATAAGTGGGGTTTCCTTCGAGTTCAATAAACAGTTTACGTTAAAATGAGTTTAAAAGATTTGTTACGTACTTTTAGACTAATGTGCTTGGTTATCAATTTAAAATTATCTTTAACACACTTATTTTTATCATTACGAAAATTGGTGGTTATCAGAAGTTTCAAAATTGCTTAGTTAATAGACAAAGTAAACAGATAAAGGAGTAGTTTGTTTTGTACAGTTATCGCTAATAGGTACTGCCATGGTACTTCCTTAGCCGCCTTCTTAAGATAACCCCATAGAGTAAAACGCAATGTATTACCCAAATACTTATCAAAAAAAACAACAAGCCTTTTGTTTTTTGACGTACAAACCGTCGTGACGGACACCGGACACGTTACCATGGTAAGTTGCGGACGATGTATCACGAAGTCTAGAAGCCACCTATTCATTATTGTATTGAGGTCTACCTAAGAATACCTAGACCTAAGTCCTAAGCAAGTAATACCTACGACAGACGTCCACCTACCAATGCATCCAAGTATGACCTGACGAGCGCCAATCCCTTACAGTTCTCAATCTTCTCGGACACCTTCGACCGCACTGTTTCACACAACATTTTTAGCACAACACCATCCCAGCACAAATCCACACGCACTGCGAGTTTTGAAACAAGCTTCACCGGACGCAGTGCAATTATACACAGTAAAACCGACATCCGTTCTGAACTACTGAATTCTTCAAACACACCAATCACTTTTACACAATTAATTTGCGTTGCGACAAATTATCACAACAATTTTATTGTCTTTCACTATGAATTATCGTTATTTCGTAATGGTTGTTTTAGAAACGTCGCTTGTGGTTCGAGCATGGAAGTGAACTATTCCCTAAACCTTAATAACATATTTATCTAACGACGACCATTGGTTATCAGCGGCCCTAATTTGTCGCAGGTTAGCGAAGCTATAGAAACCAGCTTACCTAAGTAAACTTCGAAATTCCAATTATTTACCGGCTACAATAATTGAATTCTGTGCACAGAATTTCCAGTTTAATAACAAATACAAATGTTTTTTGTTTTGTTCACAAAGTAAATAAATATCTTTACAATATAGTGAAACCTCCATTTAAAGAATGCTTGTACTAGGAGGTTTCGCGTTTCCTTAAGAGGGCTATTACAAAAAAAACGAGAATTTCTCGTTTTTTGGTCCAAATTGTATGATTAATAATAATAATAAAAATGTATTTTATAACGAGATTTCAAATAAATGAAGTGTATAATAATAATAAGACAAATTTTAGAACACAAAGAAGGGCGCCGGCGCGCCGGCGCAATGAATTACGTAGTCTTTTATTCATTTCATTAAAAAAAAATTAGCAGTGATTTAAAAAATATACTTAATATTGTAGTATATATTATCTCAAAATGATGTAGAACTACGGATATATTGTGGTTTGTTTCGAAGCCTTTTCGGTCGATAATCGAGTTCGTTTAATTTTTTTTTTTTACATATTTATTTATTTATAAAAAATACAGCAGTTAGCTTACAGTCTAACACCAAAACTAACTACGAAGCTTATAACGAAACGTTCTATTATTATTCAAGTATAGGATATTCGTAAAAAGAAAAAAATTTTGGTGGTCTTTATTCAATAGAATCTACAAATTAGAGCTCCCAAAACAGATGTACGAGAGTTTTTGCCTAAACATGCATCGGGAGCAGGACTACAACTACATAAAAAAAATTGTTCTATTATTATTGTAGTAGAGAAATTGAACTATTATTAACAAGTAATTATTATCTGAAGCAACAAACGAAAATCATACAATTTGGACGATGAAACCGTGCAATTTCTCGTTTTTTTTGTAAAAGATCCCTTAATTACTTTACCCACAATTTAACAAAAACTTTTTACAATAAAACATTTTGGTAAATACATAATATAAAAATAATGGAAAATAAATTTAAAGTTGAAGGTAGATAAAAGGACTATTGAATGAAATGAAATGCTTAACAATATTCATGGAACGTAAGTAAGTAAACTCAATGAAGGTGACATCAAAGGTGCCTCTCGCATAATGTTCTCAAACGACACAAACGCGCAAAATGACGATGCTACTCTCATATCATATCTCTTGAGAGTAAGTATCCACCAGAAGGGGCCAATATGCAACTCTCCTATCCACCGGAAGAGAGTGATGTCGCTGTGAACGCGACTAGCCAGCCAAAAACAATTTTAAAGACATCTTGTTTTGTCCCACTTTGAATTTCATTCAAAATTTAATTTTTAGACGAAGCTCGATCGGCTCGGCATAGTGCTTGCCCCAATGCTACTCCCCAAAATCTCTTTTGTCCCAACGGCAATGGGACGGGCCTCTGTGTGAGTTGACACGGAAATGTTTGTTACAAACGTGCTCCAGCTCTGTGGATCGTGCCCGTCTTCTGGCCGTTTCTAAATGGGTGTCAGGACATTGGTTGCAAGCATTTCCTTCCTTTAACACTGCCACTTTATTGGATCCCCTAACTTTCCATATCGCAACATGTCATCGGTTGGGTGCAAGGTGTTGCGAGCCTCATCAATGCCAGTGCGGTACTGCTGTCGAACAGCTTGGTCATCACGGATTATCGTGTACTAGGGCCGCCGGTCGGATATCTTGTCATGCCTTAACGATATCATCCGGGGGGCCTTTGTCACCGCTAGCGTACCAGCTATTCTCGAACCGAATGGTCTGTTGAGTGACGATGGTAAGAGGCCCAATGGCATGACACTAGTCCTATGGGAATTGAGGAGGCTGATTGTGTGGGACGCTACATGCGTCGACCCACTTGCGCCTTCCCATCTTCCGAGGACATCCGTGAGGGCTGGTGCGGCGGCAAATTTGACCGAGGATCTCAAGAGACGCAAATATGCAGGTCTCGATAGAGCCCACACATTTGCTCCCTTTGGGGTCGAGACCCTAGGTCCGTGGGGTACCGAGGCTCTCCGGGTTTTTAAAAAGTTACCTGAGCTGGATAACTTTTTCACAGACTGAAAGTGGTCGACGTGACGCGTGACCTGAGAGCTGGTGGGTATCTGGTGCAGCGCAGCGCATTAGCAATGCCGTACAGCGGGGCAATGCAGCCAGCGTCATGGGGACGCTTCCGACTGATTGGTAGAAAGTATAAGGGACTCCGGTTTTGCTTTGTAATTTTTTTATTGCCAAGAATAATGAGATTCGAAACATGAGCCATGACGACAAATGCCCACAATGGGCATACAACCAATTCATACCATAACTGCCACAATAATATTACGTAGAGCAAGGAATGTCTCGCCCCGTGCTATCGTAGACGCAGAAACGTTATATTATATATAATGGACACTGATTTAAGATTCGAATAAAATTTAGATTTATTTATTTATTGCATATATGTATATACATTAATACATTGTTTCAGTTTAGGTGGTAATTAGCTTAGGGGTAAGTACATGTACCCTGTAAGAGGACTCAGCAAGTTATTAAAACCTTATTATATTATGTAGAAGATTATTTAATATGTGAATAGCAATTGTTTCCGACTGGTATTGATATGGATCTGTTGAGCTACCTGTAGATTGTTTGCAACAGTCTGCAGTTATTTTAATTGTTTCAATTGTAAATACTAGCTCTAATTTGTCTTTATTATTGAATTGTAATTTTCGTTGTTCATGGAACTAATTTGTTTTTGAATTAAAATACTTCCCTACTTCCTATTATCTTGGTTTACCTGTTAGTAGGTAAAGTAACTGATTGATAATGTGGCATAAATAATGCGCCGTAATGTTGTTGAGATGGGCGAAATTTATGCTAACACTGAACTGCTACCAGTCAGGTTTCAAGAGCTCTCTTGGCATAGAATGTCAATCATCAAGTACCATTCCTTGGCTGAAAATATCTTCACAAACACTTGAAATCATAGCCTCCCTATTTATCGTTTCGCAAACTTCCGGTGACAATCTGGCCTAGAGATCCGATTTCGCATTCGATTAGCCTACATCGTGTTGCAGATATTAATGCACCTGCTGTCTGTAATCTCCCGCAATAGGTTGTTGTGGCTTACCGCAAATGGGAGTTGAAGTGTGATTAGGGAAGTAGACACAGTGCGCACAAACTTAATAAACGTCTGTCCCATATGAAAACACATAGCTCCTATGATGATGTTGTGTACCGCTGCTGCTGTCATCAGCTGTATGCTAATATAGTATTAATCCATAACGTGATTTTTTAATAAAATAAAATATGAAAAAGCAAAGTTTAGACTCTGAAAAACTCTAGTTTTGTAGAGTGCGAAGCAACGTTTCAATCGTTTTACGTAAAGCATCAATAATGCTTCAAATAGTAAAGTAAAAGTAAAAATGTATTTATTTTGTTTACCAATACATATAGCACATACAAAAGATAAAGGTAAAGATAAAAGTAACAAACATGGTAACAAAAATGACCAACTCTCAGCAGATGCTGTGGCAGGATTTATCCTGCAATAGCGCTGGTCTTCCGTGGAAGCCAGAATGAAGCGCGTGAGTCGTTGCGCAACGTACACATAAACATAGACAAAATTAAAAGAATACACAGATAAAAAACATATTAATAAATACATAATAGGTGGTGTTTAAGATGCCCTTATAGTTTGATGAATATTCTGGCTTTGTTTTAAGATGTTGTTGCTACTCCCCTCAATTAACTCGTTGGTACTATGCTTGTCTTCCAAACCAACATGCATGCGCCTTTAGAAACTAAATGCGAGCAGCCGTGAAAGCGCGATATAAAGATCTCTGATTGACCGGTTACAGAGAAAAAACTGACAATTGACTGGTTTCCATGTTTCCACCCGAGTGAAACTATGATTTAGAGCGGCCGGCCAGAAAGTGCTACCACATGTCAATCATTGTAACAGGTGCAGAAACTGGCACAGTTATTTTACCAGATGAACGAGGTATCTTTCACACGCTTCGTCAAGGCTAGTTCGAAGCCGGGACTTGAGATTTCTCGAACTAATCTGCTTCGACCTTTTGAAAGTTGAGGATAGACCTGCGCTTGGCCACAATTGATGTTAAACGTCGATGTGGTCGAAGGAAGACGAAGAATGCCAAGCATATCTACATAGGTACACCTATTTAGGTACTCTTGCCTTAAATGGGCTCTGATTGTAGGTTATTGACCGAATTAACCAAAGCCTGCAAAGAGTAGGTATAAAACCTTGAGAGTGCACCCAATTCTAATTGTCCACTATGAATTTCAGAGTCGTGATTAATCAAAATACGAAACCAAAATATTAGCTACTTATCGATTATTTATCAACTCTGTCAATTAATCAGAGATAAGTGCCTCGTTTCGCCGACGTAAAGTCTAGCACGTCAACATTCCGAGTCGAATCATCTGAGATCGCGGCGTGTCGACCAGTCTGCGATAGGACCGCTAAGCTCAATAAAAAAACTTTTAAACTTGACATCCTACGTCGAGATGTGATCAGACTTAAATGTAATTGTCACGTTAGGGGAAATGAAAGTAACTGTAAATGGTTTTTATTTTGCAGTACCTTAGTGGTACAAGGCTGTACTTTATACCTACTTGATAAGATTCTGTTCCTAGAAATGCCTGGGTTTCTACCCGGGATTTTATCTTTAGAACTGAGACTTTTACAACCAAATGCTTGATTTTCTGTTCATTCCATTAAATTTGTTAAATAAGCAACTTTTACTTATCTAATAAAATGAACGCTTGCATCGATATGGTCATCGTTCGAAGAACTGCTTATTGATTCACTTCACCTCTTACGTTTAGTTTTTTCTTTGTTACTGAGTCATGGACTACCTCTTCGTAATGTGGGCGTTTGGTTTTTTTTGCTGGTTGTGTTTTTACGTGGTTCATAATCTTTTATACTTTTTTGCAATATCACCGTCGACGATGTCGATATTAAATCTTTTGAATAGATATTAATGTAGTCTGTAATATTTTACCGCTTCAAATAGCAATACATGTCACGGTCTTTGGACAGGTACAATGAATTAATTAGCAAATATGAATATCCTGTTTCTTGAAGATCATCATTTTCAAGTTGACCGCCTCCTTTAAGGATCGTCCCACACAATCTGGTTTAACATCTTCCTTTCTATTGTCTTGTGATACTCAATCCTGTGGCTGATCTACCCAAAGTGGATCTTAACCTCCACAAGACTTCTCTAATAAAAACACTGCTACATCACTGGCAAGTGGCTCCAGTTATTTCGCGATTATGGCGCATGCACCTGTGCCGAAACGGATAACTTAAACTCTTCAAATTATAGCTCAAAAATATCCCGTTATAAGTGTTACAACATAGACAATAATCATCATCATTACCTCATTAAATGGACCTCAATCAATTCTAGCCAGCCTTCTCCTCTGTTCTGTCCCATAAACTACAATAGGCAATAAACTCACCTCCAAATCTCTAAAAACATCTCGAATGTCCGGCTTCTTTGCTCTGGAAGCGGCTCGTTTCCTCCTGACAGTCCTGTTGAGTCTCCTGACCCGTCTCCGCACGGCCGCTGCCTGTTCCCTCGGCAGAGGCCTGACTGCTTCACCCAGCTGGGCCTCGGTGACCTCCAGGCCGGCCTGGAACGGAGCCGCGAGTGAACCCAACCCCGCGGCTTGCAGCCATTCTGTCTCCAACTCTCCTTCTATAGACAAGAGAAAAAAATATTAGTTAATTATAATAAGTAAAAAAGGTAGGTTTAGCCACTTCATATTTGTAGGCTTTGAATTTACTATAATACTGTAGATCAGAAACACAAACTAAACCGGAAGTAGACAATTCCTCTTTAAGGATGATTCAGTTGGCCTTTTTTAGTTAAGTCCATTTATTTGGTGAGATCATTTAATATCACCCAATGAAATGATTTCATAATTGTCAGATCAGAGTCATGGGTGGAGGTAAGCTCTACAGTCTACACATACGTGTTCCTATGGTTATTAAAAAACGGTTTAAATGGTTTCACGAACATCAGGGCTCTAACAGCAATGTATGACGCCCTGGTCAGAAGCCAGATGGAAAGCGCAGCTTCTGTATGGGCTTCTCATGAAGCTAAATATAGTCTCATGATGGAGCGCATACAGAACCAGTTCACCCGATATCTTTTTTGGAAGAGATATGGCGTCTAATCCTTCTATCCCTTGATGTATCCAACCTTATTCGTTTTAGGTACGTGTCAACGACCTATCCGGCTAAATAGGCCTACCTCGCCTCGAGCTTTCACAGTGATGTGATGATTCACAACAAGGCAAAGATGCAACACTTACTACTTAAAAGGGAAACGAACGCATGATTCACAAGTTCCTACCTACAAGATCCTTCCTCTCACAGAAACCTAACAAACGTGACATGGTGTATATCTATACAGGGTGCCACGAAACATATGTACTAAGCCAAAATTCTGGATACCAAGGGGATCTTTTGTTCTACGATTATATGTATTTCGTTTTTTTTTTACTTTTTTTTGAAATAAGGGGCTTTTATTCTTTTTATCGTGTTCGTTTACGTGTATTCTTAAATTAAAATAATTTATTTGAAATTTCTGAGGATTTACATAATTTTTTTGCAAGAATTTCATGACAAAACACCGGTTTTGCTGAAAAATCACGAAAAAAACTTTTGTGAAATATTTTATAATGTTAAATAATGCAAGAGTAAAAGTACACAAATAGAAAGAAATAAAACTTATTTAAGAATAAGTAATCGAAAATCAAAAAAATCGTTATTTACAGAATGACCTCTTTTCGGCTTAGCATGAGTACCTAACATGTTACGTGGCACCCTGTATTACATATTACATATTGTATAATAGTAGATTCATAACACAGGTAGACAGGCACATGCCACTGTAATCTCCGTGACAGAGTACAAAGGATTCAAGTCCAAGTGGAAAAAACATAATCTTCCAACTGATTTGCACGTTTAAGTTTTTGCTCAAACATTTTGCTTTCCGTGTGTTTTTTGCTCGTACGTCTGTAACATGTGATCGATGCTTTGCTTTGTACGTTACGTAGTTACTTACGTGCTGCGGCTTGAAGGTTGAAGAACTGATTGTGTACAAACAATAAGAAGTTAACACCTAACTCTGATATTACCTTCCTACTCCGTCGCCATAAGTTAAGGAACAATAAGAGTTGTTCCACCTACTTGGATTATTTTATAAATAATTCTTGAAATCAAATCCTCTAAGAAATAGGTAATAGGTATGTTGCACTAGGTTAGAATAATGTCTGAGATTCTTTATTGTTAATTTTATTGTAGTCTCTAGAAGACTACACTTTACTTCTTAGAGGATTTAATAATCTTATAAATCTGTTATTGTTATGTACAATTAAATTTAGACCTGCATGCCATACTCTCCAATTACTTTGCACACCAATGTATATTGGTGAACATGTTGACTCAAAAAAACTATTTGTCTTTTTTTCTATCTTTTTTTTTTTGTTTACACGTGTTTTTGCAAATAAATTACTTTTTACTTTTACTTTTACAGTTTTAGAGCCTGAGTATAAAGTAACGACAGAGAACTCCCCTGTCTAGTAGCCAATCCTTTCTATTCATCCAAAAATAAAACGTATCTTTTGGACGTCCGGGAGTGGGCGGTGACCTAAGTTTAAAGCCAACTCCTTTCCATAGAAAATATCTGTATTAATAAATCCAGAAATATTGTCTCTTCTAGAATCTTCCAGTAGGTTAGAGAAATACCAGTTTCAGTTTCAGTTTATTTATTCACAAACAAGTAAACTTGTCGACCTATTGATGGAGCTGTTTGTCAAAAGAGAACAGCTTTCATTGTTTGAAATAAGATCATTTGAAAGGATGCACAACCCGCGGGTTGCTTACATTATCAGTCTGCTAAATATAGTATGTCTGCCTGTCTGACTCAGACTAACAGAGTTAACTGATGGATCCTTTAGTTAGTTGCAAAATGTACGCAACGGAAATAAATCCCTGCGCTCGTGTTTCTTACATTTTCGTTGATAATTTTATTCAGCTCTACCTTGGTGTAAATAATGGTCTTATGGCGAGTGGTAAAGACCCCATTGCTATTTCTTCTCTATATATACATATAAAGGTATGAAGGATTCTAAAACATCGGTTTTATTCACTACTAGCTACTGGCCGCTGCTTCCCACTCCCTATTTCGGGATAAAAAGTAGCCTATGTCCTTCCCGGGATACCATCTATCCCTTTGTCAAATTTCCGTTTAGCTGTTTTGGCGCGAAAAGACAGAATTACTTTTAGTATGGGTAGAACTAAAGTACCTTTGGGTACAGTAGCGAAACCCCTATACTCGTACCTACCCACCAACCGCATACCTGTCTAGTCCCAATCCATCTAGTCATTGTGAATCCGAGACCGGATACGTTAGTTTAGCACTTGTAGTATTAATAGGGTTGTTGCAACAATTGGACAGCGGATGCAACAACGATTATCTAGAATAATGCATGAATTGAGAAGGGCCTGCCCTTAATTTGCTAGATTGGTAATGCAAACCATATCCCACGTGAGATAAAAGCCAACAAGGCGCTTATCAGGGGGAGGCCTGGGTCCAGCAGTGGACCAATATAGGCTGTGGAGATGGAGATGGAGATATATTGCCTGGCTTACTAGTAATATATTTAATTTATTAGAAAATCAACGGCAACTCACTGAAATATCAGAGAGCTTATTAAATATTTTCACGTATAGTACCTATGTATTATTCACATTTCTGTGGTAGTGACATAATCGTATCTATGTAATAATCTTCTTTTCATAGATTAAACCCCATTTAGTGCAGCGATCAAATCCTAAGAGAGAAAACGCAAACACAGATCAAAGTACTTTAGGCTAAATACACCTTTCCGAGCGGAAGAAATCGAATTGTATAATTAAATGGATCTGGATTGGAATCGTAAGGAACTTAACACACTAGTCCAAGTTGTGCTTGATGGTTCTCGAGGTGTTCGGCTTAAATGCGGATCTATATGGTTTGCATGTAAGAAGTAGTAGACGCTTATGTATGAGCCAACAGCTCAACAGAACACATTTCATAAATTTGTGTTTCATAAAATCTTACCGATAACATATTTCGCTTGAAAGCGGCATAACGCTCCCATCACACACATTGTTAACAAATCAAGATATCAACTGGGAATTTCAAATTTCAACAAATATTGCTTTATACTTCCGCCCTTAGAGATCAATTAAACAAAAAATATTTATCTGAAAGATCAGTTACGCGGCAGAAACCGTCAGAATGCAGTGAACAAATTGTATACAATAAAACAACAAATTGCAAGTTTGCCAATCTGTTTGAGGATAATGTGGGTTTCGTGAAGAAAACTACGTATTTTGACGTCACTGGATGACTCATTTGCTAGGCGATTACTCACATAATATTATCACTGTTAACTATCTGTAACGTAGATACAACTCTACCAATATGTTATGTATTGTTTTTGCCAACGTCGATTCCTGCCAAATACTATCATCAAAAAGCCTCTCCACTTTATAGTCCAGAGTGGTATTAATATCCATTAGGTTATTATTAAGTTGGAAATAATAATATCTGAATATTCTCTTATAATCGTCTCTTATTATTGTTGTATGGACATACAGTAAAATAGCACGTTTTAAAAAAATTCAGGATTTCAATTTTAAAGATACACCCCTCAATGAACTCTACTCTATTTCCTATCACAACACATGCCATAAGTCACTCAATTCTTGACTTGACTACTTTGTTATTGGCAATATGTGTCTGGTTTGCCACTGTTCCCTCAGTGTCTCTACCCTATTCTATCGTAATGTTTACACTGACATATCTGAAAGACTGACGTTTACTCTCCGGTCAGGGGAGCGTCGCGCGACGCGCCGCGGTTGGCGCTTACTGGACGTCTCCCAGTTTCGAACCCGAAGTTATTATGGACATGTATTTATAGAAACACTTGCTCTTTCGACGAAGAGTTTGTTTCAACCATTCGCCTCATATTCCGGGCTAAGTAGAGTCGACACTTCAGTATTTCCTCTTACACTGTATATCATCTATCGTCTCTGTGTTCTCTCCTAACGTTCATGTATCTTTTACATCATCAGTTTCAATATTTTACCCTTTATTTAGTCTATGGCTAAACAAATGCAAAGACCAAAATTTTTTTCTTTGTTGGTTTTAATTAATTTATCTTCTAAAAGATTATTTATTACAATATAAAAATAATAATAACACCTAAAAACCTACTAGGTTTGTAAGGGAGTTATTAGTAAGTCAATCTTGCGATAGTAGTTACAATGTGTGATTAACTGATTAAGATTACAGAAAAAAATATTACATTAACATGTAGGTAACTGTAATTGGGTAGGCAATTAATTCAAATATAAACTCAAAGCATAAAACGCACCCATCATCGAACCAACATAAGTATCAATAACTTTTCGAAAAGTTATTGATACATATGTAGGCTCGATAATACGAGTCTTTTGCAATTATTATTATTATTATTATTACTTAAACGAACCAAATGCCTAAGCGAATCATGCAAGGCAGGGATTTTCCTCAACAGATTAAAAAACCTATCACTATGAAATTCCGAAACTCTCGTAAGATATATTTATGATAATAAAATACCGCATAAATTTATGTGCAAAAAACCTTATTGTTCGTCGTTGTTTTTGGCTTACATACATATGCCACAATTTCCTGCCACAACTTCATCGAAACATAACTTTATTTACTTTAATAAATAGATAAAAATCATGTATTTCAGGTCATAAAAAGGAAACCATAGGTGATTTATAAATAAATTAAAATATACAGACCTACTTACGGTTCCTTTACTGTACTATATTTTATTTTCAGATGTTACGGCCCCACCGCTGGGCTATGGCCTCTCTTTTCTCCATCCTCTCCTCGTGACTTAACGCAGCAGTATATATGTAATTGGAATAAATCTTAACTTTAACGAAAATTATTTCTAACTAGGTTATTAACGCAAGCGCATCAGGATTACCTAATATCTTTGTCGGGACAAGTCTAGACAGTCTATTCAGAGACCGGATTTATTTAAATACGTCATAAAAGTGTTATAGTGTGTTTTGCTATTGTATATTAAAAGAGTTCATTCATGTGTGCCAAAAGTAACACATACAAGTTTCATCTAGGTATTTATTATTTTTCTATCCTCTTAGTTCTATTTAAAAAAATACTACTAGCCTTACCTTGATATCTAATGAAATATTCCGTTATCCGCAATATAAAATACAGAGATATTACAACCATTATTTTGTAGAAAAACAAATGGGATTAAAAGCAGTTTCAACCTATGTCTCGACTGCAAAAGCACATAACGAACTAACCATAAAGTTAGAAATTCTCAAAATGAAAGCTACTATCTCCGAAAACAAACAAAAGAACGTAGCTAATGAATGAGCCTTACAAGATCATTACAAAGGATAATGATAACAGAATACTATTCTAAAAACAGGATGTTATAATAAATATTATCTAATGTCAACAAAAAGGCTTGGATAACTTACTTAATAATTCATTAAAAATACCCACATTCTACACTACAACAATAAAGTCATGCCAAAACGCATCATCTTAGCTTATTGCAACTAAATTTCAAATTATTTTCGTACATCTACTTATAATATAACATATTGACAACTGTTTCCAATTTATTTGTTTTTTCGTGGTTCGTGTGATATCTGAACAACAAATCAATGGAGAGTATACTCACTGTATATAAACACAGGGTAAGAGACTCTTCATTGTTATATTCCATTGATGTAAACAAAACACAAGCGTTTCTGGATCAGCTCTACAGTTTGCGAAAAACAAACGATACGCGCTAAAATAATCCTAGATATCTATAATAATAGTGATATTCTAGGCCTTATAATGCAAACCTCGTGATTTTTATCTTATTGCGCGTCAAAAGATATTTGTTCGAGTGTTTACGTATGTATTTGTCCTGTCCCGGTTAGCTATTTATAAATCGCTCCAATATTTCATAAACTGATAACATACAAATATTATCTTGATTCATTTTCTTCCTTGACAATGTACAGTATCTATTTAGATCACGTATTTTTAGAATATTAACTTCCTCGACAAACGTTACACTTTGCAATGAAGGTTATATAGATCTCTATTTTCATCTTTTTCTATTCTTTTTGATGAAAAGGTGCCAGACTCTTCATACAGAAAAGGCAGAAATAAATGCCTCAGAAAATACTGTCCTAAGTGAATTTGATCTGGTTACGAATTATGTATTTTTTTTCCAAATTATGATTAACTAAGTCATTAATACTAAACACATTTAATTCTAGATAAGTAGATAGAATATACCTACACTATAATACTTGTAAAGGCAAAAGGGATGTTTGTCCTTCACGCCAAAACTCTACAGAACGACCGAGCTAGTTTTAAATAGAAGAATTTTAAAATCTGAAATAGCATAAGGGCTTAAGGTCCTTACATATGAAATTGGCGTTTTTCGTACTGGCCACTTTAATCACAAATTTCTCCTCTTTGGTAAGGAATTCCAAATTCAAATTTGTACAGCTATAGACTCGTGTATTTGTGCTTCGATGATCGTCATTCATTTGTTTTTTTTCTTCTGTTTTTTTCTGTTTGCGTCACTCATTTTACAAAATGGAAAACTTAAAATATCGCATTATTTACGAGTACGAGTTCCGCCGTGGCACTAGTGCTGCGGAAACAACTCGAAGGGTGAATGATGTGTATGGCGGTCGTGTTGCAAAAGAAAACACAGTTCGTTTTTGGTTCCAACGTTTTCGTTCTGGAAATTTTGACCTGCAGAACAAGCCCCGTGGACGGCCTGAGACTCAAGTTGATAATGAAGAGTTGAAGGCTATTGTGGAAGCGGATCCATCGCAAACCACGTCCGAGTTAGCTGCAGGCTGCGATGTTAGTGATAAAACTGTTTTAATTCACTTGAAGCAAATTGGGAAGATTAAAAAGCTTGAAAGGTGGGTACCTCACGAATTGACTGAAGCAAACCGGCAAACGCGCGTCGACTGCTGCGTTACATTACTAAACCGGCACAATAATGAAGGTATTTTAAACCGAATCATTACCTGTGATGAAAAATGGGTTCTTTACGATAATCGGAAGCGCTCAGCGCAATGGTTGGATCCTGGCCAGCCAGCCAAATCCTACCCCAAGCGAAAATTAACCCCAAAAAAGTTACTTGTAAGCGTTTGGTGGACTAGTGCCGGTATTGTTCATTACAGTTTTCTCAAATCTGGCCAGACTATTACGGCTGATGTCTATTGTCAGCAATTGCAAACCATGATGGAAAAGCTAGCGACTAAACAACCTAGGCTGGTCAATCGCTCCACGCCACTTCTGCTTCACGACAACGCTAGACCACACACTGCGCAACAGACGGCTACTAAATTAGAAGAGCTTCAATTGGAAAGTCTAAGACATCCTCCGTACTCCCCGGACCTTGCTCCAACAGATTACCATTTTTTTCGAAATTTGGATAACTTCTTGCAAGGGAAAAAATTCAACTCCGATGGGGCAGTCCAAATCGCCTTCAAAGATTTTATTGATTCCCGTCCGACTGGTTTTTTTAGTAAAGGGATCAATGAACTACCTATAAGATGGCAAAAGTGCATAGAAAATAATGGTTCATACTTTGATTAATTAAATATATTATATTAAAAAATATTCGACTTTTTGTTCCTCCCATACAAAACGCCAATTTCATATGTAAGGACCTATTACTAGTAAAATTGTCAGTAATAACGCGTTAGATTAGTGACAAGACAAACACTTCAGAACCGTGTCAGAAGTTAACAATAAAGTATCCTGACTTAAAGACTAACAAAAGGATGCAAACATAGAGGTCAGTCAGACCAATCGCTGATCGACTCAGCCGATCGAGGATAGTAGGTAGATACGAGTATGTTAAGCACAAACAACACCTGACAAGAATCGATTACAGAATGAGAATTACAGTACAGATCGAGTACTCGATTTCCCCGATTTGAATGGTCCCCTTGTGATGGATCGTATAACTGGACTGTGATGGGGTCTGCCACTGATCATAAAGACTTGCAAGTCATCAAATTACACATAAATATTGTCATTGGTCACATAATATCATCAATTGCTACTTTTATATTCTAAATAAAATTTTAGATACAAGTACCTAGTACTTGTATCTAAAATTTTATTTTCTAGGAACTACGTAAACTTGTATGAAAAATTAATATTTCAAATCAATTGTCATTGCTGCAACGGGAGCTTTAACTTCAAAAACCTAAACACCATATAAACAGGAAAGGTAATAAAAAATACAGTTACTTATCTAGAGCAAGGAGACGATGCATGTCATCACTAAGGTGTAGTTTAGAGTATTAAGTACTTATTGTTAATTTTAAGAATAATTAGGTATTTAAGTACCTACTCTGTAAGCCATCGAAAACCTTTTTTGATTTTTTTTTCTTTACTTGATGATGATGAAAGATGGATGAATTGTGTAAAAGAGGACATGGTGAGTAAAGAGATGACGGCTGATAGAGGAGAGTGGAAGAGACTACATGTCGTGCCGGCCCCACCTAGCGTGGGATAAGGACCGGAAGATTATGATGACGATGATGAAAGTCACCTCACGTATAAAGTTTCAAGGTTGCAAGTGCCTAAAATGAGACAGCAGTTGTAGACAACATACAGGTCTATGGCACTACTAGCAATGAAGAAAGGCAGTTAGGTTACAAAAATAACTGAAACGAGAACCCTTGATGGCTTTGATATTTTAAACATAGATACAGAAAACACAATGTATTACATACAAGGACAATTTTCTATCAATATTCACAACTAAAGCTTTAAATAAATGATTTTCTCATTATACCTCCAAAACCCGTGAATATCTTCCGGTTTCTGGCAGTATGCGGTAAAAACTAAGGTATTATTCCCTGGTTGATAATAAAACAATACGCGTTGTTCCTCCGGGTGCTTCCCACGGGCGTGGGAGCCGCGAGAGGCGTGACGAGCGTTACCCTGTTCCTTCGGGACCAGGAGGTTCATTTCTTTGGCTGTTTATAGCTTGTCTATTTTTTGTTTGTCTAGCTTTATTATTGTTAAAGTAACTCTAGTCTATGGGTCTCTGTAATCTGTGAATTAATCAAATTATTTATTTTATCGTCTGTCTGTAGCTTCATTGTGATTTGCCTTCGCTTTTTGTATGTGTTTTTGTCATGTTTTAATTTACATATAATATGTACCTAGGCAATTGTAATATTTATCTATAAATTTTTATTTTATTGTTATAAACGTATCCTACACATCCTAGGAACGACTAATCACGAAGTCTAAACCCAAACTGAAGTCTAAACGTGTGGGGAGTAAAAGACCTTGATTTCATGAACTGAAATAAAGTTCCCCTTTCATTCACAACATGCATGAGGATAAACATTAGACCACGTGGGAACTGTTTTAGGCACTCTTTAAATAGACGCCCGTTCTCTACGCAAGTGGAATAGGTAACACAGATTTGAACGTGATTACAGTTTCTTGACTTTGCTTGTAAAAGTTTATAGGCATTCTTACTTCCTTACACGTGAGATGGAAAAGTAATTAGAACGATAAACTACTACAATTAGAACGATAAACTACTACAATTAGAACGATAAACTGCTACAATTTAGACACACTTACTTAGTTAGTTACCCATTTGTGGTACGCTCGTTTCCCCAATGTAATTTACTTATTAGCCATAATTAGCCCTCAGTTCTCATTTTAAGTCAATTTTTGTAATTCGTCTGAGAGTAAAGTTTCTTAAACCGTAACTAAGGGTTATCGGTACAAACCCTTCATAAAAAAATAAATTATTGAAACCTGACTCTCTCATAAAAATGAAATAGGCACTAAACTGCAAAAGAACAACAGACCAACGATATACATAGGCAACAAGTGAAATATAAATGAAAACGTTCGTTACATCGCTCGGTAAAAAAGTGAAAACTTGATGTAGCGAATCAGCAATCACGCTGTCGATACAGATTCAATTTCCAACAGTATCACACGATTTTCCTAAGGAAAGTAATGTTTTCAAGATCGAGTTGAAAACAATGGCGGTGAGACAATGGTTCTCATGAGAAAGTGCCGTTTGTGTCCGCTCTCGACAGATGTCACATATCAATATACATATTATCGTTTGGCAAATATACACTACTTGGGAGAAGTTCAAGCACGAGGTCCTGTTATTTAGCCTCAATGTAAAGAAGCTTTGCTTACGTTGTGACAATCTCAATAAACTCAAATATTATAGCCGAACCGTTTCTTCTGCACTCCGGTGTGTGTCTCCTGCTCTGAGTTTTTGGTCCTCTTCCGTTTATTTTGTCTTTATGGCCTACTTTCCTAGCTTAATGTACTTCGTCTTCGATATTAGGAACATCTTTTTCAATGAGTCGATTCGTACAAGTCCTCGTAGGTTATTATGATTTGTTATGTGAATATTGGCTTCATTACTAGGTAGTTAAATTAAGTCAATCTTTGTATTAAGTATATTATTATGTATACTATTTATACTACTACTACATACAACCTGGAATTTGTTGTTGAAAATTTAACTCACGCTCAAACGTAAATTCTTCACTTTCGATAAAAAAAATTGTAACTTACTTACTGTTAGAAAGCTGATTATTTTATGCAAGAAAAATTCTAAATCCTATTACAAAAAAAAAATTACAAAACAGCTTTACCCGTTCCGCCCGAAAATTCTCAAACAAAACTTTAAAAAATCATAACTCGAAAACTACGAAAAATCGGGGAACATACATGGGGTATTTTCGGGTAACCCCCGGGGGTGAGGCTTTCATTTATTCTTATGACGTCACTGTTTGGTCTACCCTGTACATATAACAAGTTGTAACCCAGTAGCTGCCAGTGGCTAGTTCAACCATAACATAGTAGCAGCTAATTACCTGTGTCTAATGACAAATCGAAAAGCACCAGGATGGGGGAAGTACAATAACTACAGCCTGCGACAGGATACCGCAAATTGCTGATGATTATACCTCGATTATGACGACATGAACTTGTCTGTCAGGTTGACACTGGCAGTCTTCGCTGTCAAGGGCAAGACTTAACGAGATCTTACGGATTAATATGCAAATTGTCTGAATGTTTATGAGTTAACCCCAACCAGTCTATGGCATGGTCTGCTCTACGATAGCACATTCATATTTAATAAAAATCGTAATTATTAATTAGTACCTTTTATAAGTCAGGTAAAATGGGTTAAATTTAAATATATTCTTGCATCTTCTCATGGACCTGAACTAAACCTACAAAATATACAATCACCTAGTCGTTAAATTAGGGTCATTCTAATCTCAGAGACATAAATTAGACTCAAGTCACAAAAACCTACCTACTTGACCGAATCGAGACCATGACTTCAATGCACAAAAAATATCAACTGACCACAATCTAATTAGGAAGAAAATTACAAAAATAGCCTCTAATTCTACTGAAATAACGGTTATAAATGACATGAGACACAAATGAGTAATGCTTCCTACACTACGAATCAGTGTGGGCTGTACAGACGAATTTGGACAATTGCTATAATTTACACAATGTAGGCCGACACCCAGGACATAATAGTTATTGTCAAAATTGAAGACAATGATAGGCTTGAGTAGGTCAAAAGTAAGCGAAGCGTTGGTGGACGGTACAGTAATATAATATTTATCATGAATATTGCGTACGACTGACGAAGATAGCAAGACTATTTTGATATCCTTCAGTATCTTTTAACTTATAAAGAACTGTAAACTCTTAAAATAATGTCACACATACAAAAGAAGCCAATACTGTAGACGAATCAAATTATAAATGCGGAAACAAAAATAGTAGCAAGGTTGCACATGACCTTGATTGTATAGATTATACAGAAAAATAGTAGCAAGGTTGCACATGACCTTGATTGTATAGATTATACAGAAAAATAGTAGCAAGGTTGCACATGACCTTGATTGTATAGATTATACAGAAAAATAGTAGCAAGGTTGCACATGACCTTGATTGTATAGATTATACAGAAAAATAGTAGCAAGGTTGCACATGACCTTGATTGTATAGATTATACAGAAAAATATGTCGTTCACATAAACCAGTAAATCGGAATATGAACAAATGTTGGTTCATTGCAGGAACGAAGTTCTCTCCGGAGGGCATCATGTAGGTTTCTATTGCGAATGTTATGTTATGAGTGAGTTAGTATAATTATTGTCATCAAAGTAGGTGAAATATAAGTACTTATTAGAAAATAAATTATATGATCAGCAGTTAATGGATGAATGTTGTTCAGTATTTATGGCTAATTTTAGTTATGTTTACACACCCACATACATACATCACACTCATAATCACTGGTGTATGTAGCTTGTATTGTTCCCACTTGTACAAAAATGGGTAAGGGGATTTCGTGCGTCCAAGTGCAAACCAGACACAACTCGCCATCAACAAAGAACTGTCAAGGAAGCCAACGGAATTCCCGGATTGAGAAGAGACTAAAAAATTACGGGAACACAGCTGCATTGTGTGTTTCCATTAAAATTCAAAATCCATGAATATTGAAGCAATCTGTGCAGAAATTAGGGAGGAGCAGTGCAAGGAATATTGGGTGAGCCTATATAATTTATTTATTTATTTTAGGGAAACCATCAGCACATTATACATACATGGGTAATACAATAGAAATTGATACACAATAATGCTACTTAAAGATACAAATGTAATGTAACTATGTAGTTTATACCCTCAACACACTATACAATACGTACTTAAGTTTTTACATCGCATTCAATACAACATAACAACAAAAAACACTAAATGAAACTAAAGATAGGATAACATAACACTCACATTCACATTAAGATACAGAATGTAACATGAAATGTAAAATAAAGACCATAAATAATACTATTGTTTATTTAGATTTTATCATATTTCTCACCTTTCACCACATAAGACGAGCGACAAAACCGGAGGCAGGTTCGGCGTCAGACCCCAGCGTTAATGTTTCTATGATCTCCGTTAGATCAAACAAATGTAAAAGCTATTGGTTCAAGAAGGTAAGTCTTGGTCTATTATTATCCGATTTCTATGAATATAACTTTTTTTAGGTACCTATATTCCTATTTTTTTAATGAGGACATTATTTAGATGGCCTCATAAGATGACATAATGAAAACAAGACGATTGTCCTCTTTAATGAGCCCACAAGCATCTTGATCTGACTCCCAATGTACCGTGATGCTGATGAACTGGCGATAACACCCACCGTAACAATGCTTTACATCACGGTTATCAATATCATGATTCTCTTACGAACCAGATTTATATCAACAAACATTATGTTATTTTATTATGCTACCAACATCAGAATTCACAATAATATACCTAGAATTCAAAGTTTCACGACGAACTAAATATTTATAGGCACATTATGTTTATCATCTATTTGTGCCATAGAAGTAACTTTTGATTCTCATGCGAAATTAATATTTGTTTCGATTCTTGTAGTTGTAAACATGATAATTTCATGTCTATTGTCATGATAAACTGATAATCATATTTATAAATACCTTCGAATGATTAGAAAGATTAAAACACAAGGACTGATATTAAATTTATAGTTAGACTAGACTAGCTTCTTTTCACGGCTTCCCGCGCACGCTGGATAGTTAGTAGTAGTTGGGGGGAAGATAGTTTATTTTTATTCTGGAAAAGCACTTTTCCAGGATAAAAAGAAACTCCGTCCCCGGGATACTACTATCTATCTCCTTTACCAATTTTATAAAGACTTCGTCTTTATAAAATGATGTATTGGCATTGATATACACTATGGGTTAAAAAACTTTTGTTTAAAAGAGGAGGAAATAGCAGAGATTACATAGTCTTCTATGTTGAACACGTAAAAAACAAATATTTTTTTTTTAAAAGTTGTGAACTAAAATGTTAACATCCAAGCCACAGATTCCCAAACTACAAGTAAAACAAAAACTTGAGAAAACTTAACATAAGAACATTGAAATTGTATGGCTCGGCCAAAAAGAAAATATAATATGTGGAATGCGGAAGAAACACCATTGGCAAAAACGGGTTCTGATGTTGATGGGAATGATGCTTTATGAGAAAACGGAGACGAATATTAACTAATGCGAACCTTGGCGCTTGCCTTGAAGAACTGCATTTATTTAGGACATATTTTGGGTTGTATGTAGTTAGAAACTGAATTTGTTTTGTAAAAGAGCATCTTGATGTTTTTGCGCAATGTTAACATTTTGTGCTATCACATTTATTATGCTTTTGACATGGTTTTTGATGAATATAATAAATAAATCTAAATAACTGATACAAGTACTTAATATTTTTTGATTTGCCATTTACGTTAAGCTCTAAAATAAATTTTCATTTTACCTAACCTTTAAATATTTTTACACAAAAGTTTATTTAAAATGCTTATGTATATCAGTAATAGTCAATAACAATTTATTTCCTATAAGGTACTTTAGTTTATTAGTCGGGATTCCATTAAACTAAAATATTGCCGTTGAATTTTGAAACTTGCTCTCACTCAACTTATTAAGATCTAGTTTGGATTGGGCAAGCCACTTCAATATTATAAACGTATGTATTTATATCACTAATGAAATCATATGAGATCAAAACCTCTAATTTTCCTTTCACTGTTCGCAAATGATTTTACTATTTTTATTAGACTTTCTATTTAATACTCTACGTGCTTCGCTATTACGTGTACAACTCTAGCTAGCTGTTATGATTATAAGCATTCTTATTATTAATAATAATAAAACAAATAGATAAAGTCACTTATTGTTTTATGTTGATATTCATTATCATGTATTGTGATTACTATTTTTTTCCTTGTGTTGTTTGTATTTATTAATATTATAATAGTTAGCAAATTTGTATTAATAAAATATTGATTGCATTGCTCGACGTTGACGCCCAGTTTCCCGTTATACCTTTTTATTAAGTAAACAAGATCGCACTATGCCATCTAACGCACATCTTCAACCATTTTAAACTTCAAAACGGTCATAATAATCTAAATCGTCTGATTAATGGCGGCAAGTTTCGATAGCAATATCGAGAGCTTTCTATCACACGTAGTGAGTCCGCTGGTAGAGTGACCGTCAAACAAGTGCCCGTTCGTTACGCAACAGAGAAGTGGTTGCTATTCGCACTTCTTAATGGACACCTGCGCCAACCAGACATTCAATAGACAAGTTATTATGTCTATGTTTTGTAGAGTTAACAGGATTCGAAAGATCGTCTTGATCAATGAAGTAATAGATACTAAGTCGCAAGACTGGCTTCTTTTATGTCAGTCCAAAATAAAACAACTGCTCGTCCAGCATCGTCTTTTGTTTCTCCAGATCAATGTGGCCTCTGGGGTAAAGTAAGGTAGGCCAGTGTAATGTGGGTAAATTAATAATTTACCATATGATTTACTCGTAGGTATGTTTATTACAGATAAAAATACTTAACTATTAATTTGCCTACCGCTTTCCCACGCACTTTATGTTAATAGCCAATTAGTCCAATTTATAAAGACAAATTAATTTCTATACATCGTGTCGTATGATCACTACATATGGGCACTCAAGGCTATCTTCTAACGATTTTTCATGTTTGGGCATGGGTCGCTCAAACTGTTTAGTCTAAAAGGCATAATAATATGTTCTTCGAAAAGATATAATCAACTACATGTACATATGTATATGTTTTTGGCAGAAGGTTTCATCAATTTTACGTCAAAGTATTCATTATAATTATTATCGCGTAGTATGGGTTTTGTGATTTTTTATTCATTTAGCCAAGCGTTTGACTCATATGTTTAGCAATTATTCACTAATTAAAGTGCATAATTTATGTTTCAACGAAAATCCTACATAGTATTGCATGCAACTAAGTTGCAGACCGTTGTGTGGTTTGGAATCTGTTGTGTGTCCTCTACCAATAGCCTACAAGGTCGAAGGTTTTCATATTATAGTGTTTGTCAATGTCGAAACGTAAATCAAATTATTCATTGGACAAGTGTTAATGGCTTGTTACGGTACTCTACAAGTTTATTTTAGTACACATTTAATAACATTAAAATAAACTAGATAGTGGTAGATAGTGGATGAGAGGATGATAGGAGAGTATGGATGATTATTCGAAAGTTGGTTTTCGACATTTCGATTTGCTCAATTTATAATTTTTAAAAACAAATGTTTAAAATATTCTATAAAATTTGCAAATAATGTGATATTTAAATGTTTTTTTTTTATGTCAGTCAGCACCTATTTTTCTAGGCAATAAATTATAATTTTTAGAGTCAAATGAAAACAAAGAAGAACTCTACATAACAATAAGTCTGTATATAACAACGAGCTCAAAAAAATAAACTGTTGGTCACTGTGCAGTCTAGGTGCACAGTGACCAACAATTTATTTTATTGAGTTGCGTATACCTGTGCATTAATAACAATCAATGCAAAAACAAAACAATACTTACATACATACCTTCGAGATAAGATTTAATCACATTCCATCTTAATTTATCTAAAAGGTCCTGCAAATTAGCATAGAGATGATAATCTAAATTCTAAGGTGTGTCCTGCCAAATCATTGAGTGCATTAACTGATCAATGTCCGATTGGTTGAGCAATAGACAGAATGTGTTAGTTATGTTGTGGTTTAGTTGAGCAATAACTGAGTAAGGTCGCGACAAGTCTTCCGAAAATCAGGGTTAGGTTGGGCCGGCAACATTTTACAAGGTACTTTCGCTATAAAAAACTCCTCAATAGAAACTCGACAATAGAAACTTACATAATATGTAGGTAGTTAAACTACGTTAAACGATATTATAAAAGATCCTAGTTTTAAAATGTTTGAAGTTAGAAGCCTTACGGTCGGTTACGGTTATAACACTTTCATTACCAACGACGCATTATGTAGTTCTGTAAGTCCTACTAGCTGTGCCCCCCCCCCCCCTCCGCCCTGCGCCCCTGCGGATCGCGCCGCAGAGGCTAGGCATTGAATGCGTTAAGCTAGTTTTTTGGAAACAGCGCATTTTTGAGTTTAAATTGGAATATGTAAAACAATTAAAACCATAATAAATAATTGAATGACGTTGTCCAGCCATGTGATTAAATAAATATAGGAAGGTACTCCAGCGTTCTAAGATTTCTTGTCAGCAAATAATATTTACAATAGGTATCTAATAGCATATAACTAGATACTCAAATTTAAATTAAATACCGATAATAATAATAGATCTGATGAAGTAATTGAAGTCGTTTTATTTCGTAGTTAGACCTTGATCAATAAATCTAGGACATCTGATATAGGATTACAAAGCAGTGGGTAATGATTATTGCTTATTGAGTGCTTTTATATCAGGATTAATAATTTTATTATCTTTGATACCTACAGAAGATATAACCTACCTACACTTAGGCACACAAACAAACAGAGAAAACATCCAAAGAATTTCGCCTGGTCAGGTTATTTCGTCGTTTAAGTGTGCAATATAACTAAGTCCTATGTGAACTATGACATGAGTAAGAAAGGAGTGAGTGTTGGGATGAAGACTGATAGAAGCAGATGGAAGAAGAAAACTTTTTGTGCCGTCCCAAAGTGGGAATAGGGGTAGACAATGATACACAATCAAATATTAGTATGTTAGTTATAACAGTCCATTAGAACTAGTATTTACCATTGTAACAATTAGGTAAGCTAACTGCAGACTGTTGCAAACAATCTACAGGTTGCATAACTGATCCATATCAATACCAGTCGGAAGCGTCTGTATGGCAATGCTGATGCGCTGCGCTGCGCCAGATAGCTCTCAGGTCACGCATCGCTTCGACCTCAGATAACTTTTTAAAAACCCGAGAGCCTCGGTACCCCCTGGACCTAGGGTCTCGACCCCAAAGGGAGCAAATGTGTAGGCTCTGTCGAGACCTGCATATTTGTACCATGTTCTAATTTGATATGAAATACTCTTTCCTACGTTATTGGTCTATGTCAAGTATATGTCAAGTTTTGACTTGATTGCATCAACTTACTATTTTAATTCAGTTTCCAACTACATAGCATCATGCAAATGAAGGTAGGTAGGTAGACTAACTTTGTTATACTCGAGTCAAATAACAACACTAATTAATTAATCACAAATTCCCCAGCTACATGTTAATATTTAAAACATGTTATGTTTCCAGTATTTCCCAATTAGTGTGGCAATTCACAGCCCTTAAATTTACGAAACATAAAATTACTACTTTCACAAGACACTTGGCGACATTAACATCTAAACAAGAAGAAAATGCGGACACGACCTTGTAGAGCGGCTCCGCTGCGTCTTCCAAGATCATCGATATGGAATTAGAACATCACTAGCGATGTGTAGTGACAAGCGCATAGACACCGTCACATTCGGTAAGTACTACAGTAGATACTGCAGGCAAAACTACTTATCTACTCTATGAAGCAGTGTCAGAAAGCATTGCCCGTGCGATGCCAATAAAAAGCTTCTAATTGAAGTAACAAGATGTCGTGTCAATTTAGCACGCTTGGCATCTGCCAGTTTTTGCTCTAGAACTGTTAATAAGTATCCTCACCGCGATAATTATGGAGAACCGATGATTATGGCGGGTTTTTTTTGTGATAACGAGTTTAGTAAGGTATGATTAGTATGTGTTCACACTTTTACTTTGCATACGCATTATGTCCAGGTTGACAGTGACTGGGAAATGCTTTTACATTGACTCAGTTGTACCTAGTTAAGTATTTTGTTTTAGTGTATTTTGTTTATGCAAAACAGATTGTTTACTTATAATACCTAACACATTAATTTGCGAACTTTTGTTTGAGAATGACATGATTTTTTGTTTTTCTTCAAATCCAACCTCTTTATTTGTTCTCCAAATTCAAATATCTAACTGTTTAAATTTCGAATTGATAAAACTATTTTCTAAATGAATTCCGCATAAGGTCAATCGAATATTATCGATACGCTGAACGGTCATCCCTAGTGAGTCCCGTTACAGAGAATCTCATTTGCAGTAACGGGCACCCGCGCGTTTGGCCAATAGCAAAGCTAGTGCACAGGCCGACGACGCTTCCTTAATAGAGCCGGAAAAGCGGCAGAATTCTTTTTATATGTGATAAATGTAATAATATTAGTAAACGTAGTGATGAAACTACACATAATTTCATTTGGATAGGGTGTTAATTTAGAAGAGAATTGAATAATGAACCAAAATTTGAAAATTTAAGAGCATGATTTTCTGATTTGTAGAGATTTGGTAGTTTGACCAAAATTTAAAACAAGACTAGTTCTATCTATAAAATGAGTAGTTGGAAACACAACCCATCGCTTACGGTTACATTTTAAATGCTAATTCTATGCGTTTGGGTGTGCGGATATTATGACACTAATTGCAAGTATTTGAATGATGGACATTGGTGGCAAACTACGCGTAGTTCCCAACAGATCACTACTGGCATGGTCACGGATATCTGGTTACCATGACATAAATTACTAACTGTCATCTCTTTTATGTTGATGGTTGATTCGTTTCAGTTTACCTACTGCCCTAGAGTCCTCTAAACTTTCATTATTTATTTTGTCAACTAGAATAGTTGTTTGAAAGTTATGTGTGATCATTTGTGTCACAACCATGTACAAATGCCTGTTTTTTTAGAACATTATTTGAATTTGGCTGCCCATTATTCAACTTTTAGCAGCAAGTCGCTTTAGAGGTTTACCGAACGTAAAGAAATTGCTAGAGCTTCCACGAAGCGGCCGGTTTCCAAACCTGTTAAAGAATGCAGCCCAAGACGAGCCTATAGAAATTGGTTTAACACTTCAAACATACTGGCTTAATGCCGCAAACTTGCACGTGCGTACCTAGTTATAACTAGTTCATAACTAGTTTCTGCCCGCGGCTTCGCACGCGCTGTTTCTATGGTAACGTTCTAAGTTTTAAGGTAATTTAAATCCCATGAGAACTGATTTATGGGACACAAAATATAGCCTATGTTTGATTCCAGCTCTAGAGCTACACCTATGCAAATTTCAGCCCAATCTGTTAAGTAGTTTTTGCGTGATGAAGTAACAAACATTAATCTACTAACTGCACACAGAACTGTATTTGTGTTCTTTGAGGAAATAAAGAATCTTTAAACCGATCTATCCATCTATCTATCCAAAAAACTTTCGAATTAATATAATTATTAATGTGATGTGATTCATAGGAATTACGAGATCCCTCGGTTATTTTAGTAGGCACAGAGTATGGAGTGATAATATAAAATTAAAAAAAAAACTAAATTAGTGGGTGAAACGCCAAAACTTTTGTGAAAATTGACATAATCCCCACTGGTGGGGACAGCTTAGTGGAGTTTATGACAATATACCTACGTTACCTACACATATCAAAAACAACACCCACGCATAAACTAAAACTCAAATGAATAATAGGAAGGAATAACAGAAACCAGTTGAGGAAACGACTAACGACAACGCCGAAATTCCGGCGATGGTGTAACTGCGACTCGGCCTTGTGAATAAGCCTGTCTACACGAACACCACAGCCACCATCGTTATATATGTACATACAACTCAGTGACAGCCACCATGTGAACATGTTGTTAACAAGTGTTCGGGGAACCGGACTTGCCGATGTGTAGAGAATACCTCACTATGTGCTTTCACTGTTGTATTACAGAATCTGGTAGGAACTTACCTTACTAGCTACACACAATAGCTCAAGCTACATTATCAATAGCTAAATCTCAATAACAATATTGCAACCATGAAATTTTAAAAATTGCTCTTAGTCAAATTTTATTTTAAGGAGAGGTAAATAAAAAAATAACTTTATTTTACTTGGGGTCCTGTTGCACTCACCATTCATAAAGATCTTAACAAACTTCCCATAGAGTCTACAGGTGATCGGAATGCTGGCTTCTATTTCGGTCAACGAATTAGCATTGCCATTCAACGTGGCAATGCTGCCAGCATTCTGGGCACTCTTCCTTCTTATGACGGCTTAGATTTTTAAGAAATAGATATTAGTTTAAATACTGGTTTTAATTGTTTTATTCTGTTATTGTGTTAACTGAAAGAAATCCAACATTAGTAAACAAAACAACAGACTGGGAGAAATTTAAAATTGACCTGGACTCTAAAGTAGTACTAAAAGTTCCACTGAAAACTCCCGAGCAACTCGACCAGGACTTAGAAAACTTTATAAAACTTATACAGCAAAGTGCATGGGAAGCTACACCTGCCATCAAATCAAGAAGAGTTATGAATGTCTATCCCCTCGAAATAAAACAACTTATCGATGAAAAGCGTCGACAAAGAAATCTCTGGCACCAAACAAGATCTCCGCAAGACAAAAATAAATTGAATTTTCTAACAAAGAAACTGAAAAGGCAAATCCAAAAACACAACACTGATACAACAAATAGTTATCTACAAAGTCTAACCAATGACCGCAGTACTGACTACTCTCTTTGGAAAGCTACAAAGAACATGAAACGACCTATTAATCAGATCCCACCAATAAAAATAGGATCCGGGGAATGGGCCGTTAGCAATGAGCAAAAAGCTAAAGTATTTGCTGAACATTTAGAAAACATCTTCAAGCCAAATGAAAGCCAAGAAAACTGTTACCCTAATGCAACCGAAATCTGCGATGAAAACCTAGATATAAAGCTTGTTTCACCTAAAGAAGTTTGGCGTGAAATAAAACAAAAAATAAATACAAGAAAATCTCCTGGGTTTGATCTTATTTCTGGAGAAGTATTACATAATCTACCAAAGAAAGCATTAGTTAAACTAACATATCTAATAAATGCTTCATTTCGACTGAAATACGTACCAGATTTATGGAAAATTGCGGAAGTAATCATGATTGCAAAGCCAGGAAAACCACCTCAAGAGACTACATCCTACAGACCAATCTCTCTGCTTCCAATCATGTCAAAGCTATTTGAAAAGCTGTTCTTAAAAAGGCTTAAACCAATATTAGACAAAAAGAAACTCATTCCAGAGCATCAATTTGGATTCAGAGAACAACATTCTACAGTAGATCAAGTCCACAGAATAACGAATCTAGTTGAGAAAACACTGGAAAATAAAGAAGTCTGTACTACAATCTTCCTCGATGTTGCTCAAGCCTTCGACAAAGTATGCCATGCAGGCCTAATAATAAAGCTAAATAGTATATTACCAATAGAATTCGTAGAAATAATTAAATCATATTTAGCTAGAAGAGCCTTTAGAATAAGGCAAGAGGATTCTTACTCTGAAATAAAGGAAATCAAAGCTGGAGTGCCACAAGGAAGTGTATTGGGTCCGGTCCTATACCTATTATATACTCATGACATCCCTGAACATGAAAGCAACACCATCGCAACTTTTGCCGATGACACTGCTATAATAGCCACTGGAAAAACGCATGCAGAGGCAGCCGAAAAGGTTCAAGTTGCTGTTAATAAAATACACAACTGGACTAAAATCTGGCGAATAAAATTAAATGAATCGAAGTCGAGTCACATCAACTTCACAAATAAAAGAGATCAATATCATCCAGTTTTCATCAACGGGGCCATAATACCATGCGGAAATACAGCGAAGTATTTGGGCATGACATTAGACGCGAAGCTACGCTGGAAAGCTCACGTCAAAAAGAAAAAAGAGGAGTTAGAGATCCGCTACAAAAAGATGTATTGGCTAATTGGAAGAAATTCTACTTTAGCAGTACACAATAAACTTCTATTATATAAACAAGTCCTCATGCCAATCTGGACCTATGGAATACAGCTCTGGGGCTGTACAAAAAGGACAAATGTAGCAATCATACAAAGATTCCAGAACAAAGTACTTAGGTCAATTGTTAATGCTCCTTGGTACGTAAGAAATGACGATATTCATCGGGACCTAAATATTGAATTTGTCGACACAGTCATACAAAAATACGCAGAGGCTCACGAACAGAGGCTTCATCATCATGTGAACGTCGAGGCAATCCAGCTCCTCGACAACACGGACATCGTGAGAAGGATCAAAAGAACAAAACCTTTTGAGTTCGTGTAGTGATAATTATAGTGTATGTGCATAAGTGCTATCTTAAAGAACACATGAACAAAGTGTCTTCACCTTAAGTATAGAGACAATAAGAAAAGTGCCAATGGACACGTTCTTAGTAATACGTTGTTATAAAAATAAGTCAAAACTAAATTACCCATTAGCCAATTCTATGGCTAGATTGTGATTATACTCTAGTGTATTTAACATTAATTTAGAATGTGATTACTAGACATAACAAAAAAAAAAAAAAAAAAAAAAATCTGTTATTGTAATTTTCTATGTGCTTAAATATACTTTAAGAAATAAAATGATAACTCATGTTGTTTGTAGGTACCTAAAAGTTTCAAACATGGGCCCGGTTAGAGCATTAGGTAACTAGGTGACTTACAAAAATAAAGTTAGTTAAGATACAAATAAAAGTACTAAAAACTTTAATCTAACACACGACTTAAAACAAATTAACTTTTAAATATTTCAGTATTCAATTAATTAGTTTGTAATATCAGAGGGATATAAGTACCTACTACCTACTTAAAGTTCTAAATTCGGACCTCGCCAAGTCGCCACTGACAAAGTATGTAACAATACAAAATCCATAGGTCGTCGGTCGGTAACACAACCTAAAACTAATACAACTACCTAAGGAAAATAAACTTAAAGTGAAAAAAACAGATGTTTGGACCTGAATGCGTTGCAATGTGTGTGATGATCACAGCGGTTAAGGCAAGGCAAGGGTCAACGAAGTGGAAAGGAATGTCTGACTGAACAAATGTTGACGGAGGATTTTAGGTCTCTGATCCAAGATTTGCAAATTAACGTGGTGGTATAATTAGCGCATGTTTTTTTAAAATTTTATTGACAAGACGAATAATTATCAATGTACGAGTACATACTGTATGATGAAACTAGCTATCACAAAACAAGTAGAGAACTATGTATATACTGACAGAATTGACTAAAACTTTTTCGTTGGCCATAGGGAACTACAGAAATTAGAGGTTTTTAAGAGTACCTAGTTTATTTAGTTAGACTATGTACGTAGTATGTTATATACTTATCAGATAAGCCAATCGCCTTACTGATGAACTCACTATTTAAATAATTGCTGTCCGTTGTGAACACTAGAGATTGGCATGGGAATTAAAATTCCACACAGCTCATAGCGAAGGCCGAATACGTGAACCAGCACAAGTCAAGGCTTATCGAGGCCGGATACCTCATTACGCAAAACAATTTTTGTTTATTAGGAATATATCGAGCATTGTTAATAGAAAGTAGATGAATTGATTTTGTTGATTTAATTGGTAAGGTAAGTACCAAATATAAAAATGTGATTCATGTTGGACATTTAACCAAATCTTTGTATAAAAGGTTTACTACAAAATATCAGATTATCTAGTCTAGATGATAAATAAGCTTGGGATAAGTTTTGCTCCAACTGGAAAACTAACAACCTAACAAGGTAAAGGTTTCTTTTTCGCTTGTTTACTTTACCTTAAAAAGATTGAAGTGAACAAAAATCAAAGTGAATACTTTATTTTCTAGTTTTAATAATTAAAGTTTAAGTAATTTGAATTTTGTGACGTGTCCAAGAGTCGTGTAAGGTCTAATGGAAATAATGCACTTAGACTTTGACTTTGATATCTAGCCCCAAAGTGCATACGGTATACGGTAAAAATTATAGAACAAATCAATTAACTGCCACAATTGACTTTATACAAAGGTACTATACAGGGTGCCACGGAAAGGTTGTACTAAGTTGAAAGGGTGTGATTCTGGACCCCGAGAGGCTTGCGAAAAACATTTTATGAATTTCTTTTTTCTTAAAATATATTTTATGTAAAATAATTTTTTTTTGGTCCTGTTCGTGATCTTTTACACGCACTCTTGTATTATTAATATTAAACATTACAAAATATTTCACAAATGTTTTTGTTGTCATGAAATGATTACAAAAAATTTTTTGTAAATCCTTTGAAATTTCAAAATAATAATGTAATAATACACGTTAAAGAACACGAATATGAAAAAAACTTTTCTAATTTTTACAAAAAAAGCTCAAAATGTTCGAAATTCAAAAAATCGTACAACCAATGTTGACCCCCCCGAAGTCCAGAATCTCAGAATCCTTTCCGTGGCACCCTGTAGAGGTCTGAAATAGGATTTCAATAAAATAATTGGGTAAACGGCAGAAAACAGATAACAGTAGACATGTACAAATTGTAAAACAATGGCGGGAACTGAACCAGCATGATCTCATTCTGACCAAACGTCTTAATCCCCACATACTCGTACATGCATTTGACGCTCATACGCGCTCTTGAATTAATCTAATGAACCTTAATGAACGACCTTCTGCACCATCAGCTAACGTTGTATTTTTGTGAGGTCAACTACATAAACTGTAGACTGTAAGACATAAATTGTAGAGACCATTGGATATACCTACTTATTGAGTAATAATTATGATGAGGCACATAATGATAATTTATATCCCTGGAATGTTTATCAAGAAGCAGCGCTCCTGAGCTTAAACAGCATTTGCTTAAATCCAAAAAGGCGTAACTGCTTAAAATGCTGTTCTAGACTCTAGACATATCCGATAAATTATATTATGTAATTATATTTTATCGTAATAACTTATATTACGATAAAAACAATTACACAAAATATTTTCAAAGCTCAGCATACCACTCAAAAGTATATAGACGCCGGTATTCTGCCGAAACCATTATAGTCACAAGACCCTGTGAGCTGTGAGGCTAGAATCTAGCTAGATGCTGGTTTTCGGGAGACTTTTACAAGAGGCATTCTGATAAAGTTATTCGTACCTTCGTATGGATTATCGTCGTTGTCGTGATGCTGTGAGGGGCTGATCTGACGGCACAGGTCTTCGTACTCCGCCCAGTAGGCGGCCAGCGCAGCCGGGTCTGGAGCGCGGGTCTGCGTCAGTGCCATTCTCACTTCTGGAGACTCCTGGAGACAAACACCTTGATTAAGGGAGATTTCAAAATAACAAATAGTGCTGAAAATTTCACGCCTTCTGCGTGACCTGTGCCCACTGAGTAAGAAAGAACGTCGTAAAATTTGGTAAATTTTGCTTTACTTCAAAAAAACCTCATCATAAATCAATAACGTTTATTTATGTTAGCTCAAAGACAACTACAATTTTAAATTAAATTGCCAATCAAATAAATGATGATGATGTCCTCCTAGCCGAATTACGAACACGGCGGCCAGCCTCAACGGAGACTAGCCCGGTGCGTAGCGTAGGACATATTGTAGTGCACTAGTGTGTCCAAACACAGGTGCATTCTCTATTCCCTCACTCTCATAATACGATGAGACGGCAGACCGACACGACCGGGGAGAGGTCAGGCACTGGACCAACGACTTAACGTGCTTTCCGAGGCACGTATGTCAAATAAATACCTAAGTATACATTAAAATCATTTCTGACTAAATTTAACTCAAAACGATAAAGTCTTGCCTTAATCAGCATTCAATTAGTTCTGTCTAAATACCACTGCAGGTTATAAATACATATCAATACATCTGTACCTACTTCGCAGTCGTGAGAAGCGTGACTTACAAAACCCATAGAAACTAAACAAATAAACAAGTGTTCCGAACAAATTAATATCTGTTTCTGATTCTTACAATGATTAATCGTGTTTTAATGGGCATTCACAGCCCAAAGTTAACAATGAAATACGAGCAAAGAGCGCACGTTTGCGAAATATTTCCATGTCTATTGCATTAGTCTTTTAGGAGAGACAATGCTGTTCACATTGCAAAACTCGTTTAAATTATAAACAAATATTTGTAGGTCATCATGACATTTTTTCAATTATGTATTTTGCAACTAAGTTGAGGTTTAATGGGTTATATTAATGATAACTCAAAACTATATTAACTTTTTATTGCTTATTTTATGATTAACTGATAATTAAAAGGTATAAACTACGCAGAAATATTATTGGAATAAAAAATAACAGTGTTTTCTGTTCATAGTAGCCATAACAAAAAATAATAAAAAAGGAACCAGTAGGCTATGTAAAAACAGATCTATAAGATGGATCACATCACAAAAACCAAATCTAAATTACGATACAAGGTCAAAACCCATCGCGTTTTGATCCTAAACAATTACACATGACATGTTATCTTAATGATTACATAAAGCTGTAACCAGAGATAAGAATTCAGTAACACCGCATACCAGCCTCCGTTATCTAGGTGATACCTACCGGCTACCCGGATGAAAATACCTAGATTCCGGAATACCCGAGCAGCGCGAGATGACAGAGATTTTAATAGCAGCGTGTCAATTAAAACGGTTTATCCAAGAACACGTAAATAAATGGAAAATCATAGTATTCAACAGAACTGAGCTGTGCAGGAAATAATAAATGCAGCAAGGAATAATGAATAATAAATAAATAAATACAGCGCAAATTCAAGTTAGGTAATCATTTGGTCATGAAGTCCTTCAACTACACACATTAATATGAGATGTAGTATTTCTTTAATTAAAATAAAACCTAGGTAGACGCAAACAACGCATGCATGATCAAATTGCTCAATTAAGCGCTCATTAAATCGTAGCTCCTACAGAATAAGCAGCAAAGTATCTTAGAACGATCTGCTTGTACAACTATAGAAACCACACCTTGCCGCAACATCACCTACACTATCAATGACGTCAGTGCGGCCATTAACAATACTTAGGAACGATAAGCCAAGGTTGAGTACCTACATGAGCAACTTGAACGGCCTATGCATCGACAATGATGAAAAATAGCTGGTAATAATGAGCGAGATTGAAACGATTGCAAAGATAAGAAAACAATAACGATACACGCGTCTTTATCAGCAAATGCGTATTGTTCTGCAGAGGCTTCGCCGGTTTCAAAAGTGATTATATTTTTTTAATAATTTCTATTGTTGTCGATCTATTGTTGAGTATTGTTTGTTGTTTCAACCAGTGCTGTATTTTTATTTTCTGTTACTTGGATTTGTTTATGACAAGTTGACAACGTTTTATATACGTTTTATCGCAATTTTTTTTTCTGTTGATTCCCTTTGGCAGCTGCCAAATTTTGGATTGTGAAATCACTCAAACCACATATCCGTTCAAAAGTTGCCGATACAATTACCGTTACGTCATGCAGTGCTCGTAGCTCGTATGAAGCTCGAGCCATTCTTTAATTTAATAAACCAGTTGGTGTCCCGCCCATTGAGCTCTGAAGCCGCTAACGATTTTGAAATATAACGGCTCGATTTCATCTTAAAAACGTGTATAAAACACCGTCACACAGTCTTCCTTTCATTCAGTAAATATTCGAGACTTCGAATCCAAGATCTTGTACGAACTACACTGAATTACTTACCTGTAATCTGTTGAATTACAAATACAAAATATTTTTTGCGCGTGATTGTAACAAGTCCACACGTTACATTTTATTTTTCTAACTTTGTTGTAATCGTATGAACATTAAGCATTCACATAAAGGAAATTATTAAAATATCATTTCTACCTATATTGAAATAACTGCTCAATTGTCAAAACTATCGTTTATAGGTATATAACCGCATTAGAAAAGGAAAGCACCAAACAAATCTAAACTTTCTACCACTTCATCAAGATTTAGAAATAAACACGCTATCTGATGCCGGCGCGTGCGCAAGTAGGAGGCTTCAGTTATTTATGGAGCTTTGTCCGCGTGTCTCAACAAAGCTAAGGCAAAAACTATATGAGGCATCCTGCCTCGGTTCCAAAGCGATGACCAGTAACGGGATAACAGAGCAGCCACGCTGATGAATGAAATACTGTAAAAACTCAGACTTTAATTAAAACATATCTGTTGAGATTTTATTTGTTTTTTCCTACTATGTCGTAGCATGTAGGTACATATGTATATGTAGGTAACTCCGGAGCTCTTCTCCTATACTGATATTATGTTTTCTACAAAAGCCTGAACGTTCCACAGTTGTTTATATCATCGACTTAACAGTTTAGGAAACAATCAATTGTCAACAAAGAAAAAAATCTATGCTTTGGTATGTTTAATGGATATATCAGAATATAAGAAGTCATAGATGTCAGTATAGCGGCATTTAGTCACGTCCACGTCCAACGAACACGCGTCGATTACCATATTGTAGTGGAATTTCCGAGATCATTATAATTTATGCACCTTACGCAGGCAAGAACTATTTAGAAGGATAAATATTTTTCATCGATGATCAAGATAAAGTCTGCGTTTTGAATACCGCAATTTATTGACATATTGTTGAGCAGCAATAAATTTTTGTATTTTTCTATGAAAAGTGGGAGTTACTTACGTGTGATGTGTATATCTGTTTGTAACAGTAACTTATAAACTGATTTATATTTTTAAGTTTGAAAGGTGACTTCATCGATTGCTCTGAGCTATGTTTGAATAATATCGGTGCATGCTTTTTAATTTCAATGTTTTGGTACGGTACGGTGGTATTGAATGATTGTTCTAAGACAAGAGGGAATATGATGTGTCTTCTAGAATCTACTAGACCATTCGTGATACCGACCATATCGTCACTTAATTAGGTGAGAACGTGGTCAAACGAAAGCCATTTCAAAATAAAGCATCAGGTTTATTTATACAAATCGTAAATCTTATCATGGTGGACATCAACCATGATAAGATGTACGATTTTCTAATGTAAGGAAATACATATATTATATTGTATTGTAATATTGTATTCTTGTCATCCTACGTGCGATACGACTGTTGTTTTTCCGATAACTTTAAAAGGCAAGGATGTTTGAATGCGAACAAAGACAATGGAATGTTACTGCACGAGTTAATTATTATTCAAGAAGCGTTTATTTACAATTAAATACTTATTTCCTAGCTCTA
The DNA here is from genome assembly GCA_963662085.1 of Eupithecia inturbata. Classification (NCBI taxonomy): domain Eukaryota; kingdom Metazoa; phylum Arthropoda; class Insecta; order Lepidoptera; family Geometridae; genus Eupithecia; species Eupithecia inturbata. Next base: position 1,440,543 of record OY759177.1, read on the forward strand.
CTGCGTCACTAATTCATCTTATTTGCAACCTGTTGTACTACGTTTCTTAATACCCACGTTTACGATAGAAACATATTGCCGTGGCGATCGCGGCGTAAGAACCGGCGGCGTAAGGCCTCTTACGACATCCGTGTGCCCAGTTGCTGGGGTCGACCAGCAAGTAGTAGGCCCACGGATGTCGTAAGAGGACCTACCGGAGGAAGGAAAGCAGCTTCCTTCTGCGTGTTTAACACTCTACTACCAGTCACTAGTCCGTCTGCCAAGTGTGGATCATGGCAACACTCCCTTTGTTTGGAGGCCGCACGTCCAGCAGTGGACATAGGTATCTTTGTGCGCTGATGAGAGAGAGGGGTACACATATCCAAGGCTTGCTTAACACCTACCAATATGTATTATTATATACCTAATATCTGAATCTATGTTCATGTTCAAAATGAAAGTACAAAAACATCAACCTTAACATGTGCATTAAACCTTCACTGAACCCCAAACTAAAAAAATACTCAGATAGCAACTCGTAATAATTGAAGTGGGCGAGGTAACAGCCCGGTAATCGTTTCACGGCAGAAGTGCCTCAATTTCCCTAACTAATTTCCATTTTTAGTGTTTGTTCCATGAATCTCAACACCAAAAGGATCTAGATTCGCAAAACTATTTCAAATTATCACTAAAACCACTTTAAAAGACACTACTTCAACGGATGTTGAATAAGCCTTTCATACTAACACTCTTCGATAGATTATACTCGTATGTCCGTCACTGTCAACGAATATTTTTGGTGCACAGAACAACTAGGACTACTTTTGTCCCAATAGTCTTGTGCATAGAACAACTAAGACAAAAGTTGTCCCAATTGTTCTTTCTATTTCATGACATGACCAAGCAGACACTAAAAGCCTATACGACCAACTTGTAATAAGTTATTTAAGGTTGGTATTCATATTCAATTAGTTAATTAATACTTTATTGACAAAGAAAATTAAAATTCAATAATAAAAACAAATTAGAACTAGTATTTACAATTGAAACAATTAAGCTAACTACAGACTGTTGCAAACAAATAAGTACAGTTAATTAATTAATTAGGTAGTTAATTCTGCAGTTAGCTTAATTGTTGCAATTGAAAAATACTAGTACTAGAATTAAATACAAGTTCTAATATATTATTAAAAATGTATACTAATTTTCTTTGTTATTAAAGGCCATTAGTTAAGAATTTACGTGGACTACGAGAAAGCCTTTGATTCAGTCGAAACCTGGGCAGTGCTACAGTCTCTCCAGTGGTGCCAAATCGACTACCGGTATATCCAAGTGTTGAAGTGTTTGTACAGCAAGGCCAATATGTCTATCCGTCTCCAGGACCAAAGCACAAAGAAAAATCCCACTGCAAAGAGGGGTGAGACAGGGAGACGTTATTTCTCCGAAACTGTTCACCTCTGCATTGGAGGATATTATATTTATGCATGCAATATCAACGGCGATAACATCACTCACCTTCGGTTTGCCGACGATATAGTCATTATGGCAGAATCGCTGCAAGATCTTAGCAACATGCTGAGACCTCAACACCGTTTCCCGACAGGTGGGTCTAAAAATTAACATGGGAAAGACAAATATCATGTCTAATGCCCATGTCGCACCCTTACCGGTCTATGTGGGAACGATGTTATAGAAGTTTTTGATCATTACATCTACCTAGGCCAATTGGTCCAACTAGTTAAAGACTGCGATAAAGACGTTAGCCGACGAATCCAATATATACACACACATGATTAGACATTAGTTATAATTGATTGAGTATAATTGATTTGATTGAGAATCTACGCAAAACCATTTCTAGAATAAAGAATCAGAAACTCTTTATTTCCTTATATACAACTGTACACTTAGAAAAGGTACAATTCTTAAAATTAAACAATTTTAAAACTAAAACTGTAAAGATTGTAAGTAGACCAAGCACAGTCAAGATTTCCGGTGAAATATAGTTTAAGGCATTTTTTATGTTATCGTTCTATGAGTTTTGTTCTGACTGCAATAATAATTGTCGTACATAACGAAAGGTGGCATCAATCATTTTTACAGATTACTAGTAGGTACGAGATTAGATTATTCAGAAATGAAGGACAAGGAATACTAATTAGAAATGAATACTAAAGAGGACAAGCATTTTGTTCTAATAGGTACGTGCATCGAGTTAGAAAACATAACCGCGGCAAACGGGTAGAACAAAATTAAAAGGGTTCCAATCCAAGTTTGTCATTTGGCACCGGAACTTGCAGCAGAGTCCATATTAAGAGAGCATTAATGACTTCGGCAGAATTGATGATTGTGAAACGCTGTTACTGCCATACTGACCGACACTAGTTAGAACTAGAGGCGTTGGGCAACTGGAGTCGATGAACCCTTTGATAAGGAATACCTACCATGAAATAGTTGTTGATAAGTACCTTTTATTTTGTTTTTAATAAGTAGGTACAGTCACAGAATAACTATATAGTACTTCAGTACAGATCTTGGCCAGCAGCACGTATGTGTGATGGTAGACAAATATCTACAAGAAACAAAATACAGATTTTAAGAGAAAAGCTGATAATCGTTTTGGGTATAAGTAGACCTAATTTTATTAGCCTATAACTATTGAGGATAATCTACTGACATATTTTTTGGATATATTTAGTAAAATTTTTTTTCTAAATAAATAAATAATGGGGACTATTTTGACGGGTATTGTGTATGTTATATACCTCTACATTGTTAGCTCAACTGTTTAATATGTAAATACTGGTTCCAATTTGTTTCTATTATTTTGGTGTCTTTATTAAATAATTTTATAATGCTAATTTTATTTCAAAGCGACGAATTGTAGATGGATCGCATAATTAGTGTTACCCAACCATTTACATAATTTGTAACATAAATTTGCGCATGCGCCCAATTTTTAATAACGTAACAATGAAGGTAATGCCTATTGTTGTAGGTAACGAAATTAGTTCCTTACGTACCTACCTATACTATATTACTCATACTAAATACATACCTACAGCTGAACTCGCTAGATCGGTTGACGACATAGTCAAAGTCACAGGGCATACTTGGATGCGAGAAGCACAAGACGGAGGAAGCTCGTAGAACCACGGTAGAAAAATGTATTCCTATTGAATTGAATTGAACCGTAAGGTAAGAGTCTATAGGTATTGCTGGGTATAGGAGTCTGTACCTAGCAGTGGATGATCCCCGTTTAGAATGATGATGATGATGACAGCTGAACTGAATAATTAATTCAATTTAAATTGATACAAGCGTCAGGGCCAAAGTTATTAAATAATTTTACAACTATAATCTGAAGTTGCACTTCATTTCAATCTTTTGCAATTCTGCATTTTAATTACACTTTCAAAATGCGAGCTCAAAGGAAATTATGAAACAGTTGGGTGTTTATTAAACGGCCATGTTCTAAGTAGTTATATTATATTAATATTTTTTTAATTACCTACCTGGTTCCTTGGGAGTATTCATAAAAGGTAGGAGTCGTTTTTGGTATTTGCAGACAAAGACTAACGTAGTCTTATTTAGTTTTAATATCTTTATGGAGAGCTTTTAAATAACTAGACCTGGCAAGTACAACCAGTAGACTAGCATAGGCTGATGGAAGATGATAAAAGAGAACTTATTCTGCCTTTTCGGTAAAGCATCAAAGGACCACACAGCAAGCAACCAAACTGGCTGAAATCTTTCCAAGACCTTTTACCCAATAAATCTTCAAACCTGTCATGACGTTAAAAACCATTGAAGAAAGGCAGGCGCGGCACCTGCAATCACCTTTCGTCTCCGTCCCGTAATCAATTATGACCTTTACAGTATTGCAATCGTTATGACATGAGTCGGTTCTGACTTGATTGAGCTTGTACCTGTGGTACCACCGTGGTACAACCGATAGAATCGTGAAGCGGTGAAAAGTAGGTTACGCACGAAGCGGTGCGATTTGGAGGTTGTTGAATGTTGAACTATATAAATAAACCAACATGAAAAGAAAATATAAAGATGAAGAGGACGGGTAAAGAAAACTTTGTCATAACAAGCAAACGTAATTTGCGTCTTGTAGAGAAATATTTGTTTTTGAACTGTAAGACCATTGAAAACAAGATCTGTTATTATTGCGTAGATGTATTTTGTATCTTCGTGCTAGTGCATGGGTGAGTACAGGCGAGTGGTGACCATCGCGGCATAGAATCACGTCTGCGGGACGATTACCTGCCAAGTGCCAGCCCGTTACGTTTCTCAGAAAGGATTGAACTGCAACTGGTTGACTGAATGACTGTCATCATAGACATGTCGTAAAAAGCAGGGGATTTCCTGACTATGGTTGTCAATGACGATTTTAAAACTGCTGATAAAGTAGATAGATAGAAAATAGAGGTAATAAAAAGTAGGTAATAAATATACCTACAAAAGAGAAAAATCTGCTTTTTTTATTATAGTGAGTAGCAGTGACATTTTCAAATGCCTAATTATAAGTCAATTCAACAGCGTATCAACTGTGTCTTTCTCGACCGATACTATACACAAAGTTACGATGGCCCCAGTTCAATCTAATCTGATGTAAACGCTATTCACAAAGGTATTCAGCAATGCTTGCAGGGACTCTTCGTTTGTAGATCTCGGCCCTGTGCCAATAAGGCTCGACCGATGGGACTCACTTTCGCAATGCCTCGATCCATTAGCGCCGCATTGTCCGTACTCACCACATTACTTGGAACCATTGCAACACTCAACCTTACTCTCAGCAGAATAGCCAATTGCAATAGGAATGCTTCAGTCTATTTGTCTTGAGACAATGGTCAAAGAATAAACACCAGTTAGAAGTGACGCAACGCGCGTGCCCAATCAGGTGCTATCGTGTGTGTGATAGTGGCAAAGCAACCTTTATTGGTAATACAATTTTTTTTTGAGTGGTCTGATGAACCGCAAAAAGGTACCGTTTCCACACCGACCAAATCGCAAATTGTTTTACTGGAGAACACGTTTCTTTGCCAAGGTTTTGACCTACATTTTCGTTATTATTGCAACTACGGATCAACAATGATAGCAAAATTAACCTTCTTAGCTTGTTTAGGTCCTTCTGTCAAATTTTAATGAAAAAATTATAATGTTTTTAACGAGTATGTACACAGTACATACCTTTTGTTATTCTCTATGTTTCCATTCGCAAATAAAAAAATGTCCTATTTTTCTCAACACAATAAGTTCTAAAATAACTCGCACTTTCCACGTATGTATTAGGTAGGTACTTCAACTGCAAAGAATGACAAATCTGTTTACGATTCAGATAGTGCGTCCAACTCTTAGTGATCTCATAATATGTGAGTGCTGCGCTTCCATTCATATCGTAATATATTTTTATACACAGATCTTCAATTTAAAAATCTAAATATACCCCATCATCTTCACATGCAAAATCGTAACATTCAACGTACTTAATACAACAAACGACAGTAGAGAATTTGCCTAGATACTTGATACATATTCATTAACTCATGAACGCTATAGACAGTGGAACAAATCCTATATTCGCCACAGCAGCGGTCGCAAGTTCTTCCCATAATAGGCATTACAAGTCATACACATCTTCTACCACTATCTATCCTTCGTGGATGTCTTGTTTGAGGCTGAGATGATATGATAAGACCCCACTTATAAGGTTATAATAGAAGAACTGCCTAAGTTAGTAAATCATTGTATCAGAGAAAGCAGGCATGAAGCATTATCAAGTCAAGCCGTCCAAGTTGATGAAGAAAGCATTATCGATAGTAACGGTAGCTAAAATAATTAATCAGTCGATGTAGTAAGTGCAGATACCGGAGTGATTACACTTAGAGAAAACAGAAGAACATGAAATGTACCGATATGTTACAAGTGACAGTACACACGCAATGCTAAAAATACATAAATAGGTGACTAGAACACGACGAAAGAAATGAAACGGATCACGCTACGAATATATTAGCTCTCGAAAGACACGCTAGACAGTTTTTGATAAAATAGGTCAAAAGAAGCACTTTTGTTTCAAATAATTTTAATATTGTGAAAAAATATTCACGTGTGAATAAATATGTAGCTATGTTATTTTACAAAAAAATAGATAACTGGAGCGAATCTTGCAAACGCATCGCAGTAAGCAAACTTTAGAGAACATTAAAACCAAAAACAATAGGTAATAAACTTACAAAACGAAAAGTTTATGTAATATCTAAATGGCTAGCAAAAGAGATTGAAAATATGCTGCACCTTCACATAAGGTTTCTCGATGTGATGGTTTAAGTTTAAGAAGTAAGGGGAGAGAAACAAAAACACAAAAGACATTGCCACATATGGAAAAAATAGACATGGAGTCATACACATTCAATGAAGTAGGTAGGTATCTAAAAATATACTCCACTTGTGATGGATATAAATATAACATAGTTCACAAGGAAAAACTACTTTAACAACACTACAACAATAACTTGTCTTAATATAAATTCAAAAACGTCTCTACCTCTCTCTGACCTCTACAGCCTATATTGGTCCACAGCTGGACGCAGGCCTCCCCCTGATAAGCGCCTTATCGGCTATTATCATATGGAGGTAATGCCCATAATCCCCATGCTGAGCATGCGGGTTGGGGATCGCAGTTCAATGGTAGAATTATTCAGCAGGAGACGTTGCTGCCCGCCCCCCGGTGGAAATCCTTTTGTCGCCTCTTACGACACCCGCGGGAAGAGTTGGCATGGTACAAATTCTAACCCGGCACCACAAGGCACAATTCAAGAACACCAGATGAAAATTATAATATATTAAGAAGCAATAAAAGGTTGGCAGTCAGCATAACCGCTAATCTGTTGGTTAGGTCAACATCTGCCCTTTGTAGCAGTTTAAGAATACACATTTAAGAATATAACAGGTGTACAGTGTACATGTTTTAAACTGCGTGCTAGACATTGAACTTAACTTAACTTTATCGTGTACTAGGGCTGCCGGTCAGATATCCCGTCATGCCAGCCTTAACGACATCATCCGGCGGGCCTTTGTCATCGCTAACGTACCAGCTATTCTCGAACCGAACGGTCTGTTGCGTGACGATGGTAAGAGGCCCGACGGCATGACACTAGTCCCATGGGAGTATGGAAGGCCCATTGTGTGGGACGCTATATGGGTCGACTTCCGAGGACATCTGTGCGCGACGCGTGACCCGAGAGCTGGTGGGTATCTGGCGCAGCGCAGCAGCCAGCGTCTTGGGGACGCTTCCTACTGGTATGAACTGGATATGGATCAGTTGAGCTACCTGTAGATTGTTTTTTTGCAACAGTCTGCAGTTAGCTTATTTGTTTCAATTGTAAATACTAGTTCTAATTTGTTTTTATTATTGCGTTGTAATTTTCTTTGACAATAAAGGCTTACTTACAGACTTAATTAATAATTAATATGTTAGGTACCCACCTACCGATATAATCATATTAGGAAGTAGGTAAACTGATGGCTTTATATAGGAATATTTCTTAGAAATAAAAATGTGATCGTTGGTAAAAAGTAGTCCAAAGTAGGGTGTGCAAAACCACTGCAAAATTTATTTTAAGGTCCTATAACTAATTATGATTAACAGGACTTCAGGAACAGATTTGCCCGCATAACGTTTTATGCAGACGACAGATGCTAGACTAAATTTCAATATTTTATGACTTTTTTAGTGTAGGCAATCTGCAGTAGGCTGGTAATAAGTTTGCCACCTGTAGCATAACAATAATCTTGATCTAGTTTTATTTTTACGTAACCTACGTTTGTCAAGATAACGTTATAGGTACTCACGTTGTACCTAATAGGAAAATAATCATAATGTAGATAACAAATGGCGAACAACGCAAAATGCTAAAATGTGTAAAAGCCGTTAAATTTCACGAGAAACTGTTACCAAATGATGCGAATAATGATAGTAACGTAATTTTTAACGCTCACTGTCGAGTTATGAAAGACATAAATGACACCGTAATCTTACCAAACGTTATAATTATAACAGTGAAATGATTATCAAATTGAAAGTAAACAGAGTTATTTTATAGTCACGCCATTGGTATTAAAGCAGGTAAGTACCTAGGTTATCAGATATGAAGCTAAGAGTTATGTACTGAAAGATACATAAATTTAAAAAATAAACATGAATGATGGAGCTAGGTGTGGAAAATAACGATGGTAGTTTATTGAGATGTTGATAGCTAGCTCTAAAAAGATCAATAACTACTTTACAAAACAGGTACCTACTAGGGTTCTAATGAACTGCAAAGATACTAACCAACTTAAGCATCCGGACTCGCTGCTCGTACTATCGGTACATAAAAAAGCTTCTGAACAGTTCTAATTGAACCATCAAGCAGGCACAGCACACACTCACTTTTACCCAACTAATTATTGCCGGGGAGCATTCGAAACGCGAGACGAGAGTTTGTTGTGTATGTCCCGCCCAGCCACGCGTGCAGTAGCAGGGAAGCTGCCTCTCCCACGACAGGACACTTCACTATACTAATTTATTAGTCGGTATTCGATTTAGTTCCTGTATTGGTTGTTATAATCACACCAACTTCGAAAATGTTTGTTGCGATCTCGTTAACGTACGTTAGAAAATTATCACAACGGGCGACAACGTTCGCGGCTGGCGCGGCACTGCCTGCCGCCTGCCGGTCGGTCGGTCGCTCGGTCGTCGGTTCGTTCGGTCGACTCGGTCGGTGCAGCAGCGCGGTGCGGTGGCGAGAAATTGAGAATGGATAGGTAGATTATACTCCGTGTCGTGCCTCTCGCTTGCCGTCCGCGTCGCTCGCTTACGCAGCCTTTCCAATCCAAGCCCTCCAGATGATTTCTGTTGCGCACGCGCACCCTGTTTTTTTGTTATCACTCCAAGTAGACAATACATCGACGGGATAACACGTTTCGGAGAGTCATTTTAAATTAAACTAAGGGAAGGTGATGCAACAGTGTTATTTATTTTATCTCAAAATAGAAAAACACACAGATTAATGTTATGAATTTCAGTAAAATTTAGTTATGTTTTAATTTATCAGGGTTGATAAACTTCATGTATATTTTTTACCAAAAAAATCCGGTTAAGTTGATTTAAATCAGATTTTTTGGATTTTTATGATAATTGCTTTGGTCTATCCGTTAATATGTCCATTTAAGTATTATGATTTAAATAATAAAACTGTTATGACTTGCCGCAAAAAATGCTAAACACAGGTTGAGCATTTTTTTTTCTGACATCTTGCAGTAGGTATTCAACTTTATGAAATGAATGTAGGTATGAAGAAAACTACGAACAAACATTGCAAATGTGTGCACCAAAGCTGATTTTGGGCACTCCCTATACATTTTTGAGTACTTTCTGTTTTAATTGCAATGAAAAAAACAATTGATCACTTGATTTAATCATCTAACCCTGTTATTAATTATTTGGGAAACAAAAAGCCGTTGTTAAGGTCACAATATACTGGAGCATGCAATGAAGCTAAAGACAGTTTCCACTCATAGTTTGTAAAAATTACTGCACCAGGTAGTACTTATCGTTCAAAAATATAGTATACAGCGTGCCCATATAGAAATAGTACCTATTCTTAAAAAATCGAATGTATTATTTAAAAATAATCTCGTGATTAGAACTTTAACAGAGTTATTTAATAGAGTTTAAAATGATATGATATCAATTATTGCAAAACGAGCGCAGCCGATAGCCACATAATGAATGAAATAGAACCAATGTAACACTTGAACTGACAATGAATCATGGTCTCAAAGTTGTAAAAACAAGTGGTTAGAAGTACCTACATAGAGCCGAGTTTAATGGTCCGCTGTTATAATTATAATTGACTTTATTGATACAGAAAATTTTATAGTAATTGAAAACGTGTTGGAAATTCGACTAAAATAAATTGATGATTGAATAGAATGTTGATTTGGTCGTGGCCACGTTCAATTCAAAGTCACATACCTATCTTATGAAACGGTTAAAGTTTAATTGTTATATATGCTATTGAAAATGGAGGTCCCATGTAGATTTAGCTTGTTCTACCGAATTTAATTAAGGTTTTTGTGTTACGTCTTGCGTTGAGTTGGTATGACAGAATCAAAAAGTAGGTACTTATAAGCGGAAGAAATTATCAGCGCTTATCTGATGGAGTGGATGAGACTGATGTGAGAATGGAAAACCACAGAAGTACCATGATAAATTACTTAAGATTGTTTTTTTCTTTGCATTAATTTGGAATCTGTCAATTAAACACTATTACTACTATTGGTTTGGTTCTGAGCACAGCAAAGTATTTCTAGACAGCGTTTAGTTTGACTTTTTTTTTGTTTTTTTTTTTAGTTTTACCGAAACATGTGTGAAACGTCACATTTGAATCTAATGTCAGACAGCCCAGCATGGGGATTATGGCATTATCCCTTAACATGAGTCAAGAGACTACAAAGTATAGTCAGGAAACTTAATTGGCAGAAAAAAAGAATTATAATTGAAGGACATAACCTCAGTCATCTTAGATTCGCTGAAGACGTGGTCCTTTTTGCCGAGTCAAGCAAAACTTCGCGCTATTTATGCAACAAGATAAGATCAAATCCAAAAGATGAGACGTTAGATACTTTATCATTTCTTCGAAAGTATAATCAGAAAAAATAAGCTAATTTTTATGCCTCTGAAACCAATAAATTATGTTCAGTCAATACAAATCCAAAGATGAAGCTTAAAATTAAATATTGTATAACATCGTTTCCTAAAACAAGCTGAATATAATGAAGTTTTAGAGGTAATAAAACTCTACCTAATAATAATATAATAATAAAAAAATCATTTTACTTGTCTTTATTTCGTTTTCTCTTTTTTTCAAAACTAATTAAAACAAAAAAAAAAAAAATCTCAATCCCGCCATTCCTGCGGAATCCGCGGGATTGATGACCTCAATCCCGCAGGCCTGCGAGATTGCGATTTTGATGCGGGATTGGATTCCCTAGTCACTAAGCTATGAAAGCGAACTAATAGGACTTAAAATTAATCTAGAACCAGCAGTGCACTGTTATATACTGGTGTTGTTGTCTCAGTTGCTAAGTTGCTGTCATGAAAACTGTTTAGATCATAGCAGATACAACCATACCCATAGAATTTTGAGGTCGGAGGGAGCATAGTTCCTATCTGAGACAGGAGCTCAATAGTTTTAATCAAAAACAAACGATCACTAAAAGAAAAAGTCAATGTTAGAAATCAAACAAAGGTCACCAACCTAACAATTCGTTATAGTAGTTTTTGTGAACGGGCATAATGACTAAACTTACAGTTTTTATTCTGTGGTAGTAATTGATTCTGAGAATAAATAACTGAGGGCAAAAGCTATTAAAAGCAGTGTGATTGGATGGAGGAATTTTCCTTGAGGTATTAAGTGGACCAAGAGTCGTTATTCCGACGGTCCAGCACATTCAAAAGCACTTCTAAACACTGTCATAAACAATAGTCATAAAGTTAAGTCAAACTAAACTCTAGAGCAGAATATTCGCTCGGCACATGTCACTTTGAACTTAAAATATAATTGCTTCGTAAACACGCATTGTAAACTTTCAACAATCAGTTAAAACAGACAAACATTTAAAAGAAGATTGCTAATGAAAGGGAAATTCTATGCATATTCAAAAGAAGATAAAATTATACTTAATCGCTCGTCAGACGAGCTAAATTACTCCGCCCAGACTGAACAAGCTTGCGAGTTTTTGTTTCTCTTAGCACAGATTTTTCTGGGCTAATTAAAGTGCTATAATTTTTCGAACATTGTTTGATTTTGTTTGTATAAAAGCTTAAGTGTATTGTTCTGTTTTATATTACTTGTTTATAATTTTGTTTGTTAATATATGTTTTTTTGCTATTAAATTAATAAGAAGATATAAGATTTTTAATATAAGATTTTTCTTATAAAATGAGTACCTACATATCGAATTATAAATTAGAAAGTAACTCTCTCTGTCTGTCTGTATGTTACCTTTTCACGCTTAAACGGCTGAACGGATCTCAATCAAATTTTGCAGGAAGGTAGATGGTTATCCCAAGAACGGACATAGGCTATGTGTATTTTTATGCCGGTGAAGTGCGTGCGAAGCCGCGGGCAGCAGCTATTATCCTATAAGAGTTAATAAACAAGATTTCGAGTACCTGGGTGGGACTCAAGAATGTAAAAAAGGGCGAAGGATCTTCCCCGAGATACTGTATTCCGTTTATTCTAATGACGTAATATGGACGCAATGAACTCCGTGAAATCTGAAAACATCCTTTGAACTCTGGGCTCCCGTAAACAGCATTGTGAGACGTCCGGCAATGCACTGATTGCCATGTAGAGGTAAACCATCTTGCATCCGGCCATTCATAGATGCTATTGTTATGGACGTCGCCAAAGACAATCGCATTATTCGAATTATAAAGTGCTGATGACTTATTTATTCTTCATGTTTTCAGCCGGATGCTAAGTTTTGTAAAGAAAGCAAAAAACCAAAATATTATTTTGGGTGATCAAAGATTTCCGCTTCAAACTGATACATACTAATATTATTAAAGTACACTATGATTAAAACAAATTGGCCGCAACCTGGAGTTGCGTCAGTGGCTGCACATGTAAAAACTTTGATTATAGCTGACTTCACTTCGGCCAAGTTGTTTTAATCATATTGTAACTGTCTGTCTGTTACCTTTTCACGCCTAAACGGCTGAACGGATGTTAATGAAATTTTGTAGGGATACCTCCCTACCAAATTCATCAACAATATCCCGGAACGGACGGACATAGGCTACTTGAAAAGTGCGTGCGAAGCCACAGGCAAAAGCTTGTTTGTAATATAATTACTAAACCTACTTATTAACACAACGATAATTTTAGTAATTATGAAGAATCACAAAATATAGAGAACCAGTAAAGTAAATAAATTACGCCATATCAATTTTATTAAAACTTCTGAAAAAGTCGAATATATCTAGATCTCGGCCGTTTTAACTGGGTCGATAGAATTAAAATCAACATTCTATGGGTCAATGTTCAATGACAATAAACTACATAGAACAATCCACAATACCATAAAAGGCAGCAACGCTACTAGTTATTTATGTAAGTATTTTGTTCTATTTACAAACAAACATATCTACAATCAAGCTACAATTTATTATTATCTGGATATATAATTAACGGAATTGTGATATTGTGGAATCGTTATTCTGTTATTGGACGGGCCGTTCTCAGAAAAGGGAAGATGGCTTTCTAGGGCAGCCAATGTTGTTGAGATAACAATGCCGTAGTCTTCGGCAAAATACCTAATAAAAATCTCAAAATTCACTTACATAATAGGGAAACACGAAAATAAACCTAATGAATATAACATATCGGTGGCACTGAGCGATCATTATCACAAAAAAATACATAATAAATCGTAAATTTTTTACTTTTACATAATCGTAGTTACTAAATAACGCATAACGCAACGGTAATAGGTAAGCCTAGCTTTTAGTATGGATTTTGTAAGAAAATTTGTAACATTACTAAGGCAATAATTAATTTGTAAGATTAATTAGGCAATAATTAATTTGTAAGATGGCTAAGGCAGGATATTAGTGAAAGTTACACAATGAAATCAAACTAAAAGCATCCTTGTAAAACTTTTAAGGACGAAGCTTTTACAATTTTAATAGACCTGTGCATCTGTGCCAGATGATCTAAGCAGCATCATCACTATGCTCGCAATAAAAATTATTTTATTTTTTTAGCCGTGCTTGGGCGACAGACTCATCTTAACTTGGTTGCGTGCATTTTATAGAGTGAACAATTTCATTTAAGTATCTAGTTGTGATAAAGGTATTTCAAATTTCCTCTTGTCAGTGCACAAGTCCACACGGAAATGTAATAAATTGAGTGCATCAACGCTTTCTGATCAGGCGTCAGGAGTAAATCACATCGCGTCTTATTTCTAGGAAGGAATTCGGAGATATCGGCCAAATCTCGGCATTTTTACATTTACTAGGTTTTTTATACTTTATATTGTTTGAGAAAGAATGTTGGTTGTTCAAGGAGTGCTACCAAATGAGTTTATTAATCAATTATAATAATCAATAATCATTTATTTCGTACATTGCAAGATGTACACGTCACATTCGTCTGTATAAAAAATAAGTAAATTATGTATATTATAAGTAAGTATAGAACTTATTCAAAAATTATACAGTTGTAACATTTATTAGCTGGTTAACTTGCCTCTAGTTTGTTTGTAGATATGGGGAGTATCAAGAAGAGAGTATTGTATTTACTATCATAATATATTTTTTGTCACATGTAGTGCATAAATTGAACATAAGTAAATAAGTAAAGGTATTACTATCCTAGTTATCTGAGGACTCGTCGGTACCAAACATACGTAATTAAACTAAAAAAGCATAGCAATTCATAGCACCTAGCGTTACATAAAATATTGTAATGCAATTATGCACATGCCTCGCTTATTAATATTATATAACGGAACACTAATTATACACATAATCATAATTATCATGTCATGCTTACCTACTCTTTCCGGAGATGGTAGTGGTATTGCTGATGTTTGTCAAAATAAAGATTTAAAAGGGGATATTAAAAACGGAATGATGACAATGCGTGTTTGATAGGTACCTATGTATATGAATTTGGATGGATTTTACAAAATTAGCACTTAGACACGTCAAATTTTATACTTTTATTTTATATAACGGGTATTATGTTACAATAACAGAATAAAACAATTACAACTAATATTGACACATATCTATTTTTTATAAATCGAAGCCGTCACCAGAAGGCAGTGTGCCCAGAGTGCTGGCAGCATTGCCACGTTGAATCGCAATTCTAATTCGTTGACCGAAATAGAAGCCAGCATTCCGATCACCTGTAGACTCTATGAGAAGTTTGGTAAGATATTTATAAATAGTGCGTGCCCTAGGAGCCCGGTTTCAATTTTATACTTTATACTATTATCAAAGATTATAGATATTGCGAAAGGTGATATGTAAGCACCAGGTGGTACCTACAGAGATGACGGCTAATAAATGAGAGTAAAAGAAAAAACTCATGTGCCGACCCCACCTACAGTGAAATAAAGACAGGAAGAAGAAGCGAACGTGGCTATTCGAATAGATCCAGATGGTTGAAGTCGCTAAAGACTTGACTTCACTTACTACCTGTAGTATCTTTGCCAAAAAAGTACCTACTCATCTCCAATTGTTTTTAAATTCGAAACCTTACAAACAATGGCAAAGTGACGAAAGCGGCTAGCTTTCGTCACTTTGCCATGTTGGCAGCATCATAAATTAAAAGAAAATGGCAACAAAAACACTGGTGTGACTGGGTTGCTAAGAGATGGTAGTAAAAAGAGAGAAATATAAATGAGAGAAAGATAATCTCTTGTTTAAGCTCTGTGAGCGTCTTCCTCGCAAAATTTGTACTGGTTTGGTTCTGGCAGGACCACTGACAGACTATTAAAATAGCTCTGGGGGAGGGGTGACTGTGTTATTCCAAAAATGTGATAAACCCATAAATTGTCTCTTTGGCACCAATTTCCTCGATGTAACCTTACTTCGAATTCTTGTTTCTGCAACGTTTTTAGTTCGCTGTTACTAAATATCGATGACCTTACATCGACACCTTGTTAAGTCGACTTTTGTTTGATTGATATATATTGATACTGTAATTGCCAATAAAACAATTTTCGGTTTATAATTTATCGTAGTCACATACCCCCCGGGTATGTGGCTATGTGATCCCTGGGGAGTGGGAAAGCATTATGATAAGTACACTCAGTTTATTGGCAAAAAGCGAAGAATTTTAAGAGTTAAGGAGTTCCATGGAAGGAAGGTGCTCTTCGGGGCCACCATGCCTGTTTCTACCGCTCAGCAACTTTTCTGTGTTTCGGTTTGAAACGTATCAATGCCGTAGCAAAAAAAAAGGTCCATAATTAACCATAAAACCTCGCAGGATTAATGATATTTACATTACCAAAAACAACGTCTGGCAGTAACACCTCGCCTTGACCTCAAGTTCACGAGCGCACACCTCACATAATGCAGCGCCGCTCGTTATGGAAATCGGAACTAATCCGTTACGGCCGAGCGTGCGAGTATGGTTCATTGAGAGGCTGGAATGGTTGATTTGCCATTTTGCCATGTTTGAACGTCGAATAGTACAAGTTAATTTGTATTGAATTTTATGGAAAAGGTTTTGTTTTCGTTGACGGCCGTTTCCTTTTCGAGCCGACCGATTCAAGTGGTAAAGGACCTTAAAAGTTATCAATCATATGAAGCTGTTACGCCTGGTTTCCACCAAGGCAGATGAGAGTGTTAAATTAAAACAACCCTTCGATGTTGAGGGGTTTTCGATTTGCCTACAACTCTCCATAAAGGTAGGTTCTAAGTAGTTTGATGATGGTGTGATAGATGTCTGAAATGTTAAATTTATGGAAAACAAACCTGAAACATCAACGACAAACAAAATTACTTCTCCATTAAATATGAAAATTACAATCAAATTATAAAAACAAATTAGAACTTGTATTTACAATTGAAACAATTAAGCTAACTGCAGACTTTTGCAATCAATCTACAGGTAGCTCAACTGTACCAGTCGGAAGCGTCTTCAAGACGCTGGCTGCATTGCCCCGCTGTATGGCAATGCTGATGCGCTGCGCCAGACGCTCAAATAACTATTTAAAAACTCTTCTCCATAAAATCAAAGAAGGTCCGAGTTTCTACTTAGATTCA
This sequence comes from Eupithecia inturbata, assembly GCA_963662085.1. Taxonomy (NCBI): domain Eukaryota; kingdom Metazoa; phylum Arthropoda; class Insecta; order Lepidoptera; family Geometridae; genus Eupithecia; species Eupithecia inturbata. Next base: position 1,457,365 of record OY759177.1, read on the forward strand.
TTTTCGAACCTTTTTATTGTAATGGTCATTCTATGTTATCTCTCGAGCTACTTGGAACTATACAGATTATTTAATAATATAATGCCATATCGAAAACCCCTCATTCCGACTACAAGTCTTAAGGCACTATTTTTAAGCGACTTCGAAAAAATATATATATAGAATCTCCTCCGATTCTATGTGCTGCTTTATGGAGATATGTTTTTCTTTTCATGTACATATGTTTGTCGTTTTCTGCGTCAATTGTGGACACATTTTGAAAATTATTTGGTTATTAAAAAACTTTTGAAACCATCATGGTTATTAACACTAAAGCCTTTCGCTATTGTATAGAGAATCATCCTGAGGTGGTCCCGTAAAAATGTTATTCCCGAGGGATAAGTATTTAATTTATCCCGCAAAACCTAAAAATTGTGTAAACTTAAAGGATTCGAAGCTGCAATGGGTTTTTAGTTTTTTCAAAGCAATCAAATATGACTCGATCTATATTGGCATAACATCTCTTTCGCTTGGTGGACACCGGCGCTTAGGTAGGTACCTACACATTCTGTTTTCAGGGCTCTCCAGGAAGTCAGGATGCTGTCGGTTTTCTTCAAACTACTCCCTTTTTCGTCCTGAAACAACAAAGGGATTATGAAGAACTTCGTCGCCTACCATTGTATAAAAACTTTCAATGTTTCCCGAGTTTTCGAATATTTCAGGATAATTTTCTTTATATTTTTATCAAACATCTTAAAATTTGTAATAACTATTTAATTTCTTATACATTTTATGAATAAATAACCTGAATATGAAACTCCTCAATCCCTGACATAAAGACAGCTATACTATAATGTAATGATTATTATAATTATTAGGTACTACCTACTGCACGTCGATTGTTTCCTTGATATTTAATTAAAACAATGACTCAGGTTAGCCATATCTGAAAACAAACAGAACTCCAATAGGTTGATTCAGGAAGTTGATTCAGGAAGCGCTGCTGACACAATTCGAGGCACCACCGCATCGCGACGGAATACAATTTGCTACCGCCATGCGCCACCGTCAAGGTGGAGTGATATGCTATCGCTTTATTGGTCGGTGGTGTGCGGATATTTAGCTCTTGACAGGATGTTATTGAGTAGATATTCTTTATCATGATAAGTATAAATAAAACGAACAATTTTTTTACTTTTTAACAAATAAATTAAACCATTCATCAATTCCTCATGGATCGCATTACAAAATAACAATTGTGACAGAAACAAGACTAACTTAAGAGGAGATTCTTGCACAAAAAAATGGGATTTTGATTATTTCTAGAATTTAGTCTCTTCCTAATAAGAACCTTAATTATCTATATGTATAAGCGTCGAATTTCTTCGTAAGAGAGAAATTTCTGCTATTTTCTTAATTTTTGAGGTACAGAATAGAGCCCTGTATAATAATTAATAATATACCTACCTACACTATGTCTAGACATGGCGCTATAGCGCTCATTAGGGGAGGCCCTAATGAGTCCAGCAGTGGACTAGTATAGGCTGATGATGATGACTGTTTCCAGCTGTGTCGTTATCGGTACACGCGCGGGGCCGCGCTCGCGCCGAATGTTAAAATCTAGAAAGTGGCGTGAAAGCGCCACCGCTTCTGATGCGCGCGCGCACGGATCAGCACCACACTGATAATCCATTGATTTACTATACTATTTATTTTTACTCCAAGTAAGTACTTACAGGGCAGCCTCCACCTGAGTACCACCCCGACTATCAAGCGTGTCTAGTCATAGCAAGTCCCTTATTTTAAATAAGGGATTTGCTATGACATACAATAACATACAATTTTTTTAATCTTACTTATTATTAGGGCAGGTCTCATCAGCATTATTTACTTGTGTAAAAATGTTAATAACTTTATTTTTATATATATGTATGTAAGTTTATTTTAAGTAGGTAGTTTAAGGCATGTTAGGTATTAAAGTACGTAGTGTAGGTAAATGTAATTGTTGTTATTTCCTTAAGTTTTACAAACGCCACCGTCTATATTGTTCTCTTAAGTCCAGTCTATCCCAAGGTTGCCTGGAAGAGATCGCTCAAAGCGATAAGGCTGCCCTTTAACCTTCCTTGATTCTCAGCATTTTGTTCTGTATTATATTTTGTGTTTATGTGGTACAATAAAGAGTTATCTCTATCTATAGGGATCTATCGATCTATCTCTCTATCGATAGGAATCTATAGGGATCGAGACGCCGCGCCGCGCAGTCCGTGGGATAAAGCGTCAGCCAAGCTCGGATATAATCGTACAAGAATATATTTCTCCAATATTGGTTTAAGCAGATATTAACCCTGTAAGATTAATTTTCATAATCATCTTTATTTCAGCGGGTTCGGGCGCTGTTACGTTTCACTACGCGTTGAAATAAGATAACTTTGCAAATCACTATCATTTTATAAAATTTTGTATTATCTGTATGATTGATTGTCACCTCTACGTAGATCCGAATTGTTGGTTTCACAATCTTGGAATAACCAGAAGAAAATCACTGAAAATCACAGAAAAATTAGGTGAGTAGGTACCTGTCTATTTAAAAATCCTCAGGGCAGGAACTATGTAACTACGAGTATGTGTGTGTAGAAAGTATTTCAGACCTAATGTTTATGTTTTGTAAATTTGCATAAAATAATAATTTTAGTGACCGTTACATCCAAATCGAGCAGCAACTCTACACGTGAACGAATTCACAAAACATAACAGCACTTCGATTATTGTCGTTCGCATTAGGGACAATGGACAGCTTAGAGGTATGGAGCGACCACTTTCAAGTTCACACTCTTGTTAGGAAGTTGAGGCTTTTTAGGTAATCACAAGGTAATGCTGATTGGTAGGTATACCATAAATAAACAGCGTGGTTTTTTTGGACGGGCAGTAAGGGAAGGTACTAAGGTACCTTCCCTGCTGTAGCTACATAATGAAAAATATTTGTTTTTTGAAATAATTTTCAAAAAGAAAATACTGTTAGCAATATAATGGGCATTTTACACGAAAACTTGTTTTGATGCCAATCGTTACTGTTTTCTATTCTGATCAAAAACTTCTGACGGACCAACTGAGGTTAGAATAAAAAAAAAGTCAAAATCGCAAATAACTTTTCCCATACATTTTTAAGGAACTCTACTGGGAGTAAAGTTTTATTTTTTACTCAACAAATGCTTTCGTAAACATCTTTGTATCAGGATCGATTAGTAGCAAAAAAGTTTTCCTATATAAAATACCCATTTTAAATTGTAATTTTTTTTTTTATCTGTGAATGGAAATGAGGATGTCTATAAAAATTATGGATAGTCCTAAGACCATTTGCCATAGTGTCTAGATAAACCTAACATAGGATTTAAGACACTACTAACCAAAAACATGTAATCCAATAAACGATATCTATATATCTATCTATCTGCAGCTACACCGGTTAAGGTACCTCCCCTTACTGCCCGTCCAAAAAAACCACCCTATATACATGATAAACTATGAACTATACCAATATATATAATTGAAAAAAATTCAGACTGAAAATACAGAATTGTGAAAATATCAAAATTCTATCTCCGTTCTTTGGCTGACTATACAGAGCTATATACTCGTACCTCTACAGAGGCAATACTGAGGTACCTACATTAGTACTGATTGGTAGAAAGTATAAGGGACTCCGGTTTTGCTTTGTAATTTTTTTATTGCCAAGAACAATGAGATTCGAAACATGAGCCATGACGACAAATGCCCACAATGGGCATACAACCAATTCATGCCATAACTGCCACAATAATATTACGTAGAGCAAGGAATGTCTCGCCCCGTGCTATCGTAGATGCAGAAACGTTATATTATATATAATGGACACTGGTTTAAGATTCGAATAAAATTTAGATTTATTTATTTATTGCATATATGTATATACATTAATACATTGTTTCAGTTTAGGTGGTAATTAGCTTAGGGGTAAGTACATGTACCCTGTAAGGACTCAGCAAGTTATTAAAACCTTATTATAATATGTAGAAGATTATTTAATATATGTGAATGGCAATTGCTTCCGACTGGTATTGATATGGATCAGTTGAGCTACCTGTAGATTGTTTGCAACAGTCTGCAGTTAGCTTAATGGTTTCAATTGTAAATAATAGTTCTAATTTGTTTTTATTATAAGATTATTTTCAAAATCTGATCAGTAGGGATTATGTACATAATTAGTTCTGGAAAAAATCATGGTTCCTCAAATCTTAATTTTATAAGAGGTCGATAAAACCTTCATCATGAAGACACCAACCGAACGAATTCCGGTTCAATAAAAATCTATCCGGTATTTAAACTGAAAGTACCAGTGATCCCGCAAACTTTATGCAAACTTTAAAGATAAAATACGCTCTTTACCTGTTTGTATTATTTGTTTATGTAGATTGTATACCTTATCTTACCAATCCATTCCGTACTCCGTGAGAGGAACAATGCCTAGGTAAGAGCGCGTTAGTTCCGAACGTTGGAGGAAACAGCCGTGAAGGCAAATGAACCAGCAGCCAAGCACGTAAACATGATTTCATGCACGTGACCGCAAAGCCCTCCCTTTTAAAATCTATTTAGTCATTCGAGATCTGAGTATTTGGTATCAGCATTGCCATACAGTTGGGCAATACTTTTTATTAGCAGTTCAGTTAGACTATTTGATTACCGAATGCCTCTTCGCGACTAACAGGTAGTGGCAACATGTTTCGGCACATCGATGTTGATAAATATTAATTAAGTAGGTAATAGCCGATAAGACACTATGTTATTCTAGTAAATTTGTCATTGCATCATAATGTAGCCGACATCGAGGACCAAAGGAATTCATTCGACCAATGGAAAACACCATAGATCTGAGTAAAATCTGTGGATATGGTACGTTCTCCCAGCGCTTACTCAACAACTGGCCTGTGTTACAACTACACGCAAACACTCGCACACAAGTGACATTTTCAATCTTTTGCAATAATTATTATGAACAAACACGAGGGCATTGATGTAGTCTTTTAGTCAATAAATCACACTAACATACATATGTCGTAGTAAAGCACGTGTAACACGAACGCCGCCGCCCTGCGCCGTTTCGACTATGACTGAGGTGGGTGGACCTAATTGCACCTAATTTAAGCCTTCCACTTTCGATAAGCTAGTAGGTACCTCATCTCCCATTTTTTACTTAGATCGATGCAAAATACATATTAATTCAACTCGAGGATTCTCCGCACGAACCGGGAAGTGGCCTGTCTTGTTGTGACGATGCGCTGTTTTGTGTAATTGAATTCATGAATTACCTCCAGAAACGTCTGTGAAACAGCTAGGTAGTGTTTGATAGAACAAAACAAAAAAATAATTTATAAACAAAATAAAATAATTTGAGGTAACATAGAGGTTATTTGTTAATTCAATAATGCACTAGGTAGGTCTCTATCCCGTGTTTTCGTACAGCACTAAAACTACTAAGCAGACGAAAATTACGATAAACGTAGTTCTAGATCTGCAATAATCTACACCCTACATTTTATCTAAAAAACGCTATAAATTAATCTAAAAAAACTTCTATTCGAATTACCCTTCGTACACGACGATTAAATCTGAAACATGGAATCTAGCCGATCGCAACAATAACCAGCCCAGTTAAAAATCACTTTCTCCCCAACAACGGTGATTCCTATTCACCTGTTGCCACCAGCTACGGAAACTAGGTCCGGGAGCGCGTGCGCCGCATCGGACACCTCACCCTACTTGCCCTGGTAGGATGTATCTGTCAGGCGCGAATTTGCTGCGACTTGAGAGTGCGACTTTTCTTTTCTTTCCCTCTTGCGACAGTCCATTTGGCCGAGACATCACAGACGTTTTTGATATAATAAGTAGGTAGTGGTTTTACATTGGTTAGCGCGTCAGCTAGCTAACTGAGTTTTAGTCGCGCTCAAGTTGCATAGTGCATGGCTAAGTGCAGAAAAAGATGTCCTCTCTCTATTTTTGTCTTGACTCAAAAATACAACTGTTAGCCTGTTAGCTATCTGACGGAGTGGTTCAAGCTGAAATGAACTTTTTTGAGCTAGAATATAAAACGTAATTTTTTCCACAAAAAAAAAATTTTCACGCAGAAAGATAGCCCCAGAAAGATCAATGTAGACAGGCCATAAAAGCTAGAATGCTCGCCATGTGTCGGCCAACACGTGGACCCGCCATTCAGATTCTAGTACTGTAAAACTGAACTGGAAAAAACCAGTGTGTAATTCGGAACAACGCCGCCGGCCGTTGGAATCATAAAAGACAGAGCTACTATATCTGTCTTTCAATTTGAAATACTTATTCGACTTGTCGAAATGTAACGCCTTTCCGGTCTTACAGAAATAAAATACTTTGATTTTGATTATTTCTATAGCTTCTGATAAAGGTGTAGAGGAAACAGTGTTGAGCCTTACTTATGTTTCAAAGATCTAGCGAATGAAGAATCAGACATTGGTAATTCTTGTAAGAACCTATGACAAGACCTTGGGTTGTCGGCCAGTCTTCAAGTCGTGTCTGACAGTAGCTGAGTACCAGCTACCCGTATGCTTCTCTGTTTCTGTTACATCACTCGATTGTTATCGTCGTTACGTGTACGTCACGTGAAATGAATTATGTGTGAGTGTGCCATACGCGTTTAATTTGATAGTATCACCAAAATGAGGTCTAGGTATTTCTTTTACAGTTACATTTTCCTATATTGAAATCTTCAAAATGAGTTGTAAGAGTCACAATCTTTTTGAAAAAGTAAACCACCTAATATCTAACAGTGATGACTGTGAGCGGGTTCTCTATCAACACAAAAAGTTATTTAATTTTATTTTAAACTTAACAGAATCGAAGCTTTAACAACATTATTCTTATGGCTTCACTTATAAAGAAGAATAAATAATGTATGTATGTATGTATGTTCACACAACATAACAAAAAAACAAATAGACTTACTTTTAACAGAATTAACTGCATCATATAGTTTTGCGACATACATAGTCATCGACCGATGTTATAATCCGCTGCATAATTTAATGTAAATTTTCCCGAAAATCTAGGTCTAGTGGTAATTAATGCAGCTTCCTATACACTTTTTAATCATGTCATCTTGTTATATAATAATCAATAAATTATTCATTATTACGAAATAGTTTCAATAATCTATTGATAATTTTTTACCATTAATGCATAACAAAGTGACAATTGGCGGTCTTATCGCTCAAGAGCGATCTCTGCCAGACAACCTGGTATGGATAGGATCGTCGGAAATACATGGGGTAAGATCTGTGTGCATCTAATAAATATTGTACTACTAAAAAATAAATATTAATATACCTACCACAATATAAAATTTACAAAAATTACAAAAAAAAAACATAAACACTTTCCATAAACATAATTACACCTATAAATATATATAAGGTAAGTGCCTACCTAGAATATGATTTTTGAATTATTTTCGATTTCGAAAATTACCATCGGTGGGCTATGATCTGTTCAAGATTGTGTTTTAATGTTATAGAAATTAATTTACGAAAGTAATAGGTAATATAATAGAGTTTTCTCATCTTTTCCATTAGATAATTAACTTTTACCCAGAAATGTCTACGTTTAAGAAAGTTTAGACTTTCGCTATCTTTATGTCTTTATCGCTACCTCTAAGTCATGGACTTCTCTCCAAAACTTTTTAAGTGCTAATTGAGTACCTACTTCTTACGTCCATAAAGTAGGCGCATTCATGTGATGGTAATGTGCCTCATTGCCAAAAATATAACTTCTAAAAATTACAATCATGTAGGTATACCTACGTATGACAAAGGTCCAAAGAGACAGTTCTACACTTGTTTATAGACCTACGCTATGTAGGTTTAGCTTTAGCCTGCTAATATAAACTTGGTACCTATTTCTCGATTTGTTAATTTAGTTCTGCTAAATGGTTCCAAGAAGTCATTAGGTCCGGACCATTATGGGCATTTGGGAAGTGGTCATGCGACCTCGATGTCGAACTCATATCTCGCGTGACCTCATTAGTCGAATGCAAGTCGAATGGATTTGATAATAGACCACCATTTACAAGTTTATATATTTACATTTTAGCTAGATGATGTTGTGTGGATTGTCCAGCATTATTATTATTTGTCTGGTTATTTATAGAACCTAATCGATCAATGGACTCAGTTTTGGTAGATTTCTTAATTTTGCGAGCAAGAAATGAGTATCGTATCAGCGGAAGCTCTTTATCTAGGGATGATCTCAGGCTGTACAGTCTGTCCTTGGACAGCGATTTTATTATAAGCTAGAATAGAGAACATTTTATAGAATTATTGAAGTTGAAGAAAAAAATTTAAATATTTTACGCATTCTATTATTATGTCATTTTTGTTTATTCTACCCTAGACAAGAATCGCTGTGCTTGGCCTACTGATGAAGAGATATTTGGATTACGTGTAGAAAACTACATGAGTTTATTTTGACAGCTTTCGCAGAAAATAAAAATATCCCGCCTCCGCAGAACTTATCGCGAAGTAGAGACCCCAGAATATTATTGTGAACGAACACTGAACAAACAGGTTAACAAAGACTGGTAACCTGACGAGAGGATCCACAGAGAAGAGCAGATTACTGAGAATGCTGGTGTCGAATAAATAACATATCCTTTCATCATTTCACAAAAAAGATTTATTCAGAACAGTTAATTTGCGTTAGTGTGGATTCTGTTAGATTTTACGCAATAAAACTGTCTACGTGTGTGACGCTCTGATTGCAGAGATAGTTGCTCGTTGGCTGTTGTTTTCCTTTTGCAATGATGCTGTGACGAGGCACTGCATTGCAAATGCCTCTGTCTCCCTTTTTTCTAGTTTGCTCTGTCCGTTGATGTAGGTTCCAATTGCTTAACACATTTTATTGGTAATTAACTTTTTTAGACTTTGTGACTTTTGAACTGGTGACCCCGGCCTAGAACCAGGGCAGATGGGATAAAATCTCACCAGCAAATATGATAACACTAGAACAGGTAGAACGATACCTACCTGTTCACGTTCGTTTTGGTAATCTACAATTTAGTGGCAGATTTAGGCTGTTTGTTTGCTACCACCATGATTCCCCGTAAGAGAACAACAAGTCACCTATTTTGTATAGAATTCAATGACCTCATGAGCTAAGCACACTACATCTGTCAGTACTGAAATGTGCCCATTTATCAGTGAGTGTGTCCATTAAACAAGCCATTACATGCATTAATTAGACACGCACTCTCCGATGACATCAACTGTGTCTATATCAAAAGAAACCTAACATTAGGTAGGTCTGGAAGTGAAACTGTATAGTTTCAATCTGTTTTGACTTAGCTTATGTAGAGTTAATGGTTAAATAGCAGATTTTGAGATAGATATACTTTTTTTTGTACCGCACTCACCCTGAAGAGTTTTGTCGCTAAGGAACAACTACCAAATTCTTTAAATATCTTTAGAAAAGTGAGCGGGTTTACTGAGACGAAACTTGTTTGTGTTGAAAAAACAAACGTTAGATAGATTTTGTTAGTTGTTCCTTATGGATTAAATATCATAGACATGTATACCTAGTTGGTCGCACTGAGCCTGTGTGGCTCAGCTCGTTTTCTTAGCTGGCCAGGAACCAACGAGGCCAAACCACGAGATGGAATAAGACCAATATAGACTAATCATTGAAAAATGAAATGCTTGGAAAACTCTTTTTGGTACTATTAGAAACTACGGAAATTAGGTTTGAGATTCAGCTCCTCCATTGATCAGATAACTTATCTATTCATCGCCTACACTAGATTTACTAATCTTATACGCAGTTGTTTCTATGTAAATACCCACCACACGTACGCAATGAATAAACATCCCAGAGATATGCAAGGTCGTAGTACACTCGGCGACGTAGTCATTGTCTCAGGTAAAATGCAGTAAACATCATTGTTTGTCATGATAAAACAATCAACAAGACCGTAGCTGTAATTAACAACATTAATAATAATAATACTGGGCCTTTTCACACAGCATCATCTGGCCCCAAAGGAAGCAGTTTGTGTGGGATCTGAGGACTGATATACATAATACACCAACGTCGCTAATAATAAGGTTTTGGCTATAGGCACAGATTAGGTAATGTTACTTCGCCATGGTAGGTACAATCGCGCGGTTCGCCGGCGCGGCGGTGTCGTTGCATCGCATCTTCGGTCGTTTTGTGACAGTGTAGGACACAGAGACGTATCATTATCGAATCATCATCATCTGACCGGCCCATCGAGGCATAAAATAAATGTGAAGAAAACAAAAACAAAATTATGATGCTCTACTTTTTGTTTCATATTTTGGCGTCAGGAGTCAAACCCCTTTTGCGTCTTAGGCGGAGCTCATTGCCTACACCACGATGTTAACAGATATTCCATACGTTTTGCTGAGTGTACCGCACCTACCTAGCTCCCTTACATCTGAATGCAGCAGGACAGCCTGCATACTCACGTGTTCAGGTAGGTAGGTACTGAAGTACCTACCTACATGCATGCCTCATTCCCGGAGGTGCAGCCTACACATGTTACGGGCAGTAGATCGTATTTTAGTCAACTAGCTTTATTATTTAGTACATATCTTGCTGTGCGCTAGCTGGATCCATATATGTCGAAATAAAGAAGCATGTGCCTTTAGTCCTCTAGTTTTACACTGCAAGCCCATTAGCTATCTTTATGGGTCTGAAGTCTCGCTCAGTTTGCTTAGTTTAGGAAAGAAACGCCCTCTGAAAGGCTGAAAGAAAGCTGTTACCATTTAGCGCTCTGACGAAGAAGTACATGCTGAAATGGACTTTATTGCGTTGTATATGTATTTTTTTCAGGCCCAGAAAGAATTTTATGTATTCTTCCTGTTGTGAATTTTTGGGCCATAATGGTTCAGAGATGGGATTTAAGGGCTGAGAAAACAAACGAACCCTAGTCGCACATGTTGACCAGGTGTGAGACTCATTGCGCGGTTCGGATCTTTGCGAGAACCTCGTAAATTCTATACCGAGCCGATGCCGGAATTATACCTGACCAGAGGACCAGACCCACGAAATACGAAGCTCCTATTGGCTTTAAAAAACAAAAGAAATCGAAAATCGAGCAAGCCGTGTATATTTTCTCATTGGTTGAAGGAAACAAGCCACGATGTCAAATTTTACTTTTTGGCTTCAAGAATGACGGAGAATACAGTAAAAAATACAAAGGTGTTTACTTTTGTTTATATTTTTTCTGAATATTTCAGGCGAACCCGAATAACCATGAATGGTCTGAGAGGTTGTCTGCTATTTGGCATAGTTTGACAAGCTCTTTGTTCAGAATAGATGCCGCGGAGTCCTTTCCCTTGTCATTTGGCACATAACACTGAACATTGTAAGTATTTAGGAGCGCGCTACATGACATGCTACACAGGTTCTGTCCACTTGGACCTACTTCTCAGGGCCACGAACTTAACTGTGCGCATAACACTAGAACTTAGGCTGTTATATGAATAGCAGCTAGCAGGTGCCCGCGGCTTCGCACGCGCTTTTCTAGTACCTAGCCCATGTCCGTCCCCGGGATACCATTTACCTCCCTGCCAAATTTCATTGAGATCCGTTCAGCCCTTAGTTTCTGATATCTGTGGTTCAGCCGTTTAGGTGTGTAAAGGAGTTATCTACTTTCGAATTTATAATATGAATTTATAATATTAATATGGATGTATAAAACAAGTTGTAATGTAATTATAAACAAGATCTGACAAGTGCGAGTGGACTCTCGCGCCGAGGGTTTCGAACCTGTTAGAGGTTTGCTATTTAATGAATACCTAAATATTAAAGGTACCTACATTTCAGATGTATCGGTTTGCAATCTTCGGAGTATAGAGGGTAATAGTAAATTTTAGACTTTTTACAAAATATATAAAAAAGTATGTAACCCAAAGAAATTTCATAAATTGTTTTGAGATGTACAAACCGATACCTTTCATTTGATATCCCACTCGGTGTCTTTTGAAAATTATTTCCCCCATTTTTGACCATTTTTCTAAAAGTATTATTCTTACAGATTTCACTATATTTTTCCTGTAAAATATAGATCCATATCTAACGCTTCATACATTTTAGATGGATTGCTGTGCAAACCTTGGAGATAGGGCGGGAATGGTTAATATTTCGACTTTAATCAAAATATTTCAAAAAGTGTGAAACCTACAGAAATTTCAAAAACTGTTTTGTAATGTACAACCTGACCTTTTATTTGATATCCCACTTGACCTTGTAGGTCTCTTTTAAAATTACGACATCACAGTTTGTACCTACATTATTATTTTAAATTTCAAGTTATTTGTTGCTGAGATATTAAAGACGGAAAAAAGGACAGAAAGAACGAGACCAAGGGTTTCGAAAACGATCTCTGATCTTCGAAACCCTAAAAATACTCGTACCTACACGAATGATTGATATTAGACGACCGATGAGGCGCGGCGAGCGAAGGTCCGCCTGCGACGCAGGGGGTTGCGGGTTCGATTCCCGCCTTGGGACAAATGTTTGTACGATCTGCAAATATTTGGATATTTTCTTATCTAGATAACGTAGTATAAAATATATCAGTTTTCTAGAACCTACCCATAACACAAGCTCTGCTTAGCTAGGGGCTAGGTGATACTGTATGGATGGTCCAGGACTATTTTTTATATTTATATTATACTAGCTGCTGCCCGCGGCTTCGCACGCACTTTTAAAATATCCTATATCCGTTCCCGGGATACCATTTACCTCTCTGTCAAATTTTATTGAGATCCGTTCAGCCGTTTAGGCATGAAACGGTAACAGACAGACAGAGTTACATTCGAATTTATAATATTAGTACGGATGGATTACATTGTTATTTGAAAATTGCTTATTTTCCGTGAAAAAATCCGCTAACCAAGAGAACTTACACACATTCAAAACATTACACCCTTCTTCACAGTAGGGTGACAACAGCCACTGCCAACTCAACAGATCACCTGCCTGCACTTGACTCGTGTTTCGTTACTGCATACATACATTGGATTACAAATTATATTATAACTATTGGTTTTATTCATAAGATCGTGTGTATCGTGGGGAGAATTCGCAAGTCAATGTTGTATGAATGCTTTGTATGACTTTGTAAGGCTATTTGTGCTATAAATAGGATGCTCTTAGCTCACGTATTGCTTAACAAATTCATGGTCTTGGCATATTTGCCTTTGTTTTATGGCCCGAGAAACTGTAGAAGACATAAATTGGTTCTACGTATTTCGTAGACATGTCGTGGTAGTACGAGTTTTGGTTGGTCTGCAGTACCTAAAACGCCCCATCTCCCTTCTTATTACCAGTGACGTAATGAATGACGTAATGATATAACAAGTGCCTAATACTTATCCCTTACTTTAAAACATCTGCGAACGCAAAAGTTTCCTTAAAAACCAAAAGAAAGAGGAATAAAATTTCCATTATAAGAAAAAAAAGGCGATGGCTAAGCACTGTTTTGTCTTATTTTGATTGAATGTGTCAACCATCGATCAAGGTATCCCCGGCCGGCGGAAATCTCCTTGATCGATGGTTGACACTGATGTCAATTGCATTATAGATGGTGTCAATTCAGACAAAAACTTAGATAATTTGACAGAACTCAAAATTTTATCAAATTAGTTTAGTTCAGGTTCAGTAGGTATGTAATGTGTATCATCTGAATTAGCAAAATCTCACCATCAAGTTATAAGATTTTTAACAGGTTTTTAGATATTTATTTATTTTATTTATTTATTTATTCAGATATGATGATGTAAGGCAGGGGTGTCCAACATAATTAAGTGGTGGGCCAATTTACTAATTTTAAACATTGCGGTGGGCCAAAGCAAGTTACATAAACGATGTAAGGAATTAAAATACTAATTTTCTATTTGAGTTATTATAATTATAAAACAAAAGTTAGTAAATCACAAATTACATTTTGTTTGTAAATCCTAAACTTAAGTGCGATAGTTGACATCGTTTTTGTTTGCAGAATGAGTCAAGCTGATATTTTGGATGTTGCGATGCGGAGAAGGCCAGGTTGTTGTATGTCAAAGATGATCTGGTCTTCGATTATAAATATTGCTCCGCATCTTCAATTTCACCATCAAATGGGTTTTTATTACCTATATAACATATTAGGTATATTTTGTATTCAAATCCTTAGTTCACATCAAATCATGCGCTTGCTATGGGGACAACAAGTAGGTACCTACATGCCTGAACGCAAGTACTTGCGCATCGGCCGGGCCCCGCCAAGAATTTATAAGGGTCTCGCAAAGATTTAAACCGCGCAAAGAGTTCCACATCTGGTCAACAAGTGCGACCAGGGGCTTATTTTGTTCTGATTCAAGCGGATTGTGAAAACAATACAACAAAAAGAAGAAGTGACTTTGTAAGGCTACCCAAAACTAACGCAAAGCAAAACATTTTCAAACTTGTTAAGTAGGTGTACCTAGATCATTTGTCGATCGTAGGTACCTATCTATGCGTTAGCATCTTAACACAATTAAGTATGTACATATATTGTTACCAGTGAATAATATTCTTTTTTTTTGTATACTATTAAGTTTTTCCTGTGTTGTGTTTTTTTTTCCTTATCTATCAGTTCGTGTCTTGTAAAATTTCTTGTTAATTATTGTAAGTATTTTTATAAGTTTTGTTAATTGGTAATTACACTTCATTGTTTAACAAGACAGAACTGTTTTCCCATTTCTCCTCGGCAAGCAAGCAGTCTTTTAGCTTCTACATGCGAGGACACATAAATTAATTTGTAAGTTTATTTATAAAGTGTGTACATAATGTTTGTTCTCCGAATAAACCAAAATAAATAAAATAAAATCTAAAAGTTAAATGTTGGCGGGCCGGATTGATAGTCTCCGCGGGCCACGTGTGGTAGCCCGGGGGTCGTACCTATGATGTAGGTAAGGGATGCACAAAAGCACCGCTACACAAATCACACTACGTAGGTACCTACCTACCTAGATATTTAAGCAGTAGGTAGTAAACTAAGTACTTTCCGTATTGTTCATACATAATCCTTTGTTCGACTGAGCCTTGACAAAAAGACTTCGCTTGCATCATACATAACATAAAGGAAGATGTATCTAAAAACCAACAAAATAAAACTTTATAGAGACATAAAAAATCTGACAAGATTTTGCATAATACCTGTTCATATAATCAAATACGAAAACATGTTTTTCTGTGGCTGGTAGCTACTTAGTGTACTTAGCTGATCTTAGTACTTAGGTATTTTTTGCTTGATTGATAAGATGGTAGATGGTACCTACCTAACCAACCTTCTCAAAGTTGGTATAAAAAGTTTTTATTAGTTCTTAAGAGTCCAGGCCAGAGAAAATGTGTCCTAAACAAGCGACAGTGATAATGAATGATAAGTGTGATACCTAGATAACTAACAATGATACAAAACTACATTGTCACACGTTATTGTAACCAAGTTGATACCTACTAGGTACCTACAAGTAAACTGATGATTACATAGTCACCCACCGATCAAGGTGTTTGCCGCCGCCCAGCCCGCTGCGTGCGATATTGCCCTGCTGCTTGCTGTTATTTACTTAAGTACCTATATCCAAACTCAACTCAAGTTTTTATTGATAGTTAAGTTGAAAATATCTACACAAAGAAAACCCAAATGGATATCTAATGGCATAAAGCTTTGTTGTAAGAAAAAGAGAAACTTATTATGGAAATATAGGCGTAATCGTAGTACACATAACAAGGAATTGCTAATGACTTACACGAAACGATATAATAAAATAATCAGGTTAACACAGAAATCGCAGAACGAATATTATATTAAAAAAGCGGCAAATAAATCGAAGGTAACATGGAACATAATCAATAAATATAATAGTAACTTACCTAAAGAAAACATGAGCAACTTAAAAGTAAATGGACATATAATTACAGATCCAATTGACATTGCAAATACATTTAATAATTTTTTCATTGACATTGCAAATAAAATTGACCATATTAATAATATTAAATACAATAAATCTAATTCTATATTTTTGACGCCAACAGTACCTCTTGACATCTTAAAAATTATTAATGCTCTAAAAAATACTAAAAGCGTAGGTTTTGATAGCATTTCAACTACAATCGTTAAAGAAGTTGCGTTATTCATATCTCCAATTTTATGCATTATAATCAATAATTATTTAGAACAAGGTGTTTTTCCGGATACTCTTAAAATGACCATAATAAAACCTCTACACAAAAAAGGACCACGAGATAGCGTTGAAAATTTTATACCTGTGGGGATCTCCCCATAATTTACAGATTAAATGTTTTATATAAGTACATTATTTATTTATTTATTCGGTATATAATATCTACATTACATATTTACACGTTCACACACTGTTCATACTATGTTCATACACTGTCCATACAATCTCCCGTTCATACTTGCTTAACGTTCGTACTCATACACCCTGTCCATACTCTCTACTCCCACATGTTTACTTCACATTTATTTTCACTACCCTCAATGATTTTCTACTCGCTATTTTATTGCTTCAATTATATTCATTACACGAAGGTTTGCTACCTGGTTTATTAAATAATAATAGATTCAGATTTAATTGTAATCGATTTACCTATCTATCTCATAACAGCACTAAGCTCTCGATATTCGGCCGCTTACTTAGGCCGACCGGTATTGTACCAGTGCGCGGGAACCCCCCGCGCCTCGTACCTCTTTCCGCCTGTCACACGAGCCAGTCGTACGGAATCTGTTGACGGCGCGCACTGCACTACCTTGCTATGAATTGTTTTGTAAAAGCTATTGTTTCGCACCGCTCTCGCTATAACTTCTTCCTATCATTATTCTATCTTCTACTGTGAACTCTGATCTATTCTACTGTGCCTTCCACTCCTTCTATCTGTAACTGTAGCCTTCAAATAAACCTGCCTGTGAACTGAATTGTGTGTTGCCTTTATTCAACAACCACCACAACACCGGCCCCGCTACAAGACCCATAGCACTTATCCCTGTATTTTCAAAAATAATAGAAAAGGTACCAAATAAGGTAATAATAGGTAAGGTAGTAAAGGTAAGGTATAACAAAATCTATAGCTACTTAGAGGACAATATAATTTTAAGTAAGGATCAGTATGGTTTTAGACGAGGTCGGTCTATAAACAAAGCCATTTTTGACTTTCTTAACAATGTAATGACTAATAGGGATAATAATAAAAATGTAATAGCACTATACATGGACATGACCAAAGCGTTCGACCATGTTAATCATGATAGACTATTACATAAGCTAGATGTTTACGGTGTCAGAGGTACAGCAAATGATCTCATAAGGTCATACCTTAGTAATAGAAGTCAGGTGACCCAAGTTAATAAAATATGCAGGGAATCACAAACTGACATCACTTACGAATCATGCGCCAGAGTAGTGTCACGCGGGGTGCCCCAGGGGAGTGTTCTAGGACCACTCCTATTTCTGATCTATATTAATGAATTACCCGAAGTGACTATGCATCCTACAACGTTATTTGCGGATGATAGCACTGTATTATTTATTAATGATAAAACGCATAATTTTGAACTTGACATTAAATCTACTTTGACATCAATTATAAATTGGCTATCCTCAAACAATTTAAAGATAAATTTGACAAAAACTTACCTAATGAATTTCAAAGTAAGAAATAATTCCAGTCTTGACGTTGGCATTGACTACTTCGGCACCAAAGTGGCTGAAGTGGACTCTACCAAGTTTCTAGGGCTTAACATCGACAGTAAATTAAATTGGAAACATCATATTGACATTATCTGTAAAAGGTTAAAACAATTCTCTTATGCTCTTTTTAAACTAAGTCAAGTATCTAATCTATCCACCCTACTCACTGCTTATCACGGAAACGTGTCTTCAATTTTAAGATATGGCATCATGTTTTGGGGTAACTCGACTGACAGCCTTAGAGCATTCAAAGGCCAAAAGCGTTGCTTAAGGGCTATTCGTGGTTTACGGAGACGCGACTCCTGTAAAAGTCACTTTATCGAACAAAAACTACTAACATTTCCGTGTCTATACATCTACGAAGTTGCAGTTTTTGTTAAAAATAACCCCGACCTGTTTCAAGAATTTGCAATTGGAAGCCGTTCTGAGGGCAGACTACGCAATGTGCCATGCAGAACAAAGTTGTTGCGTTCAAGTGTGTTTTGTATGGCACCAAAAATCTTTAACAAAATCCCAAAAGTTATTCGTGATTTGTCCTGCAACCAATTTAGTGCAAAACTTAAGAATCTTCTAATTGATAAAGCTTATTATACAGTGAATGGTTTTTTAAATGACCGTATTGTTTGAAATTCTCATATTTAAATGACTTGAACTTGTTATGACATGATCATTACTTTATTTATTTTTAAACTAAAACATTTTTATCCAAATTATGAAATTTAGTGACTGTACTATTGTTTGACATTGTTTATTTAAATTGACTATCATACATTTTTATTTTATTTTTTGGCATGTTCATCTTCAGCTGACATTAATTAATTAACTATTTTATATTAAATTAAATTTCATAATTTAGCATTGATTAGAAGTGATAAATTGCATGCTTTTAAGTCAAATAAAAACGTATTGGATTGTTAGTAAGTTTTCACATGTGTAATGAAATGTTTGTACGCCTAAGCGGCAGAATTCAGTGATCTAAAATAAGTCTTATGTACCGACTGTAAAATTACCTGATTCACAAACAATAAATGAATTATGAATTATGAGTTATACCTACCATGTTGGTTTTCGGTCTTATAGAAAACAGTTCCAAACATGAACCCGGCTAGGACACTACGACGTGTTGATTAGGTAACTAGGATGCTAACAAAAGTAGCAAATTACTACAAACTTTAACACGTCACGACTTAAAAATAAGCTATACCGTAAGCGCAGCCTTATGCTACCTGAGAGGAGAGGAGCGGAGCGGAGCAGAGGTGTATGCCATTATTAACCAATGGAATTGCATAAAATCACCGTTCCGCTTCAGTGGTCAGGGATTTAAGAATTAATTTATAGATTCCTATAAAACTGGAAAGCAGAGCAGATTTCATACAATTCGGGAGCTCCCACAGATATCAGAAACTAAGGGAGCTCCGCATCAATGGACAGATACAGTCCGCTACTGCGCTACGCATTACTCCCTCTGAGTACTTGGTTCAGTACTCAGAGATTACTCCGCTGCAGCGCTGCTTCGCTCTGCGTCAATGGATATTAGACAGACTGCATAGAGTAGGTAGCAAGTATACATTAAGCGCCGTATACATTAAGCGCCATGCGGTGTAAATGCGGTCTAAGAAAATATTGCGAATTCAACTGGTCGTATTTATTAGCGAAAATATGATTCTGCATGTGACTTTCTAAAATATCACGTGACGTAATAAAGAGCTGCGTTAGGCTTTGTAAACATTTGAGTGTTTCACAATCCTTAAATGGGGATGAGAAAGTGCACATCAAATTTTGTTTATGACAGTTGAATACAGAAATGGGCGTTCTAAAACGGAATCTATTGATATAATAAAATCGCAAGGGAATAATCGATTTGTATTTTTAGGTCTACCTCATGCTTCCATGATCTGATCCCCAGCAACATCAGGTACCTGGGTAGTACCCGATCCACTATGCTTCGCTGTCCCGATTAACCTTCTACCGAGTTAAGTTAAGGTGCTATAGCTAAAGGTAAATACTTTGATTGTTTTGAAAAAACTATAAACCCACTTGGAATACCTTAATTTTACGCTGTTTTTAAGTTTTGCGGACAAATACCTACTCGGGAATAATATACCTCGGGATCATTCTCTATAAATAGCGAAATAAATTTCAATACCTATCGGTCCATATCTGACGGAGAAATCGACGAACATACATAAAAAAAACGTACATACAGCCGAACACAGAACCTCCTCCTTTTTCGAAGTCGGTTAAAAATATGGCTTAGGTATCCCTCCATCCGTTTTGATGATGATGATGAAATTCAGCAATGGCGGCTTATCAACGGAATGAGACTATGTCTAAATTTTTTAAGAATCAACATGCGCAGGACTTCTGTAATATAATAGTGCACAAGTGTGTGTGCAAACACAGGTGCACTCTCTATTCCCTCACTCTTTTAGGTAGAAACCTTACCTACTTACACGGGCTCATTGGTGAAACCATTTTATGAGGTCTTTTCTTAAAGTGTTAACTCAATAACTTACCGTCTCAGGGTCCACTTCACTCTGCAACATTTTAACTAGGTATGATTTAATAACAATTCACATTAAATTTGATTAAAAAAACACGAAAACGTCTCAAAGTTCGCGGTATCACTGAACACGAGTAGATAGGTAGGTATTTGCAGTTAAGATGACACTTGTAGATAGGTACCGATAGCAGAGATATCAGCATGTTTTTCCCTAAACGTCTGACTGATCTTAGCATTGCGATGATTGCGGCCAATGTCATGAGCTTCAGATAATGTGATAATGTGTCATGAGAGAGTGTTTAATCATGGTTAGTGCGTAATACGAGTACCCAGGTATATCAAGAAATATCTTGGATTCTAGAACAGAGTATCTAATAGTAGAGTTAAAATTGCTTTGGTGACGAGACTCCTGTCTGCCTGTAAAATCTTAGAGCACAGAATCACAGCCAAACACAAAACACAGCCAAACCAGCATTTATGAAGCCCTCTCTGCATGCTTGCTATTCGCCTTGTTCCTGTGCCAGTCTGGACTACGTCCTCTATGCTTCGAAAATAGAAATATGGAAGCCATACCTTGGTACTCTTACCAACCAACGGTATATTCCACAGCAAATCAGATTAAAATCATAAAACTTACCTGGAAATGTAAGCCCACAGAACCATGCAGTACTTATGCCATAAGAGTAACTCCAAGTGACAATTAAACGATCAGCGCGCGGCAAGTGGAACAAGAGTGAAACCGCTTCCTGCCTTCCCTAAGAGTCGTCAGACGCACTTGGACAATCACCAGGATCGCAGACTTTAATGTAAGGAAGAATGGACCATCAATTTGGTTTTTCCAGATGTGATATTTTGTTCTCGTCGAGTGGGGTAGGTAGGTCGGACCATCCTATATTAAATGACACAATCAACAAATTTATTAAGAAACACGTCTATTTCGCTTATGGCCTGTATCATTAACACATTTATGGCCCATGACATGACGCTTAAGTACCTATCCTCCAGGCGTGCGGTCCTCCAGGCGGGCGCCATCGCCGCCGCCCCGTTGAGGCTGGACAGTGAATAAATAAATAAATAATGCTGGACAATCTACACAGCATCATCTAGCCCCAAGCTAAGCAGTTGCGTTAAACTAAAACAGAGCTGGCTGTACAGTCAAAGCCAAAAAGTACTGATAATTGTACCTATGCCAAAAGACACCCAAAACGCTTTTTGTAAGATCTGCCCTGTGATTAGTAGCAGGTTGCTCTCGCCTGCAAAATGTTGAGGATTGGCATACAAGCAAATCCACCTGCTTTCAATAGAAATGCAGCGAACGAGCTCCATCACTACCAGTCTATCTGTGGACACAGTCGACTGGCAGCGGAAACGAAGAGTGAGAGTCGACGTGATGCGTTCAGGATATAGGGAAGTCGGGAAACGTTGCAGACGCGGAAGAAAGGTGTTACGAACGGTAAAAGATAGGAAAGATTGCTGCAGGTACCGTCCTATCATTACATAAAAGGGGCACGTAGGTACCTATGCTATAGGAAAAACGGCCAATAAGTATTTCTAGAGGTGAATTAGGAAGCTTGTTTGTGAGGTACCCAGTGATTCCAGAGATTAACTATCTCTGGAATCACACTCTCGGATTTTAAAATGGACATCTTTTTCGTAATCTACACTGTCGAGTTAATCGAAAACGATACCCATATTAGTGGGTGTGCTGTCACACAGCAAGGCTCGCTTCGCTCGCCTTGCTATGTGACGGGTGTCGAATTGCGGTTCGCTTCGCTCACCGCAATCCGTCCCACGGCACACGAAGCGCGGCTCGCTTCGCTCGCCTTGCTAAGTAACGATAGTCGCATTGCGGTTCGCTTCGCTCACCGCAATACGACTCCGCTCGCGCTGTCACACAGCAAGGCTCGCTTCGCTCACCTTGCTGTGTGACGGGTGTCGAATTGCGGTTCGCTCCGCTCACCGCAATCCGACTCGCAAAACACGAAGCGCGGCTCGCTTCGCTCGCCTTGCTAAGTAACGGTGGTCGCATTGCGGTTCGCTTCGCTCACCGCAATACGACTCCGCTCGTGCTGTCACAAAGCAAGGCTCGCTTCGCTCACCTTGCTGTGTGACGGGTGTCGAATTGCGGTTCGCTCCGCTCACCGCAATCCGACTCGCAAAACACGAAGCGCGGCTCGCTTCGCTCGCCTTGCTAAGTAACGGTGGTCGCATTGCGGTTCGCTTCGCTCACCGCAATACGACTCCGCTCGTGCTGTCACAAAGCAAGGCTCGCTTCGCTCACCTTGCTGTGTGACGGGTGTCGAATTGCGGTTCGCTCCGCTCACCGCAATCCGACTCGCAAAACACGAAGCGCGGCTCGCTTCGCTCGCCTTGCTAAGTAACGGTGGTCGCATTGCGGTTCGCTTCGCTCACCGCAATACGACTCCGCTCGTGCTGTCACAAAGCAAGGCTCGCTTCGCTCACCTTGCTGTGTGACGGGTGTCGAATTGCGGTTCGCTCCGCTCACCGCAATTCGACTCGCAAAACACGAAGCGCGGCTCGCTTCGCTCGCCTTGCTAAGTAACGGTGGTCGCATTGCGGTTCGCTTCGCTCACCGCAATACGACTCCGCTCGTGCTGTCACAAAGCAAGGCTCGCTTCGCTCACCTTGCTGTGTGACGGGTGTCGAATTGCGGTTCGCTCCGCTCACCGCAATCCGACTCGCAAAACACGAAGCGCGGCTCGCTTCGCTCGCCTTGCTAAGTAACGGTGGTCGCATTGCGGTTCGCTTCGCTCACCGCAATACGACTCCGCTCGTGCTGTCACAAAGCAAGGCTCGCTTCGCTCACCTTGCTGTGTGACGGGTGTCGAATTGCGGTTCGCTCCGCTCACCGCAATCCGACTCGCAAAACACGAAGCGCGGCTCGCTTCGCTCGCCTTGCTAAGTAACGGTGGTCGCATTGCGGTTCGCTTCGCTCACCGCAATACGACTCCGCTTGTGCTGTCACAAAGCAAGGCTCGCTTCGCTCACCTTGCTGTGTGACGGGTGTCGAATTGCGGTTCGCTCCGCTCACCGCAATCCGACTCGCAAAACACGAAGCGCGGCTCGCTTCGCTCGCCTTGCTAAGTAACGGTGGTCGCATTGCGGTTCGCTTCGCTCACCGCAATACGACTCCGCTCGTGCTGTCACAAAGCAAGGCTCGCTTCGCTCACCTTGCTGTGTGACGGGTGTCGCATTGCGGTTCGCTTCGCTCACCGCAATCCAACACACGCACGCCGTCATCAAATTCGGAATCCTCACCCCCATGTTAGTCGAAAACGATACCCATATCAGATTTTTTGATGGGGGAGGGGGTTCAGGGGGGCTGGGGGCGTGGGGGTCACAGCAAGGCTCGCTTCGCTCGCCTTGCCGTTCCCCTTTGTCGCATTGCGGCTCGCTTCGCTCGCCGCAATGCTCCCCCCGTTTTACGGGGAGGGGGTTCTGAGGGGGCACGGGGGGTCACAGCACGGCTCGCTTCGCTCGCCGCGCTGTTCCCCGTGGTCGCATCGCGGCTCGCTTCGCTCGCCGCAATGCTCCGCCCGAAAAAAAAGGTCAAAATTAGGGCAAATTTCGGTTTTTTAATAAAAAGACCCCCCTGGAGGGGCGGGGGGGGCAAACTTTTTTGCGCATTCAAAATGACCTACCTTTCCCTACATGATCCAAAAAAAAAATTTCTTCCAAGTCACTCCGCTCGGGAGATACGAAAAGGGGGGGTTGAAAAGGGGGCGAGAAGGGGGGTGATTTTTTTTTTCTTTCTATTCGAGAAGAAACCCTCTATACGACCCCGCCATCGGAACCCCTCTATCTCGACGACATCAAGTAGCAATCTCAAAGAGGGGGTACTTTGGGGGGCCGGGGGGGGTAAATTTTTTTCTTTATCTAAATCACTCGTGCCCCTCTACACGACCCCCTAAAAAATATAACACAGTACTTCACCGTTAAGTAGCCCCCCTAAGGGGGGGGGTTCCCGGGGGGCAAATCTCAAAAAGTCGGAATTTTCCCTAGGTCACCCGGACCCCCTCTACACGATTCCGTAAAAAAAAACATACCTTCCCCTCCACCATCAAGGAGAACAATTATGTCAATGAGTGAGTCAGTCAGTGGTAATCGAGCTTTATATAATATAAACTAGTTTTTTATATGTGCGCGAGCTGCAAGCAGCTCGCGGCGGCTGTTTATATTGTTTATTTTTTTATTTAGTTCCCCTTGTCGTAACCTACACCCTCGATTTGGTCGAAATCGATAACCAAGAGTGAATTTTGCTATTAAAAAATGTCAGCCATCTTGGATTTTAAAATGGACATCTTTTTCGTAATCTACACTGTCGAGTTGTTCGAAAACGATACCCATATTAGTGGGTGTGCTGTCACACAGCGCGGCTCGCTTCGCTCGCCTTGCTGTGTGACGGTGGTCGAATTGCGGTTCGCTTCGCTCACCGCAATCCGTCCCACGACACACGAAGCGCGGCTCGCTTCGCTCGCCTTGCTAAGTAACGGTAGTCGCATTGCGGTTCGCTTCGCTCACCGCAATACGACTCCGCTCGCGCTGTCACACAGCAAGGCTCGCTTCGCTCGCCTTGCTGTGTGACGGGTGTCGAATTGCGGTTCGCTCCGCTTACCGCAATCCGACTCGCAAAACACGAAGCGCGGCTCGCTTCGCTCGCCTTGCTACGATACGGTGGTCGTATTGCGGTTCGCTTCGCTCACCGCAATCCGACACACGCATGCCGTCATCAAATTCGGATTCCTCACCCCCATATTAGTCGAAAACGATACCCATATCAGATTTTTTGATGGGGGAGGGGGTTCAGGGGGGCTGGGGGCGTGGGGGTCACAGCAAGGCTCGCTTCGCTCGCCTTGCCGTTCCCCTTGGTCGCATTGCGGCTCGCTTCGCTCGCCGCAATGCTCCCCCCGTTTCAGGGGGAGGGGGTTCTTGGGGGGGCGTGGGGGGTCACAGCAAGACTCGCTTCGCTCGTCTTGCCGTTCCCCGTAGTCGCATTGCGGCTCGCTTCGCTCGCCGCAATGCTCCGCCCGAAAAAAAAGGTCAAAATTAGGGCAAATTTCGGTTTTTTTATAAAAAGACCCCTCTAGAGGGGCGGGGGGGGCAAACTTTTTTCCGCATTCAAAATGACCTATCCTTCCCTACATGATCCAAAAAAAAAATTTCTTCCAAGTCACTCCGCTCGGGAGATACGAAAAGGGGGGGTTGAAAAGGGGGCGGGAGGGGGGGTGATTTTTTTTATCTTTCTATTCGAGAAGAAACCCTCTATACGCCCCCGCCATCGGAACCCCTCTATCTCGACGACATCCGGTAGCAATTTAAAAGAGGGGGTACTTTGGGGGACGGGGGGGGGAAAATTTTTATCTTTATCTAAATCACTCGTGCCCCTCTAAACGACCCCCTAAAAAATATAACACAGTACTTCACCGTTAAGGAGCCCCCCTATGGGGGGAGGTTCCGGGGGGGCAAATCTCAAAAAGTCGGAATTTTCCCTAGGTCACCCGGACCCCCTCTACACGATTCCGTAAAAAAAAACATACCTTCCCCTCCACCATCAAGGAGAACAATTATGTCAATGAGTGAGTGGTAATCGAGCTTTATATACTATAAATAAACTAGTTTTTTATATGTGCGCGAGCTGCAAGCAGCTCGCGGCGGCTGTTTATATTGTTTTTTTTTTTATTTAGTTCCCCTTGTCGTAACCTACACCCTCGATTTGGTCGAAATCGATAACCAAGAGTGAAATTTGCTATTAAAAAATGTCAGCCATCTTGGATTTTAAAATGGACATTTTTTTCGTAATCTACGAGTTTGAGTTGTTCGAAAACGATACCCATATTAGTGGGTGTGCTGTCACACAGCGCGGCTCGCTTCGCTCGCCTTGCTGTGTGCCGGTGGTCGAATTGCGGTTCGCTTCGCTCACCGCAATCCGACTCGCAACACACGAAGCGCGGCTCGCTTCGCTCGCCTCGCTAAGTAACGGTGGTCGCATTGCGCTTCGCTTCGCTCACCGCAATACGACTCCGCTCGTGCTGTCACACAGCAAGGCTAGCTTCGCTCGCGTTGCTGTGTGCCGGTGGTCAAATTGCGGTTCGCTTCGCTCACCGCAATCCGACTCGCAACACACGAAGCGCGGCTCGCTTCGCTCGCCTTGCTAAGTAACGGTGGTCGCATTGCGGTTCGCTTCGCTCACCGCAATACGACTCCGCTCGTGCTGTCACACAGCAAGGCTCGCTTCGCTCACCTTGCTGTGTGACGGTGTCGAATTGCGGTTCGCTACGCTCACCGCAATCCGACTCGCAAAACACGAAGTGCGGCTCGCTTCGCTCGCCTTGCTGAGTGACGGTAGTCGAATTGCGGTTCGCTTCGCTCACCGCAATCCAACCCACTGGACACGGAGCGCGGCTCGCTTCGCTCGCCTTGCTGTGTGACGGTGGTCGCATTGCGGTTCGCTTCGCTCACCGCAATACGACTCCGCTCGTGCTGTCACACAGCAAGGCTCGCTTCGCTCGCCTTGCTGTGTGACAGTTGTCGAATTGCGGTTCGCTTCGCTCACCGCAATTCGACCCACAGCCCACGAAGCGCGGCTCGCTTCGCTCGCCTTGCTAAGTAACGGTGGTCGCATTGCAGTTCGCTTCGCTCACCGCAATACGACTCCGCTCGTGCTGTCACACAGCAAGGCTCGCTTCGCTCACCTTGCTGTGTGACGGGTGTCGAATTGCGGTTTGCTCCGCTCACCGCAATCCGACTCGCAAAACACGAAGCGCGGCTCGCTTCGCTCGCCTTGCTAAGTAACGGTGGTCGCATAGCGGTTCGCTTCGCTCACCTTGCTTTGTGACGGGTGTCGAATTGCGGTTCGCTCCGCTCACCGCAATTCGACTCGCAAAACACGAAGCGCGGCTCGCTTCGCTCGCCTTGCTAAGTAACGGTGGTCGCATTGCGGTTCGCTTCGCTCACCGCAATACGACTCCGCTCGTGCTGTCACAAAGCAAGGCTCGCTTCGCTCACCTTGCTGTGTGACGGGTGTCGAATTGCGGTTCGCTCCGCTCACCGCAATCCGACTCGCAAAACACGAAGCGCGGCTCGCTTCGCTCGCCTTGCTAAGTAACGGTGGTCGCATTGCGGTTCGCTTCGCTCACCGCAATCCGACACACGCACGCCGTCATCAAATTCGGAATCCTCACCCCCATGTTAGTCGAAAACGATACCCATATCAGATTTTTTGATGGGGGAGGGGGTTCAGGGGGGCTGGGGGCGTGGGGGGTCACAGCAAGGCTCGCTTCGCTCGCCTTGCCGTTCCCCTTGGTCGCATTGTGGCTCGCTTCGCTCGCCGCAATGCTCCCCCCGTTTCAGGGGGAGGGGGTTCTGGGGGGGGCGTGGGGGGTCACAGCAAGACTCGCTTCGCTCGTCTTGCCGTTCCCCGTAGTCGCATTGCGGCTCGCTTCGCTCGCCGCAATGCTCCGCCCGAAAAAATAGGTCAAAATTAGGGCAAATTTCGGTTTTTTAATAAAAAGACAGGGAAAAGGGGGTACTTCGGGGGGCCGGGGGGGGTAAATTTTTTTCTATATCTGAATCACTCGTGCCCCTCTACACGACCCCCTTAAAATTATTACTCAGTACTTTACCGTTTGGAAGCCCCCCTAAAGGGGGAGGTTCCGGGGGGGCAAATCTCAAAAAGTCGGAATTTTCCCTAGGTCACCCGGACCCCCTCTACACGATTCCGTAAAAAAAAACATACCTTCCCCTCCACCATCATGGAGAACAATTATGTCAGTCAGTGAGTCAGTCAGTGGTAATCGAGCTTTATATATTATAAACTAGTTTTTTATATGTGCGCGAGCTGCAAGCAGCTCGCGGCGGCTGTTTATATTGTTTTTTTTTTTATTTAGTTCTTCTTGTCGTAACCTACACCCTCGATTTGGTCGAAATCGATAACCAAGAGTGAAATTTGCTATTAAAAAATGTCAGCCATCTTGGATTTTAAAATGGACATTTTTTTCGTAATCTACGAGTTTGAGTTGTTCGAAAACGATACCCATATTAGTGGGTGTGCTGTCACACAGCGCGGCTCGCTTCGCTCGCCTTGCTGTGTGCCGGTGGTCGAATTGCGGTTCGCTTCGCTCACCGCAATCCGACTCGCAACACACGAAGCGCGGCTCGCTTCGCTCGCCTCGCTAAGTAACGGTGGTCGCATTGCGCTTCGCTTCGCTCACCGCAATACGACTCCGCTCGTGCTGTCACACAGCAAGGCTAGCTTCGCTCGCGTTGCTGTGTGCCGGTGGTCAAATTGCGGTTCGCTTCGCTCACCGCAATCCGACTCGCAACACACGAAGCGCGGCTCAATGAGGGGGTACTTCGGGGGGCCGGGGGGGGTAAATTTTTTTCTTTATCTAAATGACTTGTGCCCCTCTACACAACCCCCTAAAAATTATTATTCAGTACTTCACCGTTCGGGAGCCCCTCTGAGGGGGGGGTTCCGGGGGGGCAAATCTCAAAAAGTCGGAATTTTCCCTAGGTCACCCGGACCCCCTCTACACGATTCCGTAAAAAAAAACATACCTCCCCCTCCACCATCATGGAGAACAATTATGTCAGTCAGTGAGTCAGTGGTAATCGAGCTTTATATAATATAACTAGTTTTTTATATGTGCGCGAGCTGCAAGCAGCTCGCGAGAGTTGTTTATATTGTTTATTTTTTTTATTAGAACCCCTTATCGTAACCTACACCCTCGATTTGGTCGAAATCGATAACCAAGAGTGAATTTTGCTATTAAAAAATGTCAGCCATCTTGGATTTTAAAATGGACATCTTTTTCGTAATCTACACTGTCGAGTTAATCGAAAACGATACCCATATTAGTGGGTGTGCTGTCACACAGCGCGGCTCGCTTCGCTCGCCTTGCTGTGTGACGGTGGTCGAATTGCGGTTCGCTTCGCTCACCGCAATCCGACTCGTAACACACGAAGCGCGGCTCGCTTCGCTCGCCTTGCTATGTGACGGGTGTCGAATTGCGGTTCGCTTCGCTCACCGCAATCCGTCCCGCGACACACGAAGCGCGGCTCGCTTCGCTCGCCTTGCTAAATAACGGTAGTCGAATTGCGGTTCGCTCCGCTCACCGCAATCCGACTCGCAAAACACGAAGCGCGGCTCGCTTCGCTCGCCTTGGTACGTTACGGTGGTCGCATTGCGGTTCGCTTCGCTCACCGCAATCCGACACACGCACGCCGTCATCAAATTCGGAATCCTCACCCCCATGTTAGTCGAAAACGATACCCATATCAGATTTTTTGATGGGGGAGGGGGTTCAGGGGGGCTGGGGGCGTGGGATGTCACAGCAAGGCTCGCTTCGCTCGCCTTGCCGTTCCCCTTGGTCGCATTGCGCCTCGCTTCGCTCACCGCAATGCTCCCCCCGTTTCAGGGGGAGGGGGTTCTGGGGGGGCGTGGGGGGTCACAGCAAGACTCGCTTCGCTCGTCTTGCCGTTCCCCGTAGTCGCATTGCGGCTCGCTTCGCTCGCCGCAATGCTCCGCCCGAAAAAAAAGGTCAAAATTAGGGCAAATTTCGGTTTTTTAATAAAAAGACCCCCCTAGAGGGGCGGGGGGGGCAAACTTTTTTCGCATTCAAAATGACCTATCCTTCCCTACATGATCCAAAAAAAAAATTTCTTCCAAGTCACTCCGCTCGGGAGATACGAAAAGGGGGGGTTGAAAAAGGGGCGGGAGGGGGGGTAATTTTTTTTTTCTTTCTATTCGAGAAGAAACCCTGTATACGACCCCGCCATCGGAACCCCTCTATCTCGACGACATCCGGTAGCAATTTAAAAGAGGGGGTACTTTGGGGGGCCGGGGGGGGAAATTTTTTTTCTTTATCTAAATCACTCGTGCCCCTCTACACGACCCCCTAAAAAATATAACACAGTACTTCACCGTTAAGGAGCCCCCCTAAGGGGGGGGGTTCCCGGGGGGCAAATCTCAAAAAGTCGGAATTTTCCCTAAGTCACCCGGACCCCCTCTACACGATTCCGTAAAAAAAAACATACCTCCCCCTCCACCATCAAGGAGAACAATTATGTCAATGAGTGAGTGAGTGAGTGGTAATCGAGCTTTATATAATATAACTAGTTTTTATATGTGCGCGAGCTGCAAGCAGCTCGCGAGAGTTGTTTATATTGTTTATTTTTTTTATTAGAACCCCTTATCGTAACCTACACCCTCGATTTGGTCGAAATCGATAACCAAGAGTGAAATTTGCTATTAAAAAATGTCAGCCATCTTGGATTTTAAAATGGACGTCTTTTTCGTAATCTACGAGTTCGAGTTGTTCGAAAACGATACCCATATTAGTGGGTGTGCTGTCACACAGCGCGGCTCGCTTCGCTCGCCTTGCTGTGTGACGGTGGTCGAATTGCGGTTCGCTTCGCTCACCGCAATCCGACTCGTAACACACGAAGCGCGGCTCGCTTCGCTCGCCTTGCTAAGTAACGGTGGTCGCATTGCGGTTCGCTTCGCTCACCGCAATACGACTCCGCTCGTGCTGTCACAAAGCAAGGCTCGCTTCGCTCACCTTGCTGTGTGCCGGTGGTCGAATTGCGGTTCGCTTCGCTCACCGCAATCCGACTCGCAACACACAAAGCGCGGCTCGCTTCGCTCGCCTTGCTAAGTAACGGTGGTCGCATTGCAGTTCGCTTCGCTCACAGCAATACGACTCCGCTCGTGCTGTCAAACAGCAAGGCTCGCTTCGCTCGCCTTGCTACGTTACGGTGGTCGCATTGCGGTTCGCTTCGCTCACCGCAATACGACTCCGCTCGTGCTGTCACAAAGCAAGGCTCGCTTCGCTCACCTTGCTGTGTGACAGTTGTCGAATTGCGGTTCGCTTCGCTCACCGCAATCCGACTCGCAAAACACGAAGCGCGGCTCGCTTCGCTCGCCTTGCTAAGTAACGGTGATCGCATTGCGGTTCGCTTCGCTCACCGCAATACGACTCCGCTCGTGCTGTCACAAAGCAAGGCTCGCTTCGCTCACCTTGCTGTGTGACGGGTGTCGAATTGCGGTTCGCTCTGCTCACCGCAATCCGACTCGCAAAACACGAAGCGCGGCTCGCTTCGCTCGCCTTGCTAAGTAACGGTGGTCGCATTGCGGTTCGCTTCGCTCACCGCAATACGACTCCGCTCGTGCTGTCACAAAGCAAGGCTCGCTTCGCTCACCTTGCTGTGTGACGGGTGTCGAATTGCGGTTCGCTCCGCTCACCGCAATCCGACTCGCAAAACACGAAGCGCGGCTCGCTTCGCTCGCCTTGCTAAGTAACGGTGGTCGCATTGCGGTTCGCTTCGCTCACCGCAATACGACTCCGCTCGTGCTGTCACAAAGCAAGGCTCGCTTCGCTCACCTTGCTGTGTGACAGGTGTCGAATTGCGGTTCGCTCCGCTCACCGCAATCCGACTCGCAAAACACGAAGCGCGGCTCGCTTCGCTCGCCTTGCTAAGTAACGGTGGTCGCATTGCGGTTCGCTTCGCTCACCGCAATACGACTCCGCTCGTGCTGTCACAAAGCAAGGCTCGCTTCGCTCACCTTGCTGTGTGACGGGTGTCGAATTGCGGTTCGCTCCGCTCACCGCAATTCGACTCGCAAAACACGAAGCGCGGCTCGATTCGCTCGCCTTGCTAAGTAACGGTGGTCGCATTGCGGTTCGCTTCGCTCACCGCAATACAAAGCGCGGCTCGCTTCGCTCGCCTTGCTGTGTGACAGTGGTCGAATTGCGGTTCGCTTCGCTCACCGCAATCCGACTCGCAACACACGAAGCGCGGCTCGCTTCGCTCGCCTTGCTACGTTAAGGTGGTCGCATTGCGGTTCGCTTCGCTCACCGCAATACGACTCCGCTCGTGCTGTCACAAAGCAAGGCTCGCTTCGCTCACCTTGCTGTGTGACGGGTGTCGAATTGCGGTTCGCTCCGCTCACCGCAATTCGACTCGCAAAACACGAAGCGCGGCTCGCTTCGCTCGCCTTGCTAAGTAACGGTGGTCGCATTGCGGTTCGCTTCGCTCACCGCAATCCGACTCGCAACACACGAAGCGCGGCTCGCTTCGCTCGCCTTGCTACGTTAAGGTGGTCGAATTGCGGTTCGCTTCGCTCACCGCAATCCGACTCGCAACACACGAAGCGCGGCTCGCTTCGCTCGCCTTGCTAAGTAACGGTGGTCGCATTGCAGTTCGCTTCGCTCACCGCAATACGACTCCGCTCGTGCTGTCACACAGCAAGGCTCGCTTCGCTCACCTTGCTGTGTGACAGTTGTCGAATTGCGGTTCGCTTCGCTCACCGCAATCCGACACACGCACGCCGTCATCAAATTCGGAATCCTCACCCCCATGTTAGTCGAAAACGATACCCATATCAGATTTTTTGATGGGGGAGGGGGTTCAGGGGGGCTGGAGTGTGGGTGTCACAGCAAGGCTCGCTTCGCTCGCCTTGCCGTTCCCCTTTGTCGCATTGCGGCTCGCTTCGCTCGCCGCAACGCTCCCCCCGTTTCAGAGGGAGGGGGTTCTGAGGGGGCAGGGGGGGTCACAGCACGGCTCGCTTCGCTCGCCGCGCTGTTCCCCGTGGTCGCATCGCGGCTCGCTTCGCTCGCCGCAATGCTCCGCCCGAAAAAAAAGGTCAAAATTAGGGCAAATTTCGGTTTTTTAATAAAAAGACCCCCCTAGAGGGGCGGGGGGGGCATTCTTTTTTCGCATTTGAAATGATTTATCCTTCTCTACATGACTGTGAAAAAAAATTTCTTCCAAGTCACTCCGCTCGGGAGATACGAAAAGGGGGGGTTGAAAAAGGGGCGGGAGGGGGGGTAATTTTTTTTTTCTTTCTATTTGAGAAGAAACCCTCTATACGACCCCGCCATCGGAACCCCTCTATCTCGACGACATCCGGTAGCAATTTAAAAGAGGGGGTACTTTGGGGGGCCGGGGGGGAAATTTTTTTTTCTTTATCTAAATCACTCGTGCCCCTCTACACGACCCCCTAAAAAATATAACACAGTACTTCACCGTTTAAGAACCCCCCTAAGGGGGGGGGTTCCCGGGGGGCAAATCTCAAAAAGTCGCTTCGCTCATCGCAATCCGACTCGCAACACACGAAGCGCGGCTCGCTTCGCTCGCCTTGCTAAGTAACGGTGGTCGCATTGCGGTTCGCTTCGCTCACCGCAATACGACTCCGCTCGTGCTGTCACACAGCAAGGCTCGCTTCGCTCACCTTGCTGTGTGACAGTTGTCGAATTGCGGTTCGCTTCGCTCACCGCAATCCGACTCGCAAAACACGAAGCGCGGCTCGCTTCGCTCGCCTTGCTACGTTACGGTGGTCGCATTGCGGTTCGCTTCGCTCACCGCAATCCGACTGGCAAAACACGAAGCGCGGCTCGCTTCGCTCGCCTTGCTAAGTAACGGTGGTCGCATTGCGGTTCGCTTCGCTCACCGCAATACGACTCCGCTCGTGCTGTCACAAAGCAAGGCTCGCTTCGCTCACCTTGCTGTGTGACGGGTGTCGAATTGCGGTTCGCTCCGCTCACCGCAATCCGACTCGCAAAACACGAAGCGCGGCTCGCTTCGCTCGCCTTGCTAAGTAACGGTGGTCGCAATGCGGTTCGCTTCGCTCACCGCAATACGACTCCGCTCGTGCTGTCACAAAGCAAGGCTCGCTTCGCTCACCTTGCTGTGTGACGGGTGTCGAATTGCGGTTCGCTCCGCTCACCGCAATCCGACTCGCAAAACACGAAGCGCGGCTCGCTTCGCTCGCCTTGCTAAGTAACGGTGGTCGCATTGCGGTTCGCTTCGCTCACCGCAATACGACTCCGCTCGTGCTGTCACAAAGCAAGGCTCGCTTCGCTCACCTTGCTGTGTGACGGGTGTCGAATTGCGGTTCGCTCCGCTCACCGCAATCCGACTCGCAAAACACGAAGCGCGGCTCGCTTCGCTCGCCTTGCTAAGTAACGGTAGTCGTATTGCGGTTCGCTTCGCTCACCGCAATCCGACACGCGCACGCCGTCATCAAATTCGGAATCCTCACCCCCATGTTAGTCGAAAACGATACCCATATCAGATTTTTTAATGGGGGAGGGGGTTCAGGGGGGCTGGGGGCGTGGAGGGTCACAGCAAGGCTCGCTTCGCTCGCCTTGCCGTTCCCCTTGGTCGCGTTGACGCTCCCCCCGTTTCAGGGGGAGGGGGTTCTGAGGGGGCACGGGGGGGTCACAGCACGGCTCGCTTCGCTCGCCGCGCTGTTCCCCGTGGTCGCATCGCGGCTCGCTTCGCTCGCCGCAATGCTCCGCCCGAAAAAAAAGGTCAAAATTAGGGCAAATTTCGGTTTTTTATTAAAAACACCCCCCTAGAGGGGCGGGGGGGGCAAACTTTTTCCGCATTCAAAATGACCTATCCTTCCCTACATGATCCAAAAAAAAAATTTCTTCCAAGTCACTCCGCTCGGGAGATACGAAAAGGGGGGGTTGAAAAAGGGGCGGGAGGGGGGGTAATTTTTTTTTTCTTTCTATTCGAGAAGAAACCCTGTATACGACCCCGCCATCGGAACCCCTCTATCTCGACGACATCCGGTAGCAATGTAAAAGAGGGGGTACTTTGGGGGGCCGGGGGGGATAAATTTTTTTCTTTATCTAAATCACTCGTGCCCCTCTACACGACCCCCTAAAAAATATAACACAGTACTTCACCGTTAAGGAGCCCCCCTAAGGGGGGAGGTTCCGGGGGGGCAAATCTCAAAAAGTCGGAATTTTCCCTAGGTCACCCGGACCCCCTCTACACGATTCCGTAAAAAAAAACATACCTTCCCCTCCACCATCAAGGAGAACAATTATGTCAATCAGTGAGTGAGTGAGTGAGTGGTGGTGGCTTTATATAATATAACTAGTTTTTTATATGTGCGCGAGCTGCAAGCAGCTCGCGGCGGCTGTTTATATTGTTTATTTTTTTTATTTAGTTCCCCTTGTCGTAACCTACACCCTCGATTTGGTCGAAATCGATAACCAAGAGTGAAATTTGCTATTAAAAAATGTCAGCCATCTTGGATTTTAAAATGGACATCTTTTTCGTAATCTACACTGTCGAGTTAATCGAAAACGATACCCATATTAGTGGGTGTGCTGTCACACAGCGCGGCTCGCTTCGCTCGCCTTGCTGTGTGACGGTGGTCGAATTGCGGTTCGCTTCGCTCACCGCAATCCGACTCGTAACACACGAAGCGCGGCTCGCTTCGCTCGCCTTGCTAAGTAACGGTGGTCGCATTGCGGTTCGCTTCGCTCACCGCAATACGACTCCGCTCGTGCTGTCACAAAGCAAGGCTCGCTTCGCTCACCTTGCTGTGTGACGGTGGTCGAATTGCGGTTCGCTCCGCTCACCGCAATTCGACTCGCAAAACACGAAGCGCGGCTCGCTTCGCTCGCCTTGCTAAGTAACGGTGGTCGCATTGCGGTTCGCTTCGCTCACCGCAATACGACTCCGCTCGTGCTGTCACAAAGCAAGGCTCGCTTCGCTCACCTTGCTGTGTGACGGGTGTCGAATTGCGGTTCGCTCCGCTCACCGCAATCCGACTCGCAAAACACGAAGCGCGGCTCGCTTCGCTCGCCTTGCTACGTTACGATGGTCGCATTGCGGTTCGCTTCGCTCACCGCAATACGACTCCGCTCGTGCTGTCACACAGCAAGGCTCGCTTCGCTCACCTTGCTGTGTGACGGGTGTCGAATTGCGGTTCGCTCCGCTCACCGCAATCCGACTCGCAAAACACGAAGCGCGGCTCGCTTCGCTCGCCTTGCTACGATACGGTGGTCGTATTGCGGTTCGCTTCGCTCACCGCAATCCGACACGCGCACGCCGACATCAAATTCGGAATCCTCACCCCCATGTTAGTCGAAAACGATACCCATATCAGATTTTTTGATGGGGGAGGGGGTTCAGGGGGGCTGGGGGCGTGGAGGGTCACAGCAAGGCTCGCTTCGCTCGCCTTGCCGTTCCCCTTGGTCGCATTGCGGCTCGCTTCGCTCGCCGCAACGCTCCCCCCGTTTCAGGGGGAGGGGGTTCTGAGGGGGCACGGGGGGGTCACAGCACGGCTCGCTTCGCTCGCCGCGCTGTTCCCCGTGGTCGCATCGCGGCTCGCTTCGCTCGCCACAATGCTCCGCCCGAAAAAAAAGGTCAAAATTAGGGCAAATTACGGTTTTTTAATAAAAAGACCCCCCTAGAGGGGCGGGGGGGCAAACTTTTTTCCGCATTCAAAATGACCTATCCTTCCCTACATGACTGTGAAAAAAAAATTCTTCCAAGTCACTCCGCTCGGGAGATACGAAAAGGGGGGGTTGAAAAGGGGGCGGGAGGGGGGGTAATTTTTTTTTTCTTTCTATTCGAGAAGAAACCCTGTATACGACCTCGCCATCAGAACCCCTCTATCTTGACGACATCCGGTAGCAATCTCAATGAGGGGGTACTTCGGGGGGCCGGGGGGGGTAATTTTTTGTCTTTATCAAAATCACGCGTGCCCCTCTACACGACCCCCTAAAAATTATTATCCAGTATCACACCGTTTGGGAGCCCCCCTAAGGGGGGGGGTTCCCGGGGGGCAAATCTCAAAAAGTCGGAATTTTCCCTAGGTCACCCGGACCCCCTCTACACGTTTCCGTAAAAAAAAACATACCTCCCCCTCCACCATCAAGGAGAACAATTATGTCAATCAGTGAGTCAGTGAGTGAGTGGTAATCGAGCTTTATATAATATAAACTAGTTTTTTATATGTGCGCGAGCTGCAAGCAGCTCGCGAGGGGGGGTTTTATTGTTTATTTTTTTATTTACTTCCCCTTTTCGTAACCTACACC
This sequence comes from Eupithecia inturbata, assembly GCA_963662085.1. Taxonomy (NCBI): domain Eukaryota; kingdom Metazoa; phylum Arthropoda; class Insecta; order Lepidoptera; family Geometridae; genus Eupithecia; species Eupithecia inturbata. The sequence goes on from OY759177.1 coordinate 1,494,531, forward strand.
CTCGATTTGGTCGAAATCGATAACCAAGAGTGAATTTTGCTATTAAAAAATGTCAGCCATCTTGGATTTTAAAATGGACATCTTTTTCGTAGTTTTCGAGTTTGAGTTATTCGAAAACGATACCCATATTAGTGGGTGTGCTGTCACACAGCAAGGCTCGCTTCGCTCGCCTTGCTATGTGACGGGTGTCGAATTGCGGTTCGCTTCGCTCACCGCAATCCGTCCCACGGCACACGAAGCGCGGCTCGCTTCGCTCGCCTTGCTAAGTAACGGTAGTCGCATTGCGGTTCGCTTCGCTCACCGCAATACGACTGCGCTCGCGCTGTCACATAGCAAGGCTCGCTTCGCTCGCCTTGCTATGTGACGGGTGTCGAATTGCGGTTCGCTTCGCTCACCGCAATCCGTCCCACGGCACACGAAGCGCGGCTCGCTTCGCTCGCCTTGCTAAGTAACGGTAGTCGCATTGCGGTTCGCTTCGCTCACCGCAATACGACTCCGCTCGCGCTGTCACACAGCAAGGCTCGCTTCGCTCACCTTGCTGTGTGACGAGTGTCGAATTGCGGTTCGCTCCGCTCACCGCAATCCGACTCGCAAAACACGAAGCGCGGCTCGCTTCGCTCGCCTTGCTACGTTACGGTGGTCGCATTGCGGTTCGCTTCGCTCACCGCAATACGACTCCGCTCGCGCTGTCACACAGCAAGGCTCGCTTCGCTCGCCTTGCTATGTGACGGTCGTCGAATTGCGGTTCGCTTCGCTCACCGCAATTCGTCCCACGACACACGAAGCGCGGCTCGCTTCGCTCGCCTTGCTAAGTAACGGTAGTCGCATTGCGGTTCGCTTCGCTCACCGCAATACGACTCCGCTCGCGCTGTCACACAGCAAGGCTCGCTTCGCTCACCTTGCTGTGTGACGAGTGTCGAATTGCGGTTCGCTCCGCTCACCGCAATCCGACTCGCAAAACACGAAGCGCGGCTCGCTTCGCTCGCCTTGCTACGTTACGGTGGTCGCATTGCGGTTCGCTTCGCTCACCGCAATACGACTCCGCTCGTGCTGTCACACAGCAAGGCTCGCTTCGCTCGCCTTGCTGTGTGACAGTTGTCGAATTGCGGTTCGCTTCGCTCACAGCAATCCGACCCACAGCCCACGAAGCGCGGCTCGCTTCGCTCGCCTTGCTAAGTAACGGTGGTCGCATTGCGGTTCGCTTCGCTCACCGCAATCCGACACACGCACGTCGTCATCAAATTCAGAATCCTCACCCCCATGTTAGTCGAAAACGATACCCATATCAGATTTTTTGATGGGGGAGGGGGTTCAGGGGGGCTGGGGGCGTGGGGGGTCACAGCAAGGCTCGCTTCGCTCGCCTTGCCGTTCCCCTTGGTCGCATTGCGCCTCGCTTCGCTCGCCGCAATGCTCCCCCCGTTTCAGGGGGAGGGGGTTCTGGGGGGGGCGTGGGGGGTCACAGCAAGACTCGCTTCGCTCGTCTTGCCGTTCCCCGTGGTCGCATTGCGGCTCGCTTCGCTCGCCGCAATGCTCCGCCCGAAAAAAAAGGTCAAAATTAGGGCAAATTTCGGTTTTTTAATAAAAAGACCCCCCTAGAGGGGCGGGGGGGGCAAACTTTTTTCCGCATTCAAAATGACCTATCCTTCCCTACATGATCCAAAAAAAAAATTTCTTCCAAGTCACTCCGCTCGGGAGATACGAAAAGGGGGGGTTGAAAAGGGGGCGAGAAGGGGGGTGATTTTTTTTTTCTTTCTATTCGAGAAGAAACCCTCTATACGATTCCGCAATCAAAACCTCCCTATCGCGACGAAATCCAGTAGCAATTTAAAAGAGGGGGTACTTTGGGGGGCCGGGGGGGGGGAAATTTTTATCTTTATCTAAATCACTCGTGCCCCTCTACACGACCCCCTAAAAAATATAACACAGTACTTCACCGTTAAGGAGCCCCCCTAAGGGGGGGGGTTCCCGGGGGGCAAATCTCAAAAAGTCGGAATTTTCCCTAGGTCACCCGGACCCCCTCTACACGATTCCGTAAAAAAAAACATACCTTCCCCTCCACCATCAAGGAGAACAATTATGTCAATGAGTGAGTGAGTGAGTGGTAATCGAGCTTTATATAGTATAACTAGTTTTTTATATGTGCGCGAGCTGCAAGCAGCTCGCGGCGGCTGTTTATATTGTTTATTTTTTTATTAGAACCCCTTTTCGTAACCTACACCCTCGATTTGGTCGAAATCGATAACCAAGAGTGAAATTTGCTATTAAAAAATGTCAGCCATCTTGGATTTTAAAATGGACGTCTTTTTCGTAATCTACGAGTTCGAGTTGTTCGAAAACGATACCCATATTAGTGGGTGTGCTGTCACACAGCGCGGCTCGCTTCGCTCGCCTTGCTGTGTAACGGTGGTCGAATTGCGGTTCGCTTCGCTCACCGCAATCCGACTCGCAACACACGAAGCGCGGCTCGCTTCGCTCGCCTTGCTAAGTAACGGTGGTCGCATTGCAGTTCGCTTCGCTCACCGCAATACGACTCCGCTCGTGCTGTCAAACAGCAAGGCTCGCTTCGCTCGCCTTGCTGTGTGACAGTTGTCGAATAGCGGTTCGCTTCGCTCACCGCAATCCGACCCACAGCCCACGAAGCGCGGCTCGCTTCGCTCGCCTTGCTAAGTAACGGTGGTCGCATTGCGGTTCGCTTCGCTCACCGCAATACGACTCCGCTCGTGCTGTCACAAAGCAAGGCTCGCTTCGCTCACCTTGCTGTGTGACGGGTGTCGAATTGCGGTTCGCTCCGCTCACCGCAATCCGACTCGCAAAACACGAAGCGCGGCTCGCTTCGCTCGCCTTGCTAAGTAACGGTGGTCGCATTGCGGTTCGCTTCGCTCACCGCAATACGACTCCGCTCGTGCTGTCACAAAGCAAGGCTCGTGCTGTCACAAAGCAAGGCTCGCTTCGCTCACCTTGCTGAGTGACGGGTGTCGAATTGCGGTTCGCTCCGCTCACCGCAATTCGACTCGCAAAACACGAAGCGCGGCTCGCTTCGCTCGCCTTGCTAAGTAACGGTGGTCGCATTGCGGTTCGCTTCGCTCACCGCAATACGACTCCGCTCGTGCTGTCACAAAGCAAGGCTCGCTTCGCTCACCTTGCTGTGTGACGGGTGTCGAATTGCGGTTCGCTCCGCTCACCGCAATCCGACTCGCAAAACACGAAGCGCGGCTCGCTTCGCTCGCCTTGCTAAGTAACGGTGGTCGCATTGCGGTTCGCTTCGCTCACCGCAATCCGACACACGCACGCCGTCATCAAATTCGGAATCCTCACCCCCATGTTAGTCGAAAACGATACCCATATCAGATTTTTTGATGGGGGAGGGGGTTCAGGGGGGCTGGGGGCGTGGGGGGTCACAGCAAGGCTCGCTTCGCTCGCCTTGCCGTTCCCCTTGGTCGCATTGCGGCTCGCTTCGCTCGCCGCAATGCTCCCCCCGTTTCAGGGGGAGGGGGTTCTGGGGGGGGCGTGGGGGGTCACAGCAAGACTCGCTTCGCTCGTCTTGCCGTTCCCCGTGGTCGCATTGCGGCTCGCTTCGCTCGCCGCAATGCTCCGCCCGAAAAAAAAGGTCAAAATTAGGGCAAATTTCGGTTTTTTAATAAAAAGACCCCCCTAGAGGGTCGGGGGGGGCAAACTTTTTTCCGCATTCAAAATGACCTATCCTTCCCTACATGATCCAAAAAAAAAATTTCTTCCAAGTCACTCCGCTCGGGAGATACGAAAAGGGGGGGTTGAAAAGGGGGCGAGAAGGGGGGTGATTTTGTTTTTCTTTCTATTCGAGAAGATACCCTCTATACGACCCCGTAATCAAAACCTCCCTATCGCGACGAAATCCGGTAGCAATTTAAAAGAGGGGGTACTTTGGGGGGCCGGGGGGGGGTAAATTTTATTCTTTATCGAAATCACTCGTGCCCCTCTACACGACCCCCTAAATATTATTATTCAGTACTTCACCGTTAAGGAGCCCCCCTAAGGGGGGAGGTTCCGGGGGGGCAAATCTCAAAAAGTCGGAATTTTCCCTAGGTCACCCGGACCCCCTCTACACGATTCCGTAAAAAAAAACATACCTTCCCCTCCACCATCAAGGAGAACAATTATGTCAATGAGTGAGTCAGTCAGTGGTAATCGAGCTTTATATAATATAAATAAACTAGTTTTTTATATGTGCGCGAGCTGCAAGCAGCTCGCGAGTGGGGGTTTTATTGTTTATTTTTTTATTTAATTCCCCTTTTCGTAACCTACACCCTCGATTTGGTCGAAATCGATAACCAAGAGTGAAATTTGCTATTAAAAAATGTCAGCCATCTTGGATTTTAAAATGGACGTCTTTTTCGTAATCTACGAGTTCGAGTTGTTCGAAAACGATACCCATATTAGTGGGTGTGCTGTCACACAGCAAGGCTCGCTTCGCTCACCTTGCTGTGTGACAGTTGTCGAATTGCGGTTCGCTCCGCTCACCGCAATCCGACTCGCAAAACACGAAGCGCGGCTCGCTTCGCTCGCCTTGCTACGTTACGGTGGTCGCATTGCGGTTCGCTTCGCTCACCGCAATCCGACTCGCAAAACACGAAGCGCGGCTCGCTTCACTCGCCTTGCTGAGTAACGGTAGTCGAATTGCGGTTCGCTTCGCTCACCGCAATCCAACCCACAGGACACGGAGCGCGGCTCGCTTCGCTCGCCTTGCTGTGTGACGGTGGTCGAATTGCGGTTCGCTACGCTCACCGCAATCCGACTCGCAAAACACGAAGCGCGGCTCGCTTCGCTCGCCTTGCTACGTTACGGTGGTCGCATTGCGGTTCGCTTCTCTCACCGCAATCCGACACACGCCCGCCGTCTTCAAATTCGTAATCCTCACCCCGATGTTAGTCGAAAACGATACCCATATCAGATTTTTTGATGGGGGAGGGGGTTCAGGGGGGCTGGGGGCGTGGGGGGTCACAGCAAGGCTCGCTTCGCTCGCCTTGCCGTTCCCCTTGGTCGCATTGCGGTTCGCTTCGCTCACCGCAATCCGACACACGCACGCCGTCATCAAATTCGGAATCCTCACCCCCATGTTAGTCGAAAACGATACCCATATCAGATTTTTTGATGGGGGAGGGGGTCCAGGGGGGCTGGGGGCGTGGGGGTCACAGCAGGGCTCGCTTCGCTCGCCTTGCAGTTCCCCTAGGTCGCATTGCGGCTCGCTTCGCTCGCCGCAATGCTCCCCCGTTTCAGGGGGAGGGGGTTCTGGGGGGGGCGTGGGGGGTCACAGCAAGACTCGCTTCGCTCGTTGTGCCGTTCCCCGTGGTCGCATTGCGGCTCGCTTCGCTCGCCGCAATGCTCCGCCCGAAAAAAAAGGTCAAAATTAGGGCAAATTTCGGTTTTTTAATAAAAAGACCCCCCTAGAGGGGCGGGGGGGGCAAACTTTTTTCCGCATTCAAAAAGACCTATCCTTCCCTACATGATCCAAAAAAAAAAATTCTTCCAAGTCACTCCGCTCGGGAGATACGAAAAGGGGGGGTTGAAAAGGGGGCGAGAAGGGGGGTAATTTTTTTTTTCTTTCTATTCGAGAAGAAACCCTCTATACGACCCCGCCATCGGAACCCCTCTATCTCGACGACATCCGGTAGCAATTTAAAAGAGGGGGTACTTTGGGGGGCCGGGGGGGGTAAAATTTATTCTTTATCTAAATCACTCGTGCCCCTCTACACGACCCCCTAAAAAATATAACACAGTACTTCACCGTTAAGGAGCCCCCCTAAGGGGGGGGGTTCCCGGGGGGCAAATCTCAAAAAGTCGGAATTTTCCCTAGGTCACCCGGACCCCCTCTACACGATTCCGTAAAAAAAAACATACCTTCCCCTCCACCATCAAGGAGAACAATGATGTCAATGAGTGAGTCAGTGAGTGGTAATCGAGCTTTATATAGTATAACTAGTTTTTTATATGTGCGCGAGCTGCAAGCAGCTCGCGAGGGGGGGTTTTATTGTTTATTTTTTTATTTACTTCCCCTTTTCGTAACCTACACCCTCGATTTGGTCGAAATCGATAACCAAGAGTGAATTTTGCTATTAAAAAATGTCAGCCATCTTGGATTTTAAAATGGACATCTTTTTCGTAGTTTTCGAGTTTGAGTTATTCGAAAACGATACCCATATTAGTGGGTGTGCTGTCACACAGCAAGGCTCGCTTCGCTCGCCTTGCTATGTGACGGGTGTCGAATTGCGGTTCGCTTCGCTCACCGCAATCCGTCCCACGGCACACGAAGCGCGGCTCGCTTCGCTCGCCTTGCTAAGTAACGGTAGTCGCATTGCGGTTCGCTTCGCTCACCGCAATACGACTGCGCTCGCGCTGTCACATAGCAAGGCTCGCTTCGCTCGCCTTGCTATGTGACGGGTGTCGAATTGCGGTTCGCTTCGCTCACCGCAATCTGACCCTCGGCACACGAAGCGCGGCTCGCTCCGCTCGCCTTGCTAAGTAACGGTAGTCGTATCGCGGTTCGCTTCGCTCACCGCAATACGACTCCGCTCGCGCTCTCACACAGCAAGGCTCGCTTCGCTCGCCTTGCTATGTGACGGGTGTCGAATTGCGGTTCACTTCGCTCACCGCAATCCGTCCCGCGACACACGAAGCGCGGCTCGCTTCGCTCGCCTTGCTAAGTAATGGTAGTCGCATTGCGGTTTGCTTCGCTCACCGCAATACGACTCTGCTCGCGCTGTCACACAGCAAGGCTCGCTTCGCTCGCCTTGCTAAGTAACGATAGTCGCATTGCGGTTCGCTTCGCTCACCGCAATACGACTCCGCTCGCGCTGTCACACAGCAAGGCTCGCTTCGCTCGCCTTGCTATGTGACAGGTGTCGAATTGCGGTTCGCTTCGCTAACCGCAATCCGTCCCACGACACACGAAGCGCGGCTCGCTTCGCTCGCCTTGCTAAGTAACGGTAGTCGCATTGCGGTTCGCTTTGCTCACCGCAATACGACTCCGCTCGCGCTGTCACACAGCAAGGCTCGCTTCGCTCGCCTTGCTAAATAACGATAGTCGCATTGCGGTTCGCTTCGCTCACCGCAATACGACTCCGCTCGCGCTGTCACACAGCAAGGCTCGCTTCGCTCACCTTGCTGTGTGACGAGTGTCGAATTGCGGTTCGCTCCGCTCACCGCAATCCGACTCGCAAAACACGAAGCGCGGCTCGCTTCGCTCGCCTTGCTACGTTACGGTGGTCGCATTGCGGTTCGCTTCGCTCACCGCAATACGACGCCGCTCGCGCTGTCACACAGCAAGGCTCGCTTCGCTCGCCTTGCTAAATAACGAGTGTCGAATTGCGGTTCGCTCCGCTCACCGCAATCCGACTCGCAAAACACGAAGCGCGGCTAGTTTTTTATATGTGCGCGAGCTGCAAGCAGCTCGCGGCGGCTGTTTATATTGTTTATTTTTTTATTCAGTTCCCCTTGTCGTAACCTACACCCTCGATTTGGTCGAAATCGATAACCAAGAGTGAAATTTGCTATTAAAAAATGTCAGCCATCTTGGATTTTAAAATGGACATCTTTTTCGTAATCTACACTGTCGAGTTAATCGAAAACGATACCCATATTAGTGGGTGTGCTGTCACACAGCGCGGCTCGCTTCGCTCGCCTTGCTGTGTAACGGTGGTCGAATTGCGGTTCGCTTCGCTCACCGCAATCCGACTCGTAACACACGAAGCGCGGCTCGCTTCGCTCGCCTTGCTAAGTAACGGTGGTCGCATTGCGGTTCGCTTCGCTCACCGCAATACGACTCCGCTCGTGCTGTCACAAAGCAAGGCTCGCTTCGCTCACCTTGCTGTGTGACGGGTGTCGAATTGCGGTTCGCTCCGCTCACCGCAATCCGACTCGCAAAACACGAAGCGCGGCTCGCTTCGCTCGCCTTGCTAAGTAACGGTAGTCGCATTGCGGTTCGCTTCGCTCACCGCAATACGACTCCGCTCGTGCTGTCACAAAGCAAGGCTCGCTTCGCTCACCTTGCTGTGTGACGGGTGTCGAATTGCGGTTCGCTCCGCTCACCGCAATCCGACTCGCAAAACACGAAGCGCGGCTCGCTTCGCTCGCCTTGCTAAGTAACGGTGGTCGCATTGCGGTTCGCTTCGCTCACCGCAATCCGACTCGTAACACACGAAGCGCGGCTCGCTTCGCTCGCCTTGCTAAGTAACGGTGGTCGCATTGCGGTTCGCTTCGCTCACCGCAATACGACTTCGCTCGTGCTGTCACAAAGCAAGGCTCGCTTCGCTTACCTTGCTGTGTGACGAGTGTCGAATTGCGGTTCGCTCCGCTCACCGCAATCCGACTCGCAAAACACGAAGCGCGGCTCGCTTCGCTCGCCTTGCTACGTTACGGTGGTCGCATTGCGGTTCGCTTCGCTCACCGCAATACGACTCCGCTCGCGCTGTCACACAGCAAGGCTCGCTTCGCTCGCCTTGCTATGTGACAGGTGTCGAATTGCGGTTCGCTTCGCTCACCGCAATCCGACACACGCAGGCCGTCATCAAATTCGGAATCCTCACCCCCATGTTAGTCGAAAACGATACCCATATCAGATTTTTTGATGGGGGAGGGGGTTCAGGGGGGCTGGGGGCGTGGGGGGTCTCAGCAAGGCTCGCTTCGCTCGCCTTGCCGTTCCCCTTGGTCGCATTGCGCCTCGCTTCGCTCGCCGCAATGCTCCCCCCGTTTCAGGGGGAGGGGGTTCTGGGGGGGGCGTGGGGGGTCACAGCAAGACTCGCTTCGCTCGTCTTGCCGTTCCCAGTAGTCGCATCGCGGCTCGCTTCGCTCGCCGCAATGCTCCGCCCGAAAAAAAAGGTCAAAATTAGGGCAAATTTCGGTTTTTTAATAAAAAGACCCCCCTAGAGGGGCGGGGGGGGCAAACTTTTTTCCGCATTCGAAATGACCTATCCTTCACTACATGATCCAAAAAAAAAATTTCTTCCAAGTCACTCCGCTCGGGAGATACGAAAAGGGGGGGTTGAAAAGGGGGCGGGAGGGGGGGTAATTTTTTTTTTCTTTCTATTCGAGAAGAAACCCTTTATACGACCCCGCAATCAAAACCTCCCTATCGCGACGAAATCCGGTAGCAATTTAAAAGAGGGGGTACTTTGGGGGGCCGGGGGGGTAAAATTTTTATCTTTATCTAAATCACTCGTGCCCCTCTACACGACCCCCTAAAAAATATAACACAGTACTTCACCGTTAAGGAGCCCCCCTAAGGAGGGGGGTTCCCAGGGGGCAAATCTCAAAAAGTCGGAATTTTCCCTAGGTCACCCGGACCCCCTCTACACGATTCCGTAAAAAAAAACATACCTTCCCCTCCACCATCAAGGAGAACAATGATGTCAATGAGTGAGTCAGTGAGTGGTAATCGAGCTTTATATAGTATAACTAGTTTTTTATATGTGCGCGAGCTGCAAGCAGCTCGCGAGAGTTGTTTATATTGTTTATTTTTTTTATTTAGTTCCCCTTGTCGTAACCTACACCCTCGATTTGGTCGAAATCGATAACCATGAGTGAAATTTGCTATTAAAAAATGTCAGCCATCTTGGATTTTAAAATGGACATCTTTTTCGTAATCTACACTGTCGAGTTAATCGAAAACGATACCCATATTAGTGGGTGTGCTGTCACACAGCACGGCTCGCTTCGCTCGCCGCGCTGTTCCCCGTGGTCGCATCGCGGCTCGCTTCGCTCGCCGCAATGCTCCGCCCGAAAAAAAAGGTCAAAATTAGGGCAAATTTCGGTTTTTTAATAAAAAGACCCCCCTGGAGGGGCGGGGGGGGCAAACTTTTTTGCGCATTCAAAATGACCTACCTTTCCCTACATGATCCAAAAAAAAAATTTCTTCCAAGTCACTCCGCTCGGGAGATACGAAAAGCGGGGGTTGAAAAGGGGGCGAGAAGGGGGGTGATTTTTTTTTTCTTTCTATTCGAGAAGAAACCCTCTATACGACCCCGCCATCGGAACCCCTCTATCTCGACGACATCAAGTAGCAATCTCAAAGAGGGGGTACTTTGGGGGGCCGGGGGGGGTAAATTTTTTTCTTTATCTAAATCACTCGTGCCCCTCTACACGACCCCCTAAAAAATATAACACAGTACTTCACCGTTAAGTAGCCCCCCTAAGGGGGGGGGTTCCCGGGGGGCAAATCTCAAAAAGTCGGAATTTTCCCTAGGTCACCCGGACCCCCTCTACACGATTCCGTAAAAAAAAACATACCTTCCCCTCCACCATCAAGGAGAACAATTATGTCAATGAGTGAGTCAGTCAGTGGTAATCGAGCTTTATATAATATAAACTAGTTTTTTATATGTGCGCGAGCTGCAAGCAGCTCGCGGCGGCTGTTTATATTGTTTTTTTTTTTATTTAGTTCCCCTTGTCGTAACCTACACCCTCGATTTGGTCGAAATCGATAACCAAGAGTGAAATTTGCTATTAAAAAATGTCAGCCATCTTGGATTTTAAAATGGACATTTTTTTCGTAATCTACGAGTTTGAGTTGTTCGAAAACGATACCCATATTAGTGGGTGTGCTGTCACACAGCGCGGCTCGCTTCGCTCGCCTTGCTGTGTGCCGGTGGTCGAATTGCGGTTCGCTTCGCTCACCGCAATCCGACTCGCAACACACGAAGCGCGGCTCGCTTCGCTCGCCTCGCTAAGTAACGGTGGTCGCATTGCGCTTCGCTTCGCTCACCGCAATACGACTCCGCTCGTGCTGTCACACAGCAAGGCTAGCTTCGCTCGCGTTGCTGTGTGCCGGTGGTCAAATTGCGGTTCGCTTCGCTCACCGCAATCCGACTCGCAACACACGAAGCGCGGCTCGCTTCGCTCGCCTTGCTAAGTAACGGTGGTCGCATTGCGGTTCGCTTCGCTCACCGCAATACGACTCCGCTCGTGCTGTCACACAGCAAGGCTCGCTTCGCTCACCTTGCTGTGTGACGGTGTCGAATTGCGGTTCGCTACGCTCACCGCAATCCGACTCGCAAAACACGAAGTGCGGCTCGCTTCGCTCGCCTTGCTGAGTGACGGTAGTCGAATTGCGGTTCGCTTCGCTCACCGCAATCCAACCCACTGGACACGGAGCGCGGCTCGCTTCGCTCGCCTTGCTGTGTGACGGTGGTCGCATTGCGGTTCGCTTCGCTCACCGCAATACGACTCCGCTCGTGCTGTCACACAGCAAGGCTCGCTTCGCTCGCCTTGCTGTGTGACAGTTGTCGAATTGCGGTTCGCTTCGCTCACCGCAATTCGACCCACAGCCCACGAAGCGCGGCTCGCTTCGCTCGCCTTGCTAAGTAACGGTGGTCGCATTGCAGTTCGCTTCGCTCACCGCAATACGACTCCGCTCGTGCTGTCACACAGCAAGGCTCGCTTCGCTCACCTTGCTGTGTGACGGGTGTCGAATTGCGGTTTGCTCCGCTCACCGCAATCCGACTCGCAAAACACGAAGCGCGGCTCGCTTCGCTCGCCTTGCTAAGTAACGGTGGTCGCATAGCGGTTCGCTTCGCTCACCTTGCTTTGTGACGGGTGTCGAATTGCGGTTCGCTCCGCTCACCGCAATTCGACTCGCAAAACACGAAGCGCGGCTCGCTTCGCTCGCCTTGCTAAGTAACGGTGGTCGCATTGCGGTTCGCTTCGCTCACCGCAATACGACTCCGCTCGTGCTGTCACAAAGCAAGGCTCGCTTCGCTCACCTTGCTGTGTGACGGGTGTCGAATTGCGGTTCGCTCCGCTCACCGCAATCCGACTCGCAAAACACGAAGCGCGGCTCGCTTCGCTCGCCTTGCTAAGTAACGGTGGTCGCATTGCGGTTCGCTTCGCTCACCGCAATCCGACACACGCACGCCGTCATCAAATTCGGAATCCTCACCCCCATGTTAGTCGAAAACGATACCCATATCAGATTTTTTGATGGGGGAGGGGGTTCAGGGGGGCTGGGGGCGTGGGGGGTCACAGCAAGGCTCGCTTCGCTCGCCTTGCCGTTCCCCTTGGTCGCATTGTGGCTCGCTTCGCTCGCCGCAATGCTCCCCCCGTTTCAGGGGGAGGGGGTTCTGGGGGGGGCGTGGGGGGTCACAGCAAGACTCGCTTCGCTCGTCTTGCCGTTCCCCGTAGTCGCATTGCGGCTCGCTTCGCTCGCCGCAATGCTCCGCCCGAAAAAATAGGTCAAAATTAGGGCAAATTTCGGTTTTTTAATAAAAAGACAGGGAAAAGGGGGTACTTCGGGGGGCCGGGGGGGGTAAATTTTTTTCTATATCTGAATCACTCGTGCCCCTCTACACGACCCCCTTAAAATTATTACTCAGTACTTTACCGTTTGGAAGCCCCCCTAAAGGGGGAGGTTCCGGGGGGGCAAATCTCAAAAAGTCGGAATTTTCCCTAGGTCACCCGGACCCCCTCTACACGATTCCGTAAAAAAAAACATACCTTCCCCTCCACCATCATGGAGAACAATTATGTCAGTCAGTGAGTCAGTCAGTGGTAATCGAGCTTTATATATTATAAACTAGTTTTTTATATGTGCGCGAGCTGCAAGCAGCTCGCGGCGGCTGTTTATATTGTTTTTTTTTTTATTTAGTTCTTCTTGTCGTAACCTACACCCTCGATTTGGTCGAAATCGATAACCAAGAGTGAAATTTGCTATTAAAAAATGTCAGCCATCTTGGATTTTAAAATGGACATTTTTTTCGTAATCTACGAGTTTGAGTTGTTCGAAAACGATACCCATATTAGTGGGTGTGCTGTCACACAGCGCGGCTCGCTTCGCTCGCCTTGCTGTGTGCCGGTGGTCGAATTGCGGTTCGCTTCGCTCACCGCAATCCGACTCGCAACACACGAAGCGCGGCTCGCTTCGCTCGCCTCGCTAAGTAACGGTGGTCGCATTGCGCTTCGCTTCGCTCACCGCAATACGACTCCGCTCGTGCTGTCACACAGCAAGGCTAGCTTCGCTCGCGTTGCTGTGTGCCGGTGGTCAAATTGCGGTTCGCTTCGCTCACCGCAATCCGACTCGCAACACACGAAGCGCGGCTCAATGAGGGGGTACTTCGGGGGGCCGGGGGGGGTAAATTTTTTTCTTTATCTAAATGACTTGTGCCCCTCTACACAACCCCCTAAAAATTATTATTCAGTACTTCACCGTTCGGGAGCCCCTCTGAGGGGGGGGTTCCGGGGGGGCAAATCTCAAAAAGTCGGAATTTTCCCTAGGTCACCCGGACCCCCTCTACACGATTCCGTAAAAAAAAACATACCTCCCCCTCCACCATCATGGAGAACAATTATGTCAGTCAGTGAGTCAGTGGTAATCGAGCTTTATATAATATAACTAGTTTTAAATTATGAACCATAATTAATTCGATGTACGTATTAATAATTATTTTTATCTAATTAAAATGATAGTTTTGACTATATCAAAAGCGGTTTTTTTTCCGCTATTTAAATGAGTCAATGTGATTGGCCAAGAGCAATATATTGCAGCCATAGACAAACAGCCATAAAGCGCTTCCCAGAATTAGGCTCTTCCTAGACGATCATTCAGCATCACATGCGTTACGTGCTGTCACTTATTCATGCATGATTCATGATTGACCGTCTAGAAGTTGTGTGGATTAATGCGAATGACATGCAATCTGCGCACTGGCAGATATTTGATAATTCCTTCATTATATCCATCATGTAAGCTATGGCATAGCTACGAGTAAATCAAGCAAGAATTTAGTGAATGAGTGACATACATGTCATGCTGAATGATCGTCTAGGATGCGCCTAATTCTTCTATCCATAGACATTTACTTGTTTACATAAGTAGTACGTCTAGGGTACAATTTCAACAAAACGTGTCTGTTTTCTTGTAAAAATATCTAGTTTAGCTCAGTTATGAAGCAGTAAAATAAGTACTTGAAATCTTATACAAATGTTCGCTAATAAACTGATAATTCCTACTTACGTATTAAAGAATTCAGAGTGATATTAGGTATGGTACATATCAAATGTTTACAAAATTCACAACTATTCATAATTTGGACGTATCTTTGAGATAGATTTTTAAATACCCTACCTTGTGAATTACTTGCAAAACCATACAAGAAGTTTGATGATTGATGGATCAATCACTTGATGGGCCAATGTCATAGTACCTACCTAGCTAGCACAGAGTAGGTACATTTGAATGTTGTATGGAGTTGATGAATGAAGGCAACTCATGACTTATATGTGTGTAGGCTCAAAACAGACTGATTCTTGACATCTTCCTATTTACCTATTAGGTATTTGATTTTTACAGATTGCAATGTCGTCCTACCATATAACATGTTGGTTTGCAAACAAAGGTTCATAATGCTGCTGATGATGCCATATATATAAGTGCAGTTGACCAGAAACCCACTAAAGAAATTGCTTCACAATGCTTGGCAAAACAATATGATGGGCGCTGAAGTACAATCTTATCCGAGTGAATAGCCAAGAACAACCCAAAGGAAATCCGATCAATCCAGATCAGATCAACTCAACATCAACCTCGCAGCACATCCTCCTCCTCCACTTCCACAGCCTATATTGGTCCACTGCTGGACCCAGGGCTCCCCTGATAAGCGCTTTATTGGATTTTATGTAACAGGGGGTAATGCCCATAATCTCCACGCTTGGCATGCAGGTTGGGGATCGCAGTTTGGTGCTAGGATTGTTGTGCACATAATTATCATCGTAATGATTAAGTACTGAATAATAAAATTTACCAACATTATTCAATTATTTTATTAGCTGCATAAAGATTAACCCGAGTACTTAATCTGAAAGTAATTGATTTTAAAAACACAAATAAATATTCTCTGTTCTACAAGTATGTGTATTTGGTAGGAGTTAGGTTTATTACTTTGGAAATGGAATGCTTGTCTGGCTGTGTTAGCTGCGCAGTGACCTAGGATGTTAACCTCAATGCTTGTCTGGCTATGTTAGCTGCACAGAGTTCTAGGATGACAACCTCAGGGCTCGCTATGCACGCCGCGCTGTTTTCTGGTTTGTTAAGTTGCTTGCAGGAGAGCATTGATTTGCGGCTCGCTACACTCGCCGCGCTGAGTAAGGTGATGAGGGGCCCTCAGAATAAACATAAAATTCGAAATCCTCACCCCCAAGTTAGTCGACAAAGATACCTATATTAAAGGGAGAGATAAGATACCTATATTAAAGGCGTCGGGAGGTCAGGGCGTTTGCAGAAGAGGATTGATTTGCTTCGCTCACCGCAATACGACTCGTAGTCGTCGACTCCCCTCGTCGAGGGGGGGGGGGGGGGGGGTTTAAGATTTCTCTTTCTCTAAATGAACCCCTCTATACGACCCCGTAATCAGAAACCCTCCAAAATGGCGGAGTCTGGGGAGGGGGCAGGGGGGCAATTTTTTTCGCAACTATACTACACCCCAAGGTTGCAACGCTCCCCCCGTTTCAGGGGAGGGGGTTCTGGGGGGTCAAGGGGGAGGATCACAGCACAGCAAAAAAAACATACCTTCCCCTGCACCATCATGGAGAACAATTATGTCAATGAGTGAGTGAGTGAGTGAGTGGTATTTATTCTACTCGTGTGAAAAGTACGTAACTATCTACCTACCTACTTAATGTTAATGAGTTGAGAGATAAAGAAATTTTTAACCTGCTATATTAAATATACGACAATCAATTCTAAATAAACCTCTAAGTGCGTGTCGGATTTCACTCAGGTGTTCTACCTACCAGTCATTAAAGGTACCTACTTAAATAGATATGTAGGTAGGTACCTACAATTATTTTCTATGGCAATCCATGAGTAGCTAAGGTTCCTAGGTAGGTACATAGATTATATATAATTATGAGTCTTTATAAATATCAAAAGAAATAGGTAGGTGCTTACCTCAGACGCCATGTCATGATGCGTGCGTATTACCTACAGCGTCATTTTATTGAGTAGGCCGGATCTACGACAAATGGTAGTTAGGAAAGATAAAGAAATAACATAGTAAATCCACTCACCAGCGAGAACACACGACACGCCAGCGTCGATTTGCCCTGTACCAGAGGCTTGGCGCTTGGTGGTTACATTTTCGTATACAATCGTACGCTTCAAGTAAGTTTCTCACAGAGTCTTCGTAGAATTGTGGATGCCAGATGTTCACCTTTGTTCTGCCGCGTAGGTAGGTACCGAGTTCCGAAAACCTATACCAATGCGGGCTCTATCTATACCTACCTAAGTGTCGCCGCTACAATAGTACTTAGGTATAGCTTCCCAACCACCTGATTAGCCCTTTCGCGAGCCTGAAAGCTGCTCAGCGAAAATAGGTAGATAGGTAGGTACATAAGGCAGCTTCACTCCGTCACGGCTATCTCACAAAGAAGAAACACCAGACGATATAAAAAAGTCTTCGTAGAATTGTGGATGCCAGATGTTCACCTTTGTTCTGCCGCGTAGGTAGGTACCGAGTTCCGAAAACCTATACCAATGCGGGCTCTATCTATACCTACCTAAGTGTCGCCGCTACAATAGTACTTAGGTATAGCTTCCCAACCACCTGATTAGCCCTTTCGCGAGCCTGAAAGCTGCTCAGCGAAAATAGGTAGATAGGTAGGTACATAAGGCAGCTTCACTCCGTCACGGCTATCTCACAAAGAAGAAAAAACAAATGATTTGTCCGCAACTCGGTCATATCCTTGCGTATGTAACATAACCTAGCATAATAAGTAGGTACCTCGAAAGTACGCGTAATGCCGCTCGCCGCAGTTACCTACCTGGGTTTTTACAAAACAAGCCGCTCCCCTCGCCCCGGATCGCACCGCCCCGCCCCGCCGCCGGATTGCCGCGTTTTCCTAATAATCACGCATTTCGCGGTTTAATTCGCTCGCCACGCAGCGGGGAGACGACCTGGATAGATAGTAGCAGCGAGAAAAAATGTTTCCCACCTGTCTGCTATACGATAGAGCAAAAATTTTTGTTCCAGCTATAACCCAGCCCGAG
The DNA here is from genome assembly GCA_963662085.1 of Eupithecia inturbata. Classification (NCBI taxonomy): domain Eukaryota; kingdom Metazoa; phylum Arthropoda; class Insecta; order Lepidoptera; family Geometridae; genus Eupithecia; species Eupithecia inturbata. The sequence continues at coordinate 1,511,536 of OY759177.1, forward strand.
CTATTACGCTATTCGCGTTTACCCTTTTTCCTGGAAAATGGAGGGTGAAATTCAGAAAAATAGGAATTTTTCCTAAGTCACCCTGAACCCCTCTACACGTTTCCGTAAAAAAAAACATACCTTCCCCTCCACCATCAAGGAGAACAATGATGTCAATGAGTGAGTGAGTGAGTGAGTGGTAATCGAGCTTTATATAATATAAACTAGAGGGTATAAGTTCGCGAGCTGCAAGCAGCTCGCGTGTGTTGGACTCTGCCTTATAAACCGATTTTGCCAAAGGTACCTAATTATTTACGCAAGGAAATGCACAATAGCCACCCCGCCGCAGTTACCTACCTGGGTTTTTACAAAACAATAGATACCCTTTTTAGCCGCTCCCCTCGCCCCGGATCGCGCCGCCCCGCCCCACCGCCGAATTGCCGCGTTTTGCTAATAATCGCTCGCCACGCAGCGGGGAGATGACCTAGATGTACCTATTCGGTTTTGATTAGCACCCCTTTTCGTAACGTCTACACCCTCGATTTGGTCGACAACGATATACAGGAGCGAAAACTGCGATTAAAAAATGTCAGCCACCTTGGATTTTAAAATGGACATCTTTTTCGTAATCTACGAGTTCGAGTTATTCGAAAACGATACCTACCCATATTAACATACACCCTCGATTTGGTCGAAATCTTTAACCAAGAGTGAATTTTGCGATAAAAAAAATGTCAGCTATCTTAAATTTTGAAATGGACATCTTTTTCGTAATCTACGAGTTCGAGTTAGTCGAAAACGAAACCCATATTATTTGGTGCTCGCGTGTGTTGGACTCTGCCATAGAAACCCTTTTTGCCAAAGGAAAATATTTACCTACCTACCTACCTTTATTTATCATAAAATAATCTATTCCACACCAGAACGAATCTAAGCCGCTACATTAAAGGAAATATTGCGAATAATACCATCTTAAAATGTTTTCCGAAACAAACTATAGGTAAGTACCTACCTATTATACTTACCTACTACCTACCTACATGACTGTATCGTAGTCTATATTCGATTCGATGGCCACTATGTAGGTACCTGCGTGCGTAGTGCAGAGTGGGTAGGTATGTAAGTAATTTAATATCGCTGATTGTTAATCAGCGATTAAAGGTCCTTGATGCAGCTAACCGTAGGTAGGTAGGTACCTACATAGGTAGATATTTTGTAATGAACTCTGAAAACATGTATTATGTTTTTCTCAAGGTGGTTCAAACTGCGTACAAAAAGTGTCGAATACTTATTTTTAGCTTTTAGCGCCATCTTAAAGTTTTAACTGAAATTAATTAGTAACATGGAATCTATCCTAATATTTTAAAGGCTTATGGTGTTCTCTAAAGACTCGATAGATGGCGATGTGGTTAAAACTGTGTACAGAAGTATCGAATAGGTACCTATGGCATATAGCGCCATCTTCAAGTTTCAATCGAAATTAATTAATAACATGGAAACTAACCCAATAATATGTATGTCCTCGGCATTTGCCTTTCTAATTATTTTAAAGGCTTATGATGTTCTTTATAGGTTTGATAGATGGCGATTGTCAATACCTATGTCAAAAACGTAAAATTTCAATAAAAGGATTAGGTAGGCATAAATCAGAAATAATTAAACAATTAATTATTTCTGATTTATGTTGCCTAATTATTTGTACCTAATTATTGATAAATTGCGATAATCGGATAGGATATTGAATCAGAACACAGTCTATGAAATCAAATCTTGTATTTACGTAAATAAAATAACCATTGTTTTTACATAGGGTAGATTATCCAAGTTGATTGTAATAAAATATTGTACTTAGATGGTGGGCAATATTTCAAAGCTAGTTGACAATTTATTTCAGCTGAAGAATTGTTTGAATCTGGTGTCCTCCAATTTGTATGGTATCTGAAAACGAATAACAAAATTAGATACAATTTCAATGGTTTTTTATTTTTAAATTTTTGCTTTGTAGGGCCTGTTGTACTTTCAGAATTGTGTAGAGTGCAGTTTTTATAACTAATACTGCCATCATGCACATAATTATTATGTTGGTTTGCACCAGCTCGAGGCGAGGCGGCGGCGCGCGGCGGTACGCACCCTTGCAGGTCGCACTGCTGAGGCTGGGCAGTGAATGTATTAAATAATAGCTGGCACCTACATGTTTAATATAATATAATTTGGTAATGTAGGTAGGAAATAATTATGATAATATTTTAATCAGAAAGATAGGTCTACCTCATACATAATGAATAATTTGATGAATAATGGTGTTTGTAAGTTTTTTAGTGTTTATAGCTGATAAACGGTAGGTACGCCGACTGTTGAATATGCCTCAAATAATGGGGTTTTTGCTGTAATCATCATGTTTGGAAGGCGGGTTAGTAATTGCAATAATGGTTTTCAAATAGACAGAAGAAAGCTGCTGCCTTTTTTCTGAGAGGTTCCCTTAGTTGGCTTTCCACGACATTTACAAGCTCAGTTGAAAAAGTCGATTCTTACGCTGCTGTCACCGTCTCGGCCAGGCGTTTTTATTGTCGCCTCTTTAATTATTTGTAATTAATTTGGTAACTCACCAGGATTAGCTTTGCAAAATATCTTGTTTTGGGCAAGTAGACATTTACTGGGATTAGATAGGTTTTTGATCACGATTCACGATGATGGGTTTTCTTGCCAAATACTGAAAAATAAACATGATGTTATTAATTTAACTTAATACATACCTACATATTTTATACACATTTTACACTATTTGTAACTACGTTTTAGTTGAAGTCGATTTTACCTCAGATGGGACATGGACAATTTTAAATAATATTAGGATAAGTTTACAGTTTCTATCGGTGAGGCTAAATAACGTTATTTCTTAATGTGTAGGTATAAAATTTGGTAGGATATATCTAGGCTTAATCTTTTTATCCATATTATCAAAGAGATGTTGTATTCCAAGAAACGATTATAGGTTATTTTATATTCAAAATAAAACTAAATAGTAGGTACATTTTCAATGGCAATCAGTGTTAAGACGCTTAAGAAGCAAATAATAATAGTGAATGTACATAGAAAATTGTTATCTTGTTACCTTTGCATTGGTAGTTTTAAAGCTGGGTTGCTTGTTTTCATGTTGCGATGTAATATAGTGTAGATGACACGTGTGACAGTGTGAATTTGACGGTGCGTGCGCAGTACATAATTATAGTCATCCATCATTCTAAAATGATTTGCTCACGCAGATAAATCAGCAATCTGAAATAAATTATTTAATTACTTTATTTGTCTTATAATTCATTATTTTAATTGCCAATGATTAACATGGACGTCTCGTACTTGATTCGCCTGTGGCGCGACCAGAAAGGGCGCCCAGAGGCTGGGCAGTGAATGGGTTGACAATTATTGAGGAAGCGGCAAAGATCAACACGATTTGTGCAATTTTCTTAGAATTGTTTCATTTTATAAGGTATTGAATGAATATATTTACCGATTTTGTGGATTTCGGAATGCATTTCATGCATTATCTATGGTAATTTTACCCTCGCGCCGCGCCGCTGGCATCGCCGTCGCGCGCGACGCATTGATTTTGCTGTTTTCATCATACACGCAGTCAGTTGTTAGGTGTCATTGTTTGCTGCTACTCCAAGCCCTGTGGGATTTGAAGTTATGTATTTAAAAACACAAAGTTTGCTGATAAAAGTGTATTTGCGCATACTGTTTTAAATATTATGATTTTACAGATTCCCAATTAATAAAACTTTGATTTAATAACTGATTGATTTATCATCACCAACCTATCTTAGTCCACTGCTGGGCATAGGCCTCCCCTAATGAGCGCCGTAGCGCCCTGTCTTCAGCAGATCGTCATCCCAACTGGCCAGAGGGCGTCCTACACTACGTTTGCCGATTCGCGGTCTACACTCGAGAACACGTTTACTCCAGCGGTTGTCAGTTTTTCGCGTGATATGGCCGGCCCACTGCCTCTTCAGCTTGCTTTTTCTCTGAGCTATCGATAGCTTTGGTTCTCTGTTGGATGTATTTGTTACGAATCCTATCCTTATCAAAGATTACCTTTTGTTAGGAGTTGTACTAAATCGTAGTTGCATTCTATGTCGTCGGCGGCGGCGCGGCGGCGGTGGCGTTTCTTCGCGTCGCAGCTACAGGCTGCGTGCACAGAGGTGTTTGCAGTGTTGGCGGTTCGCGCTTCTTGTTGGGATGTCTCTGTGACATCCCGTGTTGAAAATAACCTACATAGATCTAAGTACCTACCTGTCAATACTTAAGCCATTTCCAGGTACAATGTTTGTAAACAACTCGCAACATAAGAATACAAAATTTTCTTTTGTCGTTTGTCTTTGAAAAATAATTATAAGCAGGTAAGTACATACATAATTATGCTTTGTAAGAAAACAATCAAACCGATCAGTACATACCTACCTACTTAGGTATATTATTTTTATTAGTTATGTCAATATTGTAATAACTTACAAACATTCCACCTATCTTTATTTATGTCTGAGTATGGATGGGTACATACATACTACTATTTTACAGTTCGTGGCGCTAAATGTCTGTCTTGTAGCAGCCGCTCACGTCGCCGCGTCGTCGTCGCCGTCGTCGCCGCGCTCGACGGCAGCATTCAGCAGCATTCAGTGTAAAAGTACTAACAGACGATCGAACATGGTGCGACCATACCAACAACAAACAACCGCACAGCCTCGCACTGACCAGCCAGTCGTTTTCCTTCCAGCGAATTAACCGCACTCAAGTTAATAATAATAATGTGCAACACATCGTTCGCCACACGATCGAATAGGTATACCTACCTAGTCCGCAGCGAACCAAGGTTGCGATGCACATCATGTTCGACTTTTAGACGCCGGACGCCGGAAATATGCATAAAATATGTACCTACCAGCGGCGGCGAGTGCGGAATAGGTATGAAACTTGGCTCGAAACTCGATAGGTATTCTTCTTACAAACTCACGCTGCGGGGCGGGCGGCAGGCACGCATCCTTTAGCTTAGAATAGGCATACCTACCTACTTATTTCTCGAGTGGTACCTACTTAAATAGATTTATGTAGGTAGGTACCTACAATTATTTTCTATGGCATTCCATAGAAAATAATTGTAGCTAAGGTACCTAGATAGGTAGGTACATAGTTAAAGAACCCTAATACTATCAATTTCAATTTTAACCATAATTTCAATGTATTGGTTTGGCTTTAGTTTGTAAATAAGCACTTACCTATTTACATTCGATGGATATTTAGGTAGGTAGGTAGGTACCTAGGTACTGTATCACACTGAAATTAATTAGGTAGGTATACCTATTATAAAGGTAGGTACATACTTGCTTATTTAATTATGAGTCTTTATAAATAACAAAAGAAATAGGTAGGAGCTTACCTCAATTGAAAGATTGTGAAAAAATACAAATTATTATTAGACGCCATGTCATGATGCGTGCGTAGGTAGGTATTTTGAAAATGGAACAGCAAGAATTCAATTAAATTACCTACAGCGTCATTTTATTGAGTACCTAGGCCGGATTTACGACAAAAGGTACTAATTACCTGTTTTTCAGTTAGGAAAGATAAAGAAATAACATAGTAAATCCACTCACCAGCGAGTATACACGACACGCCGGCGTCGATATGCCCTGTACCAAGGACTTTGCGCTTGTTGGTTACCTTTTCGGTTCCAATCGTACGCTTCATCTAATTTAAAAGAAAATGAAGTTAATAACACACAATAAAGTCAATATCAACACTTAAAGAGTAATAATTATCACTAAAATTATTCACAAAGCGATCTGACCGTTACGAAAGTTCGGAAGTAATGAAAGAATATAGTGAAGGGACATCCCATCCCTCCCACCCATGACGCGTGATCGATTGAATCACAATGAGAATTGATTATTTTTGGTCTTAACATTATTTATTTTTCATATTACTAATAATTATATTATATTAGAATTAAAAGCAAGTAGAGAACGTTATTTTGTATGGGTTTGTGGATTCAAACAAAATTAGAAAGATAATCTATTCCTCAATTTACTTGGATATAGAATACTACTTAGGTAGGTACCTACTTATACTCTTTGTCAACGGGTGTACCTATACCTACTCTTCTTGTCTCGTTTTCAATATTTTTAATTAAGACGACCTCGGTACTGCAGCATACAAACGTCCGAATATATCATAAAGGTTGTGGATTAGATTTCTGCCGCGGGACAAATGTTTGGACACAGCTATTTTTTTCCTACAGTTTATTTGCAAATCACTCGCTTTGCATGTGCGTACGTGGCTACATTATGACCATAATAATACAAGAGTCACGAAGACAATTAAATTTATTGTAAGTTGTTAATTTTCGAGTTGGAGCAAAACCCGTCCCAAGCAATACACATTATATACAATCATAGATGGAACTTTTATCTTTTATTACAAAATTAAAACGTAGGCTGATACTTTCCAATAAGATTATTTTATTCGAGTATTCGAAACTTGAAAAGAATAATTCATAATCAACGAAAACATTTTTTCAAATCGATACATTATGTAACATCTTATCGTATCCATCACTATTTTATGTTGATACGCCACATCCTGTTACTGGCTGAAAAATTATTTAATTTCCGTTTCTGGTTGTCTTGAGTTTTAGAGTCGTTACATACTTCGCGCATGTGCCGCAAACCGTTTTCATTTATTTTCTAATCATTAAAATATATGAATAATTTGTAATATTTTAAATGAACCATAATTAATTCGATGTACGTATTAATAATTATTTTTATCTAATTAAAATGATAGTTTTGACTATATCAAAAGCGGTTTTTTTTCCGCTATTTAAATGAGTCAATGTGATTGGCCAAGAGCAATATATTGCAGCCATAGACAAACAGCCATAAAGCGCTTCCCAGAATTAGGCTCTTCCTAGACGATCATTCAGCATCACATGCGTTACGTGCTGTCACTTATTCATGCATGATTCATGATTGACCGTCTAGAAGTTGTGTGGATTAATGCGAATGACATGCAATCTGCGCACTGGCAGATATTTGATAATTCCTTCATTATATCCATCATGTAAGCTATGGCATAGCTACGAGTAAATCAAGCAAGAATTTAGTGAATGAGTGACATACATGTCATGCTGAATGATCGTCTAGGATGCGCCTAATTCTTCTATCCATAGACATTTACTTGTTTACATAAGTAGTACGTCTAGGGTACAATTTCAACAAAACGTGTCTGTTTTCTTGTAAAAATATCTAGTTTAGCTCAGTTATGAAGCAGTAAAATAAGTACTTGAAATCTTATACAAATGTTCGCTAATAAACTGATAATTCCTACTTACGTATTAAAGAATTCAGAGTGATATTAGGTATGGTACATATCAAATGTTTACAAAATTCACAACTATTCATAATTTGGACGTATCTTTGAGATAGATTTTTAAATACCCTACCTTGTGAATTACTTGCAAAACCATACAAGAAGTTTGATGATTGATGGATCAATCACTTGATGGGCCAATGTCATAGTACCTACCTAGCTAGCACAGAGTAGGTAAATTTGAATGTTGTATGGAGTTGATGAATGAAGGCAACTCATGACTTATATGTGTGTAGGCTCAAAACAGACTGATTCTTGACATCTTCCTATTTACCTATTAGGTATTTGATTTTTACAGATTGCAATGTCGTCCTACCATATAACATGTTGGTTTGCAAACAAAGGTTCATAATGCTGCTGATGATGCCATATATATAAGTGCAGTTGACCAGAAACCCACTAAAAAAATTGCTTCACAATGCTTGGCAAAACAATATGATGGGCGCTGAAGTACAATCTTATCCGAGTGAATAGCCAAGAACAACCCAAAGGAAATCCGATCAATCCAGATCAGATCAACTCAACATCAACCTCGCAGCACATCCTCCTCCTCCACTTCCACAGCCTATATTGGTCCACTGCTGGACCCAGGGCTCCCCTGATAAGCGCTTTATTGGATTTTATGTAACAGGGGGTAATGCCCATAATCTCCACGCTTGGCATGCAGGTTGGGGATCGCAGTTTGGTGCTAGGATTGTTGTGCACATAATTATCATCGTAATGATTAAGTACTGAATAATAAAATTTACCAACATTATTCAATTATTTTATTAGCTGCATAAAGATTAACCCGAGTACTTAATCTGAAAGTAATTGATTTTAAAAACACAAATAAATATTCTCTGTTCTACAAGTATGTGTATTTGGTAGGAGTTAGGTTTATTACTTTGGAAATGGAATGCTTGTCTGGCTGTGTTAGCTGCGCAGTGACCTAGGATGTTAACCTCAATGCTTGTCTGGCTATGTTAGCTGCACAGAGTTCTAGGATGACAACCTCAGGGCTCGCTATGCACGCCGCGCTGTTTTCTGGTTTGTTAAGTTGCTTGCAGGAGAGCATTGATTTGCGGCTCGCTACACTCGCCGCGCTGAGTAAGGTGATGAGGGGCCCTCAGAATAAACATAAAATTCGAAATCCTCACCCCCAAGTTAGTCGACAAAGATACCTATATTAAAGGGAGAGATAAGATACCTATATTAAAGGCGTCGGGAGGTCAGGGCGTTTGCAGAAGAGGATTGATTTGCTTCGCTCACCGCAATACGACTCGTAGTCGTCGACTCCCCTCGTCGAGGGGGGGGGGGGGGGGGGGTTTAAGATTTCTCTTTCTCTAAATGAACCCCTCTATACGACCCCGTAATCAGAAACCCTCCAAAATGGCGGAGTCTGGGGAGGGGGCAGGGGGGCAATTTTTTTCGCAACTATACTACACCCCAAGGTTGCAACGCTCCCCCCGTTTCAGGGGAGGGGGTTCTGGGGGGTCAAGGGGGAGGATCACAGCACAGCAAAAAAAACATACCTTCCCCTGCACCATCATGGAGAACAATTATGTCAATGAGTGAGTGAGTGGTATTTATTCTACTCGTGTGAAAAGTACGTAACTATCTACCTACCTACTTAATGTTAATGAGTTGAGAGATAAAGAAATTTTTAACCTGCTATATTAAATATACGACAATCAATTCTAAATAAACCTCTAAGTGCGTGTCGGATTTCACTCAGGTGTTCTACCTACCAGTCATTAAAGGTACCTACTTAAATAGATATGTAGGTAGGTACCTACAATTATTTTCTATGGCAATCCATGAGTAGCTAAGGTTCCTAGGTAGGTACATAGATTATATATAATTATGAGTCTTTATAAATATCAAAAGAAATAGGTAGGTGCTTACCTCAGACGCCATGTCATGATGCGTGCGTATTACCTACAGCGTCATTTTATTGAGTAGGCCGGATCTACGACAAATGGTAGTTAGGAAAGATAAAGAAATAACATAGTAAATCCACTCACCAGCGAGAACACACGACACGCCAGCGTCGATTTGCCCTGTACCAGAGGCTTGGCGCTTGGTGGTTACATTTTCGTATACAATCGTACGCTTCAAGTAAGTTTCTCACAGAGTCTTCGTAGAATTGTGGATGCCAGATGTTCACCTTTGTTCTGCCGCGTAGGTAGGTACCGAGTTCCGAAAACGTTAATTTTATATTCAAAATAAAACTAAATAGTAGGTACATTTGACGCTTAAGTAGCAAATATTAATAGTGAATGTACCTACATAGAAAATTGTTATAGATACCTCTGCATTGGTAGTTTCAGAGATGGGTTGCTTGTATGCGATGTAATAGGTATGGTGTAGATGACACGTGTGACAGTGTGAATTTGACGGTGCGTGCGCAGTACATAATTATAGTCATCCATCATTCTAAAATGATTTGCTCACTCAGCCAAATCAGCAATCTGAAATAAATTATTTAATTACTTTATTTTTCTAATAATTCATTATTTTAATTGCCAATGATTATGCAAATGTTAGTCGAAAATGATACGCTAGGATATTGTAATAACTGGAATAAAAATATGATGGCCACATTAGATTTTGAAAATGACCCTCAAATTAGTCGAAAACAATAACCACAATAGAAAAACTGGATTATAAAATATGTACCTACGACTTTTCCATCAAATATTTATTCTACTCGTGTGAAAAGTACGTAACTATCTACCTACCTACTTAATGTTAATGAGTTGAGAGATAAAGAAATTTTTAACCTGCTATATTAAATATACGACAATCAATGTATTGCTTTCTAAATAAACCTCTAAGTGCGTGTCGGATTTCACTCAGGTTAGGTTTAGGTGTTCTACCTACCAGTCATTAAAGGTACCTACTTAAATAGATATGTAGGTAGGTACCTACAATTATTTTCTACGGCAATCCATGAGTAGCTAAGGTACCTAGGTAGGTACATAGATTATATATAATTATGAGTCTTTATAACCACAATAGAAAAACTGGATTATAAAATATGTACCTACGACTTTTCCATCAAATATTTATTCTACTCGTGTGAAAAGTACGTAACTATCTACCTACCTACTTAACGTACCTAGGTAGGTACATAGATTTATCAAAAGAAATAGGTAGGTGCTTACCTCAATAGAAAGATTGTAAAAAACATACAAATTATTATTAGACGCCATGTCATGATGCGTGCGTATTACCTACAGCGTCATTTTATTGAGTAGGCCGGATCTACGACAAATGGTACCTACTAATTACCTGTTTTTCAGTTAGGAAAGATAAAGAAATAACATAGTAAATCCACTCACCAGCGAGAACACACGACACGCCAGCGTCGATTTGCCCTGTACCAGAGGCTTGGCGCTTGGCGGTTACATTTTCGTATACAATCGTACGCTTCATCTAATAAAATGAAGTCAATATCAACACTAAAAGCGTAATAAAAATAACACAAAAATAACTCACAAAGCGATCGAAAGTAATGAGAGAAAATACGGCAAAACAATGCTATTTAAGCAAGGCGATAATAAAATAACAGTGTGGCGTCGTTTCTCACAGAGTCTTCGTAGAATTGTGGATGCCAGATGTTCACCTTTGTTCTGCCGAGTAGGTAGGTACCGAGTTCCGAAAACCTATACCAATGCGGGCTCTATCGATACCTACCTAAGTGTCGCCGCTACAATAGTACTTAGGTATAGCTTCCCAACCACCTGATTAGCCCTTTCGCGAGCCTGAAAGCTGCTCAGCGAAAATAGGTAGATAGGTAGGTACATAAGGCGGCTTCACATCGAGGACACCTCCTCTGTCCACTGCTGGCTATCTCACAAAGAAGAAACACCAGACGATATACTTAAAAAAAATGAAATAAGCTTTATTACGTTGGTCTTAGAGTCGAAAGTAGATAGCCACCCCGCCACAGTAGGTTGGTTCTCAACACATTTGTGAAGATATACCTAGTAGGTACCTACTTACGTAATAAAGTAGGTAATACTAATACCTACACGAAGTAACACGAAGTAAATAAGTAGGTACCTAGCAAGCGTAATGCCGCTCGCCGCAGTTACCTACCTGGGTTTTTACAAAACAATAGACCCTTTTTAGCCGCTCCCCTCGCCCCGGATCGTGCCGCCCCGCCCCGCCGCCGAATTGCCGCGTTTTCCTAATAATCAATGGGAATGCTTGTCTGGCTGTGTTAGCTGCGCAGTGACCTAGGATGTTAACCTCAATGCTTGTCTGGCTATGTTAGCTGCACAGAGTTCTAGGATGACAACCTCAGGGCTCGCTATGCACGCCGCGCTGTTTTCTGGTTTGTTAAGTTGCTTGCAGGAGAGCATTGATTTGCGGCTCGCTACACTCGCCGCGCTGAGTAAGGTGATGAGGGGCCCTCAGAATAAACATAAAATTCGAAATCCTCACCCCCAAGTTAGTCGACAAAGATACCTATATTAAAGGGAGAGATAAGATACCTATATTAAAGGCGTCGGGAGGTCAGGGCGTTTGCAGAAGAGGATTGATTTGCTTCGCTCACCGCAATACGACTCGTAGTCGTCGACTCCCCTCGTCGAGGGGGGGGGGGGGGGGGGGTTTAAGATTTCTCTTTCTCTAAATGAACCCCTCTATACGACCCCGTAATCAGAAACCCTCCAAAAGGGCGGAGTCTGGGGAGGGGGCAGGGGGGCAATTTTTTTCGCAACTATACTACACCCCAAGGTTGCAACGCTCCCCCCGTTTCAGGGGAGGGGGTTCTGGGGGGTCAAGGGGGAGGATCACAGCACAGCAAAAAAAACATACCTTCCCCTGCACCATCATGGAGAACAATTATGTCAATGAGTGAGTGAGTGAGAGAGTGGTATTTATTCTACTCGTGTGAAAAGTACGTAACTATCTACCTACCTACTTAATGTTAATGAGTTGAGAGATAAAGAAATTTTTAACCTGCTATATTAAATATACGACAATCAATTCTAAATAAACCTCTAAGTGCGTGTCGGATTTCACTCAGGTGTTCTACCTACCAGTCATTAAAGGTACCTACTTAAATAGATATGTAGGTAGGTACCTACAATTATTTTCTATGGCAATCCATGAGTAGCTAAGGTACCTAGGTAGGTACATAGATTATATATAATTATGAGTCTTTATAAATATCAAAAGAAATAGGTAGGTGCTTACCTCAGACGCCATGTCATGATGCGTGCGTATTACCTACAGCGTCATTTTATTGAGTAGGCCGGATCTACGACAAATGGTAGTTAGGAAAGATAAAGAAATAACATAGTAAATCCACTCACCAGCGAGAACACACGACACGCCAGCGTCGATTTGCCCTGTACCAGAGGCTTGGCGCTTGGTGGTTACATTTTCGTATACAATCGTACGCTTCAAGTAAGTCAATATCAACACTAAAAGCGTAATAAAAATAACACAAAAATAACTCACAAAGCGATCTAACCGAAAGTAATGAGAGAAAATACGGCAAAACAATGCTATTTAAGCAAGGCGATAATAAAATAACAGTGTGGCGTCGTTTCTCACAGAGTCTTCGTAGAATTGTGGATGCCAGATGTTCACCTTTGTTCTGCCGCGTAGGTAGGTACCGAGTTCCGAAAACCTATACCAATGCGGGCTCTATCTATACCTACCTAAGTGTCGCCGCTACAATAGTACTTACTTAGGTATAGCTTCCCAACCACCTGATTAGCCCTTTCGCGAGCCTGAAAGCTGCTCAGCGAAAATAGGTAGATAGGTAGGTACATAAGGCGGCTTCACATCGAGGACACCTCCTCTGTCCACTGCTGGCTATCTCACAAAGAAGAAACACCAGACGATATAAAAAAAATGAAATAAGCTTTATTACGTTGGTCTTAGAGTCGAAAGTAGATAGCCACCCCGCCACAGTAGGTTTGTTCTCAACACATTTGTGAAGATATAGTAGGTACCTACTTACGTAATAAAGTAGGTAATACTAATACCTACACGAAGTAACATAACCTAGCATAATAAGTAAGGTATAGCTTCCCAACCACCTGATTAGCCCTTTCGCGAGCCTGAAAGCTGCTCAGCGAAAATAGGTAGATAGGTAGGTACATAAGGCAGCTTCACTCCGTCACGGCTATCTCACAAAGAAGAAACACCAGACGATATAAAAAAAATTCGTAACGAAAAAACAAATGATTTGTCCGCAACTCGGTCATATCCTTGCGTATGTAACATAACCTAGCATAATAAGTAGGTACCTCGAAAGTACGCGTAATGCCGCTCGCCGCAGTTACCTACCTGGGTTTTTACAAAACAAGCCGCTCCCCTCGCCCCGGATCGCACCGCCCCGCCCCGCCGCTGAATTGCCGCGTTTTCCTAATAATCACGCATTTCGCGGTTTAATTCGCTCGCCACGCAGCGGGGAGACGACCTGGATAGATAGAAGCAGCGAGAAAAAATGTTTCCCACCTGTCTGCTATACGATAGAGCAAAAATTTTCGTTCCAGCTATAACCCAGCCCGAGCTATTACGCTATTCGCGTTTACCCTTTTTCCTGGAAAATGGAGGGTGAAATATAGAAAAATAGGAATTTTCCCTAGGTCACCCGGACCCCCTCTACACGATTCCGTAAAAAAAAACATACCTTCCCCTCCACCATCAAGGAGAACAATGATGTCAATGAGTGAGTCAGTGAGTGGTAATCGAGCTTTATATAGTATAATAACTAGTTTTTTATATGTGCGCGAGCTGCAAGCAGCTCGCGGCGGCTGTTTATATTGTTTATTTTTTTATTTGAACCCCTTTTCGTAACCTACACCCTCGATTTGGTCGAAATCGATAACCAAGAGTGAAATTTGCTATTAAAAAATGTCAGCCATCTTGGATTTTAAAATGGACGTCTTTTTCGTAATCTACGAGTTCGAGTTGTTCGAAAACGATACCCATATTAGTGGGTGTGCTGTCACACAGCGCGGCTCGCTTCGCTCGCCTTGCTGTGTGACGGTGGTCGAATTGCGGTTCGCTTCGCTCACCGCAATCCGACTCGCAACACACGAAGCGCGGCTCGCTTCGCTCGCCTTGCTAAGTAACGGTGGTCGCATTGCGGTTCGCTTCGCTCACCGCAATACGACTCCGCTCGTGCTGTCACACAGCAAGGCTCGCTTCGCTCGCCTTGCTATGTGACGGGTGTCGAATTGCGGTTCGCTTCGCTCACCGCAATCCGTCCCGCGACACACGAAGCGCGGCTCGCTTCGCTCGCCTTGCTAAGTAACGGTAGTCGCATTGCGGTTCGCTTCGCTCACCGCAATACGACTCCGCTCGCGCTGTCACACAGCAAGGCTCGCTTCGCTCACCTTGCTGTGTGACGACTGTCGAATTGCGGTTCGCTCCGCTCACCGCAATCCGACTCGCAAAACACGAAGCGCGGCTCGCTTCGCTCGCCTTGCTACGTTACGGTGGTCGCATTGCGGTTCGCTTCGCTCACCGCAATACGACTCCGCTCGTGCTGTCACACAGCAAGGCTCGCTTCGCTCGCCTTGCTGTGTGACAGTTGTCGAATTGCGGTTCGCTTCGCTCACCGCAATCCGACCCACAGCCCACGAAGCGCGGCTCGCTTCGCTCGCCTTGCTAAGTAACGGTGGTCGCATTGCGGTTCGCTTCGCTCACCGCAATCCGACTCGCAAAACACGAAGCGCGGCTCGCTTCGCTCGCCTTGCTACGATACGGAGGTCTTATTGCGGTTCGCTTCGCTCACCGCAATCCGACACACGCACGCCGTCATTAAATTCGGAATCCTCACCCCCATGTTAGTCGAAAACGATACCCATATCAGATTTAACACGTTTACTCCAGCGGTTGTCAGTTTTTCGCGTGATATGGCCGGCCCACTGCCTCTTCAGCTTGCTTTTTCTCTGAGCTATCGATAGCTTTGGTTCTCTGTTGGATGTATTTGTTACGAATCCTATCCTTATCAAAGATTACCTTTTGTTAGGAGTTGTACTAAATCGTAGTTGCATTCTATGTCGTCGGCGGCGGCGCGGCGGCGGTGGCGTTTCTTCGCGTCGCAGCTACAGGCTGCGTGCACAGAGGTGTTTGCAGTGTTGGCGGTTCGCGCTTCTTGTTGGGATGTCTCTGTGACATCCCGTGTTGAAAATAACCTACATAGATCTAAGTACCTACCTGTCAATACTTAAGCCATTTCCAGGTACAATGTTTGTAAACAACTCGCAACATAAGAATACAAAATTTTCTTTTGTCGTTTGTCTTTGAAAAATAATTATAAGCAGGTAAGTACATACATAATTATGCTTTGTAAGAAAACAATCAAACCGATCAGTACATACCTACCTACTTAGGTATATTATTTTTATTAGTTATGTCAATATTGTAATAACTTACAAACATTGCACCTATCTTTATTTATGTCTGAGTATGGATGGGTACATACATACTACTATTTTACAGTTCGTGGCGCTAAATGTCTGTCTTGTAGCAGCCGCTCACGTCGCCGCGTCGTCGTCGCCGTCGTCGCCGCGCTCGACGGCAGCATTCAGCAGCATTCAGTGTAAAAGTACTAACAGACGATCGAACATGGTGCGACCATACCAACAACAAACAACCGCACAGCCTCGCACTGACCAGCCAGTCGTTTTCCTTCCAGCGAATTAACCGCACTCAAGTTAATAATAATAATGTGCAACACATCGTTCGCCACACGATCGAATAGGTATACCTACCTAGTCCGCAGCGAACCAAGGTTGCGATGCACATCATGTTCGACTTTTAGACGCCGGACGCCGGAAATATGCATAAAATATGTACCTACCAGCGGCGGCGAGTGCGGAATAGGTATGAAACTTTGCTCGAAACTCGATAGGTATTCTTCTTACAAACTCACGCTGCGGGGCGGGCGGCAGGCACGCATCCTTTAGCTTAGAATAGGCATACCTACCTACTTATTTCTCGAGTGGTACCTACTTAAATAGATTTATGTAGGTAGGTACCTACAATTATTTTCTATGGCATTCCATAGAAAATAATTGTAGCTAAGGTACCTAGATAGGTAGGTACATAGTTAAAGAACCCTAATACTATCAATTTCAATTTTAACCATAATTTCAATGTATTGGTTTGGCTTTAGTTTGTAAATAAGCACTTACCTATTTACATTCGATGGATATTTAGGTAGGTAGGTACCTAGGTACTGTATCACACTGAAATTAATTAGGTAGGTATACCTATTATAAAGGTAGGTACATACTTGCTTATTTAATTATGAGTCTTTATAAATAACAAAAGAAATAGGTAGGAGCTTACCTCAATTGAAAGATTGTGAAAAAATACAAATTATTATTAGACGCCATGTCATGATGCGTGCGTAGGTAGGTATTTTGAAAATGGAACAGCAAGAATTCAATTAAATTACCTACAGCGTCATTTTATTGAGTACCTAGGCCGGATTTACGACAAAAGGTACTAATTACCTGTTTTTCAGTTAGGAAAGATAAAGAAATAACATAGTAAATCCACTCACCAGCGAGTATACACGACACGCCGGCGTCGATATGCCCTGTACCAAGGACTTTGCGCTTGTTGGTTACCTTTTCGGTTCCAATCGTACGCTTCATCTAATTTAAAAGAAAATGAAGTTAATAACACACAATAAAGTCAATATCAACACTTAAAGAGTAATAATTATCACTAAAATTATTCACAAAGCGATCTAACCGTTACGAAAGTTCGGAAGTAATGAAAGAATATAGTGAAGGGACATCCCATCCCTCCCACCCATGACGCGTGATCGATTGAATCACAATGAGAATTGATTATTTTTGGTCTTAACATTATTTATTTTTCATATTACTAATAATTATATTATATTAGAATTAAAAGCAAGTAGAGAACGTTATTTTGTATGGGTTTGTGGATTCAAACAAAATTAGAAAGATAATCTATTCCTCAATTTACTTGGATATAGAATACTACTTAGGTAGGTACCTACTTATACTCTTTGTCAACGGGTGTACCTATACCTACTCTTCTTGTCTCGTTTTCAATATTTTTAATTAAGACGACCTCGGTACTGCAGCATACAAACGTCCGAATATATCATAAAGGTTGTGGATTAGATTTCTGCCGCGGGACAAATGTTTGGACACAGCTATTTTTTTCCTACAGTTTATTTGCAAATCACTCGCTTTGCATGTGCGTACGTGGCTACATTATGACCATAATAATACAAGAGTCACGAAGACAATTAAATTTATTGTAAGTTGTTAATTTTCGAGTTGGAGCAAAACCCGTCCCAAGCAATACACATTATATACAATCATAGATGGAACTTTTATCTTTTATTACAAAATTAAAACGTAGGCTGATACTTTCCAATAAGATTATTTTATTCGAGTATTCGAAACTTGAAAAGAATAATTCATAATCAACGAAAACATTTTTTCAAATCGATACATTATGTAACATCTTATCGTATCCATCACTATTTTATGTTGATACGCCACATCCTGTTACTGGCTGAAAAATTATTTAATTTCCGTTTCTGGTTGTCTTGAGTTTTAGAGTCGTTACATACTTCGCGCATGTGCCGCAAACCGTTTTCATTTATTTTCTAATCATTAAAATATATGAATAATTTGTAATATTTTAAATGAACCATAATTAATTCGATGTACGTATTAATAATTATTTTTATCTAATTAAAATGATAGTTTTGACTATATCAAAAGCGGTTTTTTTTCCGCTATTTAAATGAGTCAATGTGATTGGCCAAGAGCAATATATTGCAGCCATAGACAAACAGCCATAAAGCGCTTCCCAGAATTAGGCTCTTCCTAGACGATCATTCAGCATCACATGCGTTACGTGCTGTCACTTATTCATGCATGATTCATGATTGACCGTCTAGAAGTTGTGTGGATTAATGCGAATGACATGCAATCTGCGCACTGGCAGATATTTGATAATTCCTTCATTATATCCATCATGTAAGCTATGGCATAGCTACGAGTAAATCAAGCAAGAATTTAGTGAATGAGTGACATACATGTCATGCTGAATGATCGTCTAGGATGCGCCTAATTCTTCTATCCATAGACATTTACTTGTTTACATAAGTAGTACGTCTAGGGTACAATTTCAACAAAACGTGTCTGTTTTCTTGTAAAAATATCTAGTTTAGCTCAGTTATGAAGCAGTAAAATAAGTACTTGAAATCTTATACAAATGTTCGCTAATAAACTGATAATTCCTACTTACGTATTAAAGAATTCAGAGTGATATTAGGTATGGTACATATCAAATGTTTACAAAATTCACAACTATTCATAATTTGGACGTATCTTTGAGATAGATTTTTAAATACCCTACCTTGTGAATTACTTGCAAAACCATACAAGAAGTTTGATGATTGATGGATCAATCACTTGATGGGCCAATGTCATAGTACCTACCTAGCTAGCACAGAGTAGGTACATTTGAATGTTGTATGGAGTTGATGAATGAAGGCAACTCATGACTTATATGTGTGTAGGCTCAAAACAGACTGATTCTTGACATCTTCCTATTTACCTATTAGGTATTTGATTTTTACAGATTGCAATGTCGTCCTACCATATAACATGTTGGTTTGCAAACAAAGGTTCATAATGCTGCTGATGATGCCATATATATAAGTGCAGTTGACCAGAAACCCACTAAAGAAATTGCTTCACAATGCTTGGCAAAACAATATGATGGGCGCTGAAGTACAATCTTATCCGAGTGAATAGCCAAGAACAACCCAAAGGAAATCCGATCAATCCAGATCAGATCAACTCAACATCAACCTCGCAGCACATCCTCCTCCTCCACTTCCACAGCCTATATTGGTCCACTGCTGGACCCAGGGCTCCCCTGATAAGCGCTTTATTGGATTTTATGTAACAGGGGGTAATGCCCATAATCTCCACGCTTGGCATGCAGGTTGGGGATCGCAGTTTGGTGCTAGGATTGTTGTGCACATAATTATCATCGTAATGATTAAGTACTGAATAATAAAATTTACCAACATTATTCAATTATTTTATTAGCTGCATAAAGATTAACCCGAGTACTTAATCTGAAAGTAATTGATTTTAAAAACACAAATAAATATTCTCTGTTCTACAAGTATGTGTATTTGGTAGGAGTTAGGTTTATTACTTTGGAAATGGAATGCTTGTCTGGCTGTGTTAGCTGCGCAGTGACCTAGGATGTTAACCTCAATGCTTGTCTGGCTATGTTAGCTGCACAGAGTTCTAGGATGACAACCTCAGGGCTCGCTATGCACGCCGCGCTGTTTTCTGGTTTGTTAAGTTGCTTGCAGGAGAGCATTGATTTGCGGCTCGCTACACTCGCCGCGCTGAGTAAGGTGATGAGGGGCCCTCAGAATAAACATAAAATTCGAAATCCTCACCCCCAAGTTAGTCGACAAAGATACCTATATTAAAGGGAGAGATAAGATACCTATATTAAAGGCGTCGGGAGGTCAGGGCGTTTGCAGAAGAGGATTGATTTGCTTCGCTCACCGCAATACGACTCGTAGTCGTCGACTCCCCTCGTCGAGGGGGGGGGGGGGGGGGGTTTAAGATTTCTCTTTCTCTAAATGAACCCCTCTATACGACCCCGTAATCAGAAACCCTCCAAAATGGCGGAGTCTGGGGAGGGGGCAGGGGGGCAATTTTTTTCGCAACTATACTACACCCCAAGGTTGCAACGCTCCCCCCGTTTCAGGGGAGGGGGTTCTGGGGGGTCAAGGGGGAGGATCACAGCACAGCAAAAAAAACATACCTTCCCCTGCACCATCATGGAGAACAATTATGTCAATGAGTGAGTGAGTGAGTGAGTGGTATTTATTCTACTCGTGTGAAAAGTACGTAACTATCTACCTACCTACTTAATGTTAATGAGTTGAGAGATAAAGAAATTTTTAACCTGCTATATTAAATATACGACAATCAATTCTAAATAAACCTC
This sequence comes from Eupithecia inturbata, assembly GCA_963662085.1. Lineage (NCBI taxonomy): Eukaryota > Metazoa > Arthropoda > Insecta > Lepidoptera > Geometridae > Eupithecia > Eupithecia inturbata. The sequence continues at coordinate 1,531,939 of OY759177.1, forward strand.
TAAGTGCGTGTCGGATTTCACTCAGGTGTTCTACCTACCAGTCATTAAAGGTACCTACTTAAATAGATATGTAGGTAGGTACCTACAATTATTTTCTATGGCAATCCATGAGTAGCTAAGGTTCCTAGGTAGGTACATAGATTATATATAATTATGAGTCTTTATAAATATCAAAAGAAATAGGTAGGTGCTTACCTCAGACGCCATGTCATGATGCGTGCGTATTACCTACAGCGTCATTTTATTGAGTAGGCCGGATCTACGACAAATGGTAGTTAGGAAAGATAAAGAAATAACATAGTAAATCCACTCACCAGCGAGAACACACGACACGCCAGCGTCGATTTGCCCTGTACCAGAGGCTTGGCGCTTGGTGGTTACATTTTCGTATACAATCGTACGCTTCAAGTAAGTTTCTCACAGAGTCTTCGTAGAATTGTGGATGCCAGATGTTCACCTTTGTTCTGCCGCGTAGGTAGGTACCGAGTTCCGAAAACCTATACCAATGCGGGCTCTATCTATACCTACCTAAGTGTCGCCGCTACAATAGTACTTAGGTATAGCTTCCCAACCACCTGATTAGCCCTTTCGCGAGCCTGAAAGCTGCTCAGCGAAAATAGGTAGATAGGTAGGTACATAAGGCAGCTTCACTCCGTCACGGCTATCTCACAAAGAAGAAACACCAGACGATATAAAAAAGTCTTCGTAGAATTGTGGATGCCAGATGTTCACCTTTGTTCTGCCGCGTAGGTAGGTACCGAGTTCCGAAAACCTATACCAATGCGGGCTCTATCTATACCTACCTAAGTGTCGCCGCTACAATAGTACTTAGGTATAGCTTCCCAACCACCTGATTAGCCCTTTCGCGAGCCTGAAAGCTGCTCAGCGAAAATAGGTAGATAGGTAGGTACATAAGGCAGCTTCACTCCGTCACGGCTATCTCACAAAGAAGAAACACCAGACGATATAAAAAAAATTCGTAACGAAAAAACAAATGATTTGTCCGCAACTCGGTCATATCCTTGCGTATGTAACATAACCTAGCATAATAAGTAGGTACCTCGAAAGTACGCGTAATGCCGCTCGCCGCAGTTACCTACCTGGGTTTTTACAAAACAATAGACCCTTTTTAGCCGCTCCCCTCGCCCCGGATCGCACCGCCCCGCCCCGCCGCTGAATTGCCGCGTTTTCCTAATAATCACGCATTTCGCAGTTTAATTCGCTCGCCACGCAGCGGGGAGACGACCTGGATAGATAGTAGCAGCGAGAAAAAATGTTTCCCACCTGTCTGCTATACGATAGAGCAAAAATTTTTGTTCCAGCTATAACCCAGCCCGAGCTATTACGCTATTCGCGTTTACCCTTTTTCCTGGAAAATGGAGGGTGAAATTCAGAAAAATAGGAATTTTTCCTAAGTCACCCTGAACCCCTCTACACGTTTCCGTAAAAAAAAACATACCTTCCCCTCCACCATCAAGGAGAACAATGATGTCAATGAGTGAGTGAGTGAGTGAGTGGTAATCGAGCTTTATATAATATAAACTAGTTTTTTATATGTGCGCGAGCTGCAAGCAGCTCGCGGCGGCTGTTTATATTGTTTATTTTTTTTATTTACTTCCCCTTGTCGTAACCTACACCCTCGATTTGGTCGAAATCGTTAACCAGTAACCAGTTAACCAGTAGGTAGGTAGATAGTTACGTACTTTTCACACGAGTAGAATAAATATTTGATGGAAAAGTCGTAGGTACATATTTTATAATCCAGTTTTTCTATTGTGGTTATAAAGACTCATAATTATATATAATCTATGTACCTACCTAGGTACCTTAGCTACTCATGGATTGCCGTAGAAAATAATTGTAGGTACCTACCTACATATCTATTTAAGTAGGTACCTTTAATGACTGGTAGGTAGAACACCTAAACCTAACCTGAGTGAAATCCGACACGCACTTAGAGGTTTATTTAGAAAGCAATACATTGATTGTCGTATATTTAATATAGCAGGTTAAAAATTTCTTTATCTCTCAACTCATTAACATTAAGTAGGTAGGTAGATAGTTACGTACTTTTCACACGAGTAGAATAAATACCACTCACTCACTCACTCACTCATTGACATAATTGTTCTCCATGATGGTGCAGGGGAAGGTATGTTTTTTTTGCTGTGCTGTGATCCTCCCCCTTGACCCCCCAGAACCCCCTCCCCTGAAACGGGGGGAGCGTTGCAACCTTGGGGTGTAGTATAGTTGCGAAAAAAATTGCCCCCCTGCCCCCTCCCCAGACTCCGCCATTTTGGAGGGTTTCTGATTACGGGGTCGTATAGAGGGGTTCATTTAGAGAAAGAGAAATCTTAAACCCCCCCCCCCCCCCCCCCTCGACGAGGGGAGTCGACGACTACGAGTCGTATTGCGGTGAGCGAAGCAAATCAATCCTCTTCTGCAAACGCCCTGACCTCCCGACGCCTTTAATATAGGTATCTTATCTCTCCCTTTAATATAGGTATCTTTGTCGACTAACTTGGGGGTGAGGATTTCGAATTTTATGTTTATTCTGAGGGCCCCTCATCACCTTACTCAGCGCGGCGAGTGTAGCGAGCCGCAAATCAATGCTCTCCTGCAAGCAACTTAACAAACCAGAAAACAGCGCGGCGTGCATAGCGAGCCCTGAGGTTGTCATCCTAGAACTCTGTGCAGCTAACATAGCCAGACAAGCATTGAGGTTAACATCCTAGGTCACTGCGCAGCTAACACAGCCAGACAAGCATTCCATTTCCAAAGTAATAAACCTAACTCCTACCAAATACACATACTTGTAGAACAGAGAATATTTATTTGTGTTTTTAAAATCAATTACTTTCAGATTAAGTACTCGGGTTAATCTTTATGCAGCTAATAAAATAATTGAATAATGTTGGTAAATTTTATTATTCAGTACTTAATCATTACGATGATAATTATGTGCACAACAATCCTAGCACCAAACTGCGATCCCCAACCTGCATGCCAAGCGTGGAGATTATGGGCATTACCCCCTGTTACATAAAATCCAATAAAGCGCTTATCAGGGGAGCCCTGGGTCCAGCAGTGGACCAATATAGGCTGTGGAAGTGGAGGAGGAGGATGTGCTGCGAGGTTGATGTTGAGTTGATCTGATCTGGATTGATCGGATTTCCTTTGGGTTGTTCTTGGCTATTCACTCGGATAAGATTGTACTTCAGCGCCCATCATATTGTTTTGCCAAGCATTGTGAAGCAATTTCTTTAGTGGGTTTCTGGTCAACTGCACTTATATATATGGCATCATCAGCAGCATTATGAACCTTTGTTTGCAAACCAACATGTTATATGGTAGGACGACATTGCAATCTGTAAAAATCAAATACCTAATAGGTAAATAGGAAGATGTCAAGAATCAGTCTGTTTTGAGCCTACACACATATAAGTCATGAGTTGCCTTCATTCATCAACTCCATACAACATTCAAATGTACCTACTCTGTGCTAGCTAGGTAGGTACTATGACATTGGCCCATCAAGTGATTGATCCATCAATCATCAAACTTCTTGTATGGTTTTGCAAGTAATTCACAAGGTAGGGTATTTAAAAATCTATCTCAAAGATACGTCCAAATTATGAATAGTTGTGAATTTTGTAAACATTTGATATGTACCATACCTAATATCACTCTGAATTCTTTAATACGTAAGTAGGAATTATCAGTTTATTAGCGAACATTTGTATAAGATTTCAAGTACTTATTTTACTGCTTCATAACTGAGCTAAACTAGATATTTTTACAAGAAAACAGACACGTTTTGTTGAAATTGTACCCTAGACGTACTACTTATGTAAACAAGTAAATGTCTATGGATAGAAGAATTAGGCGCATCCTAGACGATCATTCAGCATGACATGTATGTCACTCATTCACTAAATTCTTGCTTGATTTACTCGTAGCTATGCCATAGCTTACATGATGGATATAATGAAGGAATTATCAAATATCTGCCAGTGCGCAGATTGCATGTCATTCGCATTAATCCACACAACTTCTAGACGGTCAATCATGAATCATGCATGAATAAGTGACAGCACGTAACGCATGTGATGCTGAATGATCGTCTAGGAAGAGCCTAATTCTGGGAAGCGCTTTATGGCTGTTTGTCTATGGCTGCAATATATTGCTCTTGGCCAATCACATTGACTCATTTAAATAGCGGAAAAAAAACCGCTTTTGATATAGTCAAAACTATCATTTTAATTAGATAAAAATAATTATTAATACGTACATCGAATTAATTATGGTTCATTTAAAATATTACAAATTATTCATATATTTTAATGATTAGAAAATAAATGAAAACGGTTTGCGGCACATGCGCGAAGTATGTAACGACTCTAAAACTCAAGACAACCAGAAACGGAAATTAAATAATTTTTCAGCCAGTAACAGGATGTGGCGTATCAACATAAAATAGTGATGGATACGATAAGATGTTACATAATGTATCGATTTGAAAAAATGTTTTCGTTGATTATGAATTATTCTTTTCAAGTTTCGAATACTCGAATAAAATAATCTTATTGGAAAGTATCAGCCTACGTTTTAATTTTGTAATAAAAGATAAAAGTTCCATCTATGATTGTATATAATGTGTATTGCTTGGGACGGGTTTTGCTCCAACTCGAAAATTAACAACTTACAATAAATTTAATTGTCTTCGTGACTCTTGTATTATTATGGTCATAATGTAGCCACGTACGCACATGCAAAGCGAGTGATTTGCAAATAAACTGTAGGAAAAAAATAGCTGTGTCCAAACATTTGTCCCGCGGCAGAAATCTAATCCACAACCTTTATGATATATTCGGACGTTTGTATGCTGCAGTACCGAGGTCGTCTTAATTAAAAATATTGAAAACGAGACAAGAAGAGTAGGTATAGGTACACCCGTTGACAAAGAGTATAAGTAGGTACCTACCTAAGTAGTATTCTATATCCAAGTAAATTGAGGAATAGATTATCTTTCTAATTTTGTTTGAATCCACAAACCCATACAAAATAACGTTCTCTACTTGCTTTTAATTCTAATATAATATAATTATTAGTAATATGAAAAATAAATAATGTTAAGACCAAAAATAATCAATTCTCATTGTGATTCAATCGATCACGCGTCATGGGTGGGAGGGATGGGATGTCCCTTCACTATATTCTTTCATTACTTCCGAACTTTCGTAACGGTTAGATCGCTTTGTGAATAATTTTAGTGATAATTATTACTCTTTAAGTGTTGATATTGACTTTATTGTGTGTTATTAACTTCATTTTCTTTTAAATTAGATGAAGCGTACGATTGGAACCGAAAAGGTAACCAACAAGCGCAAAGTCCTTGGTACAGGGCATATCGACGCCGGCGTGTCGTGTATACTCGCTGGTGAGTGGATTTACTATGTTATTTCTTTATCTTTCCTAACTGAAAAACAGGTAATTAGTACCTTTTGTCGTAAATCCGGCCTAGGTACTCAATAAAATGACGCTGTAGGTAATTTAATTGAATTCTTGCTGTTCCATTTTCAAAATACCTACCTACGCACGCATCATGACATGGCGTCTAATAATAATTTGTATTTTTTCACAATCTTTCAATTGAGGTAAGCTCCTACCTATTTCTTTTGTTATTTATAAAGACTCATAATTAAATAAGCAAGTATGTACCTACCTTTATAATAGGTATACCTACCTAATTAATTTCAGTGTGATACAGTACCTAGGTACCTACCTACCTACCTAAATATCCATCGAATGTAAATAGGTAAGTGCTTATTTACAAACTAAAGCCAAACCAATACATTGAAATTATGGTTAAAATTGAAATTGATAGTATTAGGGTTCTTTAACTATGTACCTACCTATCTAGGTACCTTAGCTACAATTATTTTCTATGGAATGCCATAGAAAATAATTGTAGGTACCTACCTACATAAATCTATTTAAGTAGGTACCACTCGAGAAATAAGTAGGTAGGTATGCCTATTCTAAGCTAAAGGATGCGTGCCTGCCGCCCGCCCCGCAGCGTGAGTTTGTAAGAAGAATACCTATCGAGTTTCGAGCAAAGTTTCATACCTATTCCGCACTCGCCGCCGCTGGTAGGTACATATTTTATGCATATTTCCGGCGTCCGGCGTCTAAAAGTCGAACATGATGTGCATCGCAACCTTGGTTCGCTGCGGACTAGGTAGGTATACCTATTCGATCGTGTGGCGAACGATGTGTTGCACATTATTATTATTAACTTGAGTGCGGTTAATTCGCTGGAAGGAAAACGACTGGCTGGTCAGTGCGAGGCTGTGCGGTTGTTTGTTGTTGGTATGGTCGCACCATGTTCGATCGTCTGTTAGTACTTTTACACTGAATGCTGCTGAATGCTGCCGTCGAGCGCGGCGACGACGGCGACGACGACGCGGCGACGTGAGCGGCTGCTACAAGACAGACATTTAGCGCCACGAACTGTAAAATAGTAGTATGTATGTACCCATCCATACTCAGACATAAATAAAGATAGGTGCAATGTTTGTAAGTTATTACAATATTGACATAACTAATAAAAATAATATACCTAAGTAGGTAGGTATGTACTGATCGGTTTGATTGTTTTCTTACAAAGCATAATTATGTATGTACTTACCTGCTTATAATTATTTTTCAAAGACAAACGACAAAAGAAAATTTTGTATTCTTATGTTGCGAGTTGTTTACAAACATTGTACCTGGAAATGGCTTAAGTATTGACAGGTAGGTACTTAGATCTATGTAGGTTATTTTCAACACGGGATGTCACAGAGACATCCCAACAAGAAGCGCGAACCGCCAACACTGCAAACACCTCTGTGCACGCAGCCTGTAGCTGCGACGCGAAGAAACGCCACCGCCGCCGCGCCGCCGCCGACGACATAGAATGCAACTACGATTTAGTACAACTCCTAACAAAAGGTAATCTTTGATAAGGATAGGATTCGTAACAAATACATCCAACAGAGAACCAAAGCTATCGATAGCTCAGAGAAAAAGCAAGCTGAAGAGGCAGTGGGCCGGCCATATCACGCGAAAAACTGACAACCGCTGGAGTAAACGTGTTCTCGAGTGTAGACCGCGAATCGGCAAACGTAGTGTAGGACGCCCTCTGGCCAGTTGGGATGACGATCTGCTGAAGACAGGGCGCTACGGCGCTCATTAGGGGAGGCCTATGCCCAGCAGTGGACTAAGATAGGTTGGTGATGATAAATCAATCAGTTATTAAATCAAAGTTTTATTAATTGGGAATCTGTAAAATCATAATATTTAAAACAGTATGCGCAAATACACTTTTATCAGCAAACTTTGTGTTTTTAAATACATAACTTCAAATCCCACAGGGCTTGGAGTAGCAGCAAACAATGACACCTAACAACTGACTGCGTGTATGATGAAAACAGCAAAATCAATGCGTCGCGCGCGACGGCGATGCCAGCGGCGCGGCGCGAGGGTAAAATTACCATAGATAATGCATGAAATGCATTCCGAAATCCACAAAATCGGTAAATATATTCATTCAATACCTTATAAAATGAAACAATTCTAAGAAAATAGCACAAATCGTGTTGATCTTTGCCGCTTCCTCAATAATTGTCAACCCATTCACTGCCCAGCCTCTGGGCGCCCTTTCTGGTCGCGCCACAGGCGAATCAAGTACGAGACGTCCATGTTAATCATTGGCAATTAAAATAATGAATTATAAGACAAATAAAGTAATTAAATAATTTATTTCAGATTGCTGATTTATCTGCGTGAGCAAATCATTTTAGAATGATGGATGACTATAATTATGTACTGCGCACGCACCGTCAAATTCACACTGTCACACGTGTCATCTACACTATATTACATCGCAACATGAAAACAAGCAACCCAGCTTTAAAACTACCAATGCAAAGGTAACAAGATAACAATTTTCTATGTACATTCACTATTATTATTTGCTTCTTAAGCGTCTTAACACTGATTGCCATTGAAAATGTACCTACTATTTAGTTTTATTTTGAATATAAAATAACCTATAATCGTTTCTTGGAATACAACATCTCTTTGATAATATGGATAAAAAGATTAAGCCTAGATATATCCTACCAAATTTTATACCTACACATTAAGAAATAACGTTATTTAGCCTCACCGATAGAAACTGTAAACTTATCCTAATATTATTTAAAATTGTCCATGTCCCATCTGAGGTAAAATCGACTTCAACTAAAACGTAGTTACAAATAGTGTAAAATGTGTATAAAATATGTATGTATTAAGTTAAATTAATAACATCATGTTTATTTTTCAGTATTTGGCAAGAAAACCCATCATCGTGAATCGTGATCAAAAACCTATCTAATCCCAGTAAATGTCTACTTGCCCAAAACAAGATATTTTGCAAAGCTAATCCTGGTGAGTTACCAAATTAATTACAAATAATTAAAGAGGCGACAATAAAAACGCCTGGCCGAGACGGTGACAGCAGCGTAAGAATCGACTTTTTCAACTGAGCTTGTAAATGTCGTGGAAAGCCAACTAAGGGAACCTCTCAGAAAAAAGGCAGCAGCTTTCTTCTGTCTATTTGAAAACCATTATTGCAATTACTAACCCGCCTTCCAAACATGATGATTACAGCAAAAACCCCATTATTTGAGGCATATTCAACAGTCGGCGTACCTACCGTTTATCAGCTATAAACACTAAAAAACTTACAAACACCATTATTCATCAAATTATTCATTATGTATGAGGTAGACCTATCTTTCTGATTAAAATATTATCATAATTATTTCCTACCTACATTACCAAATTATATTATATTAAACATGTAGGTGCCAGCTATTATTTAATACATTCACTGCCCAGCCTCAGCAGTGCGACCTGCAAGGGTGCGTACCGCCGCGCGCCGCCGCCTCGCCTCGAGCTGGTGCAAACCAACATAATAATTATGTGCATGATGGCAGTATTAGTTATAAAAACTGCACTCTACACAATTCTGAAAGTACAACAGGCCCTACAAAGCAAAAATTTAAAAATAAAAAACCATTGAAATTGTATCTAATTTTGTTATTCGTTTTCAGATACCATACAAATTGGAGGACACCAGATTCAAACAATTCTTCAGCTGAAATAAATTGTCAACTAGCTTTGAAATATTGCCCACCATCTAAGTACAATATTTTATTACAATCAACTTGGATAATCTACCCTATTTAAAAACAATGGTTATTTTATTTACGTAAATACAAGATTTGATTTCATAGACTGTGTTCTGATTCAATATCCTATCCGATTATCGCAATTTATCAATAATTAGGTACAAATAATTAGGCAACATAAATCAGAAATAATTAATTGTTTAATTATTTCTGATTTATGCCTACCTAATCCTTTTATTGAAATTTTACGTTTTTGACATAGGTATTGACAATCGCCATCTATCAAACCTATAAAGAACATCATAAGCCTTTAAAATAATTAGAAAGGCAAATGCCGAGGACATACATATTATTGGGTTAGTTTCCATGTTATTAATTAATTTCGATTGAAACTTGAAGATGGCGCTATATGCCATAGGTACCTATTCGATACTTCTGTACACAGTTTTAACCACATCGCCATCTATCGAGTCTTTAGAGAACACCATAAGCCTTTAAAATATTAGGATAGATTCCATGTTACTAATTAATTTCAGTTAAAACTTTAAGATGGCGCTAAAAGCTAAAAATAAGTATTCGGCACTTTTTGTACGCAGTTTGAACCACCTTGAGAAAAACATAATACATGTTTTCAGAGTTCATTACAAAATATCTACCTATGTAGGTACCTACCTACCTACGGTTAGCTGCATCAAGGACCTTTAATCGCTGATTAACAATCAGCGATATTAAATTACTTACATACCTACCCACTCTGCACTACGCACGCAGGTACCTACATAGTGGCCATCGAATCGAATATAGACTACGATACAGTCATGTAGGTAGGTAGTAGGTAAGTATAATAGGTAGGTACTTACCTATAGTTTGTTTCGGAAAACATTTTAAGATGGTATTATTCGCAATATTTCCTTTAATGTAGCGGCTTAGATTCGTTCTGGTGTGGAATAGATTATTTTATGATAAATAAAGGTAGGTAGGTAGGTAAATATTTTCCTTTGGCAAAAAGGGTTTCTATGGCAGAGTCCAACACACGCGAGCACCAAATAATATGGGTTTCGTTTTCGACTAACTCGAACTCGTAGATTACGAAAAAGATGTCCATTTCAAAATTTAAGATAGCTGACATTTTTTTTATCGCAAAATTCACTCTTGGTTAAAGATTTCGACCAAATCGAGGGTGTATGTTAATATGGGTAGGTATCGTTTTCGAATAACTCGAACTCGTAGATTACGAAAAAGATGTCCATTTTAAAATCCAAGGTGGCTGACATTTTTTAATCGCAGTTTTCGCTCCTGTATATCGTTGTCGACCAAATCGAGGGTGTAGACGTTACGAAAAGGGGTGCTAATCAAAACCGAATAGGTACATCTAGGTCATCTCCCCGCTGCGTGGCGAGCGATTATTAGCAAAACGCGGCAATTCGGCGGTGGGGCGGGGCGGCGCGATCCGGGGCGAGGGGAGCGGCTAAAAAGGGTATCTATTGTTTTGTAAAAACCCAGGTAGGTAACTGCGGCGGGGTGGCTATTGTGCATTTCCTTGCGTAAATAATTAGGTACCTTTGGCAAAATCGGTTTATAAGGCAGAGTCCAACACACGCGAGCTGCTTGCAGCTCGCGAACTTATACCCTCTAAAACTAGTTTTTTATATGTGCGCGAGCTGCAAGCAGCTCGCGAGATAGGGTTTTATTGTTTATTTTTTTATTTAATTCCCCTTTTCGTAACCTACACCCTCGATTTGGTCGAAATCGATAACCATGAGTGAAATTTGCTATTAAAAAATGTCAGCCATCTTGGATTTTAAAATGGACATCTTTTTCGTAATCTACACTGTCGAGTTAATCGAAAACGATACCCATATTAGTGGGTGTGCTGTCACACAGCGCGGCTCGCTTCGCTCGCCTTGCTGTGTGACGGTGGTCGAATTGCGGTTCGCTTCGCTCACCGCAATCCGACTCGCAACACACGAAGCGCGGCTCGCTTCGCTCGCCTTGCTAAGTAACGGTGGTCGCATTGCGGTTCGCTTCGCTCACCGCAATACGACTCCGCTCGTGCTGTCACACAGCAAGGCTCGCTTCGCTCGCCTTGCTATGTGACGGGTGTCGAATTGCGGTTCGCTTCGCTCACCGCAATCCGTCCCGCGACACACGAAGCGCGGCTCGCTTCGCTCGCCTTGCTAAATAACGGTAGTCGAATTGCGGTTCGCTCCGCTCACCGCAATCCGACTCGCAAAACACGAAGCGCGGCTCGCTTCGCTCGCCTTGGTACGTTACGGTGGTCGCATTGCGGTTCGCTTCGCTCACCGCAATCCGACACACGCACGCCGTCATCAAATTCGGAATCCTCACCCCCATGTTAGTCGAAAACGATACCCATATCAGATTTTTTGATGGGGGAGGGGGTTCAGGGGGGCTGGGGGCGTGGGATGTCACAGCAAGGCTCGCTTCGCTCGCCTTGCCGTTCCCCTTGGTCGCATTGCGCCTCGCTTCGCTCACCGCAATGCTCCCCCCGTTTCAGGGGGAGGGGGTTCTGGGGGGGCGTGGGGGGTCACAGCAAGACTCGCTTCGCTCGTCTTGCCGTTCCCCGTAGTCGCATTGCGGCTCGCTTCGCTCGCCGCAATGCTCCGCCCGAAAAAAAAGGTCAAAATTAGGGCAAATTTCGGTTTTTTAATAAAAAGACCCCCCTAGAGGGGCGGGGGGGGCAAACTTTTTTCGCATTCAAAATGACCTATCCTTCCCTACATGATCCAAAAAAAAAATTTCTTCCAAGTCACTCCGCTCGGGAGATACGAAAAGGGGGGGTTGAAAAAGGGGCGGGAGGGGGGGTAATTTTTTTTTTCTTTCTATTCGAGAAGAAACCCTGTATACGACCCCGCCATCGGAACCCCTCTATCTCGACGACATCCGGTAGCAATTTAAAAGAGGGGGTACTTTGGGGGGCCGGGGGGGGAAATTTTTTTTCTTTATCTAAATCACTCGTGCCCCTCTACACGACCCCCTAAAAAATATAACACAGTACTTCACCGTTAAGGAGCCCCCCTAAGGGGGGGGGTTCCCGGGGGGCAAATCTCAAAAAGTCGGAATTTTCCCTAAGTCACCCGGACCCCCTCTACACGATTCCGTAAAAAAAAACATACCTCCCCCTCCACCATCAAGGAGAACAATTATGTCAATGAGTGAGTGAGTGAGTGGTAATCGAGCTTTATATAATATAACTAGAGGGTATAAGTTCGCGAGCTGCAAGCAGCTCGCGTGTGTTGGACTCTGCCTTATAAACCGATTTTGCCAAAGGTACCTAATTATTTACGCAAGGAAATGCACAATAGCCACCCCGCCGCAGTTACCTACCTGGGTTTTTACAAAACAATAGATACCCTTTTTAGCCGCTCCCCTCGCCCCGGATCGCGCCGCCCCGCCCCACCGCCGAATTGCCGCGTTTTGCTAATAATCGCTCGCCACGCAGCGGGGAGATGACCTAGATGTACCTATTCGGTTTTGATTAGCACCCCTTTTCGTAACGTCTACACCCTCGATTTGGTCGACAACGATATACAGGAGCGAAAACTGCGATTAAAAAATGTCAGCCACCTTGGATTTTAAAATGGACATCTTTTTCGTAATCTACGAGTTCGAGTTATTCGAAAACGATACCCATATTAACATACACCCTCGATTTGGTCGAAATCTTTAACCAAGAGTGAATTTTGCGATAAAAAAAATGTCAGCTATCTTAAATTTTGAAATGGACATCTTTTTCGTAATCTACGAGTTCGAGTTAGTCGAAAACGAAACCCATATTATTTGGTGCTCGCGTGTGTTGGACTCTGCCATAGAAACCCTTTTTGCCAAAGGAAAATATTTACCTACCTACCTACCTTTATTTATCATAAAATAATCTATTCCACACCAGAACGAATCTAAGCCGCTACATTAAAGGAAATATTGCGAATAATACCATCTTAAAATGTTTTCCGAAACAAACTATAGGTAAGTACCTACCTATTATACTTACCTACTACCTACCTACATGACTGTATCGTAGTCTATATTCGATTCGATGGCCACTATGTAGGTACCTGCGTGCGTAGTGCAGAGTGGGTAGGTATGTAAGTAATTTAATATCGCTGATTGTTAATCAGCGATTAAAGGTCCTTGATGCAGCTAACCGTAGGTAGGTAGGTACCTACATAGGTAGATATTTTGTAATGAACTCTGAAAACATGTATTATGTTTTTCTCAAGGTGGTTCAAACTGCGTACAAAAAGTGCCGAATACTTATTTTTAGCTTTTAGCGCCATCTTAAAGTTTTAACTGAAATTAATTAGTAACATGGAATCTATCCTAATATTTTAAAGGCTTATGGTGTTCTCTAAAGACTCGATAGATGGCGATGTGGTTAAAACTGTGTACAGAAGTATCGAATACCTATGGCATATAGCGCCATCTTCAAGTTTCAATCGAAATTAATTAATAACATGGAAACTAACCCAATAATATGTATGTCCTCGGCATTTGCCTTTCTAATTATTTTAAAGGCTTATGATGTTCTTTATAGGTTTGATAGATGGCGATTGTCAATACCTATGTCAAAAACGTAAAATTTCAATAAAAGGATTAGGTAGGCATAAATCAGAAATAATTAAACAATTAATTATTTCTGATTTATGTTGCCTAATTATTTGTACCTAATTATTGATAAATTGCGATAATCGGATAGGATATTGAATCAGAACACAGTCTATGAAATCAAATCTTGTATTTACGTAAATAAAATAACCATTGTTTTTAAATAGGGTAGATTATCCAAGTTGATTGTAATAAAATATTGTACTTAGATGGTGGGCAATATTTCAAAGCTAGTTGACAATTTATTTCAGCTGAAGAATTGTTTGAATCTGGTGTCCTCCAATTTGTATGGTATCTGAAAACGAATAACAAAATTAGATACAATTTCAATGGTTTTTTATTTTTAAATTTTTGCTTTGTAGGGCCTGTTGTACTTTCAGAATTGTGTAGAGTGCAGTTTTTATAACTAATACTGCCATCATGCACATAATTATTATGTTGGTTTGCACCAGCTCGAGGCGAGGCGGCGGCGCGCGGCGGTACGCACCCTTGCAGGTCGCACTGCTGAGGCTGGGCAGTGAATGTATTAAATAATAGCTGGCACCTACATGTTTAATATAATATAATTTGGTAATGTAGGTAGGAAATAATTATGATAATATTTTAATCAGAAAGATAGGTCTACCTCATACATAATGAATAATTTGATGAATAATGGTGTTTGTAAGTTTTTTAGTGTTTATAGCTGATAAACGGTAGGTACGCCGACTGTTGAATATGCCTCAAATAATGGGGTTTTTGCTGTAATCATCATGTTTGGAAGGCGGGTTAGTAATTGCAATAATGGTTTTCAAATAGACAGAAGAAAGCTGCTGCCTTTTTTCTGAGAGGTTCCCTTAGTTGGCTTTCCACGACATTTACAAGCTCAGTTGAAAAAGTCGATTCTTACGCTGCTGTCACCGTCTCGGCCAGGCGTTTTTATTGTCGCCTCTTTAATTATTTGTAATTAATTTGGTAACTCACCAGGATTAGCTTTGCAAAATATCTTGTTTTGGGCAAGTAGACATTTACTGGGATTAGATAGGTTTTTGATCACGATTCACGATGATGGGTTTTCTTGCCAAATACTGAAAAATAAACATGATGTTATTAATTTAACTTAATACATACATATTTTATACACATTTTACACTATTTGTAACTACGTTTTAGTTGAAGTCGATTTTACCTCAGATGGGACATGGACAATTTTAAATAATATTAGGATAAGTTTACAGTTTCTATCGGTGAGGCTAAATAACGTTATTTCTTAATGTGTAGGTATAAAATTTGGTAGGATATATCTAGGCTTAATCTTTTTATCCATATTATCAAAGAGATGTTGTATTCCAAGAAACGATTATAGGTTATTTTATATTCAAAATAAAACTAAATAGTAGGTACATTTTCAATGGCAATCAGTGTTAAGACGCTTAAGAAGCAAATAATAATAGTGAATGTACATAGAAAATTGTTATCTTGTTACCTTTGCATTGGTAGTTTTAAAGCTGGGTTGCTTGTTTTCATGTTGCGATGTAATATAGTGTAGATGACACGTGTGACAGTGTGAATTTGACGGTGCGTGCGCAGTACATAATTATAGTCATCCATCATTCTAAAATGATTTGCTCACGCAGATAAATCAGCAATCTGAAATAAATTATTTAATTACTTTATTTGTCTTATAATTCATTATTTTAATTGCCAATGATTAACATGGACGTCTCGTACTTGATTCGCCTGTGGCGCGACCAGAAAGGGCGCCCAGAGGCTGGGCAGTGAATGGGTTGACAATTATTGAGGAAGCGGCAAAGATCAACACGATTTGTGCTATTTTCTTAGAATTGTTTCATTTTATAAGGTATTGAATGAATATATTTACCGATTTTGTGGATTTCGGAATGCATTTCATGCATTATCTATGGTAATTTTACCCTCGCGCCGCGCCGCTGGCATCGCCGTCGCGCGCGACGCATTGATTTTGCTGTTTTCATCATACACGCAGTCAGTTGTTAGGTGTCATTGTTTGCTGCTACTCCAAGCCCTGTGGGATTTGAAGTTATGTATTTAAAAACACAAAGTTTGCTGATAAAAGTGTATTTGCGCATACTGTTTTAAATATTATGATTTTACAGATTCCCAATTAATAAAACTTTGATTTAATAACTGATTGATTTATCATCACCAACCTATCTTAGTCCACTGCTGGGCATAGGCCTCCCCTAATGAGCGCCGTAGCGCCCTGTCTTCAGCAGATCGTCATCCCAACTGG